>JBBPBS010000863.1:13335-110283 GCA_037974835.1 Cicer judaicum
TCCAATAGGTGTTTTGTGTCAATGGATGAACAATTAGGTCATTTTCGTCCTCCCTAGGCTAATTCTTGTCCAATTAGGGTTTTTAACCAATCTTGTGCATCCAATAGGTGTTTTTGTGTCATTGGATAAATATTTATGTCATTTTCGTCCTCCTTACACTTAATCTTGTCCAATTAGGGTTTTTAACCAATCTTGTGCATCCAATAGGTGTTTTTATGTCATTGGATGAATATTTATGTCATTTTCGTACTCCCTACACTTAATCTTGTCCAATTAGGGTTTTTAACCAATCTTGTGGATCCAATAGGTGGTTTTGTGTCATTGGATGAATATTTATGTCATTTTCGTCCTCCCTACACTTAATCTTTTCCAATTAGGGTTTCTAACCAATTTTGTGCATCCAATAGGTGTTTTTATATCATTGGATGAACAATTAGGTCATTTATATCCTCCCTAGGCTAATTCTTGTCCAATTAGGGTTTTTAACCAATCTTGTGCATCCAATAGGTGTTTTGTGTCATTGGATGAACATTTTACGTCATTTTCGTCCTCCCTAAACTTAATCTTGTCCAATTAGGGTTTCTAACCAATATTGTGTATCCAATAGGTGTTTTTGTATCATTGGATGAATAATTAGGTCATTTTCGTCCTCCCTAGGCTAATTCTTGTCCAATTAGGGTTTTTAACCAATCTTGTGCATCCAATAGATGTTTTGTGTCAATGGATGAAAATTTAGGTCATTTTCATTCTCCCTAGGCTTATTCTTGTCCAATTAGGGTTTTTAACCAATCTTGTGCATCCAATAGGTGCTTTTGTGTCATTGGATGAATATTTATGTCATTTTCGTCCTCCCTAGGCTAATTCTTGTCCAATTAGGGTTTTTAACCAATCTTGTGCATTGAATAGGTGTTTTTGTGTCAATGGATGAATATTTATGTCATTTTCGTCCTCCTTACACTTAATCTGGTCCAATTAGGGTTTTTAACCAATCTTGTGCATCCAATAGGTGTTTTGTGTCATTGGATGAACATTTAGGTCATTTTCGTCTTCCCTAGACTAATTCTTGTCCAATTAAGGTTTCTAACCAATCTTGTACTTCCAACAGGTGTTTTGTGTCATTGGATGAACATTTAGGTCATTTTCGTCCTCCCTAAACTAAATCTTGTCCAATTAGTGTTTTTAACCAATCTTGTGCATCCAATAGGTGTTTTTGTGTCATTGGATGAATATTTATGTCATTTTCGTCCTCCTTACACTTAATCTTGTCCAATTAGGGTTTTTAACCAATCTTGTGCATCCAATAGGTGTTTTGTGTCATTGGATGAACATTTAGGTCATTTTCGTCCTCCCAAAACTTAATCTTGTCCAATTAGGGTTTCTTCTAACCAATCATGTGCATCCAATAGGTTTTTTTGTGTCATTGGATGCACAATTAGGTCATTTTCGTCCTCCCTAGGCTAATTCTTGTCCAATTAGGATTTTTAACCAATCTTGTGCATCCAATAGGTGTTTTGTGTCATTGGATGAACATTTTAGGTCATTTTCGTCCTCCCTAAACTTAATCTTGTCCAATTAGGGTTTCTAACCAATATTGTGCATCCAATAGGTGTTTTTGTATCATTTGATGAACAATTAGGTCATTTTCGTCCTCCCTAGGCTAATTCTTGTCCAATTAGGGTTTTTAACCAATCTTGTGCATCCAATAGGTGTTTTGTGTCATTGGATGAACATTTAGGTCATTTTCGTCCTCCCTACCCTTAATCTTGTCCAATTAGGGTTTCTAACCAATCATGTGCATCCAATAGGTTTTTTTGTGTCATTGGATGAACAATTAGGTCATTTTCGTCGTCCCTAGGCTAATTCTTGTCCAATTAGGGTTTTTAACCAATCTTGTGCATCCAATAGGTGTTTTGTGTCATTGGATGAACATTTTAGGTCATTTGCGTCCTCCCTAAACTTAATCTTGTCCAATTAGGGTTTCTAACCAATATTTTGTATCCAATAGGTGTTTTTGTATCATTGGATGAATAATTAGGTCATTTTCGTCCTCCCTAGGCTAATTCTTGTCCAATTAGGGTTTTTGAACCAATATTGTGCATCCAATAGGTGTTTTGTGTCAATGGATGAAAATTTAGGTCATTTTCGTTCTCCCTAGGCTTATTCTTGTCCAATTAGGGTTTTTAACCAATCTTGTGCATCCAATAGGTGTTTTGTGTCAATGGATGAACAATTAGGTCATTTTCGTCCTCCCTAGGCTAATTCTTGTCCAATTAGGGTTTTTAACCAATCTTGTGCATCCAATAGGTGTTTTTGTGTCATTGGATGAATATTTATGTCATTTTCGTCCTCCTTACACTTAATCTTGTCCAATTAGGGTTTTTAACCAATCTTGTGCATCCAATAGGTGTTTTTATGTCATTGGATGAATATTTATGTCATTTTCGTACTCCCTACAATTAATCTTGTCCAATTAGGGCTTTTAACCAATCTTGTGGATCCAATAGGTGGTTTTGTGTCATTGGATGAATATTTATGTCATTTTCGTCCTCCCTACACTTAATCTTTTCCAATTAGGGTTTCTAACCAATTTTGTGCATCCAATAGGTGTTTTTATATCATTGGATGAACAATTAGGTCATTTATGTCCTCCCTAGGCTAATTCTTGTCCAATTAGGGTTTTTAACCAATCTTGTGCATCCAATAGGTGTTTTGTGTCATTGGATGAACATTTTACGTCATTTTCGTCCTCCCTTAACTTAATCTTGTCCAATTAAGGTTTCTAACCAATATTGTGTATCCAATAGGTGTTTTTGTATCATTGGATGAATAATTAGGTCATTTTCGTCCTCCCTAGGCTAATTCTTGTCCAATTAGGGTTTTTAACCAATCTTGTGCATCCAATAGATGTTTTGTGTCAATGGATGAAAATTTAGGTCATTTTCATTCTCCCTAGGCTTATTCTTGTCCAATTAGGGTTTTTAACCAATCTTGTGCATCCAATAGGTGCTTTTGTGTCATTGGATGAATATTTATGTCATTTTCGTCCTCCCTAGGCTAATTCTTGTCCAATTAGGGTTTTTAACCAATCTTGTGCATCCAATAGGTGTTTTGTGTCAATGGATGAACAATTAGGTCATTTTCGTCCTCCCTAGGCTAATTCTTGTCCAATTAGGGTTTTTAACCAATCTTGTGCATCCAATAGGTGTTTTTGTGTCATTGGATGAATATTTATGTCATTTTCGTCCTCCTTACATTTAATCTTGTCCAATTAGGGTTTTTAAACAATCTTGTGCATCCAATAGGTGTTTTGTGTCATTGGATGAAGATTTAGGTCATTTTCGTCCTCCCTAAACTTAATATTGTCTAATTAGGGTTTCTAACCAATCATGTGCATCCAATAGGTTTTTTTGTGTCATTGGATGAACAATTAGGTCATTTTCGTCCTCCCTAGGCTAATTCTTGTCCAATTAGGGTTTCTAACCAATCTTGTGCATCCAACAGGTGTTTTGTGTCATTGGATGAACATTTAGGTCATTTTCGTCCTCCCTAAACTTAATCTTGTCCAATTAGGGTTTTTAACCAATCTTGTGCATCCAATAGGTTTTTTTGTGTCATTGGATGAATATTTATGTCATTTTCGTCCTCCTTACATTTAATCTTGTCCAATTAGGGTTTTTAAACAATCTTGTGCATCCAATAGGTGTTTTGTGTCATTGGATGAAGATTTAGGTCATTTTCGTCCTCCCTAAACTTAATATTGTCTAATTAGGGTTTCTAACCAATCATGTGCATCCAATAGGTTTTTTTGTGTCATTGGATGAAAAATTAGGTCATTTTCGTCCTCCCTAGGCTAATTCTTGTCCAATTAGGGTTTTTAACCAATCTTGTGCATCCAATAGGTGTTTTGTGTCATTGGATGAACATTTTAGGTCATTTTCGTCCTCCCTAAACTTAATATTGTCTAATTAGGGTTTCTAACCAATCATGTGCATCCAATAGGTTTTTTTGTGTCATTGGATGAACAATTAGGTCATTTTCGTCCTCCCTAGGCTAATACTTGTCCAATTAGGGTTTTTAACCAATCTTGTGCATCCAATAGGTGTTTTGTGTCATTGGATGAGCATTTTAGGTCATATTCGTCCTCCCTAAACTTAATCTTGTCCAATTAGGGTTTCTAACAAATCTTGTGTATCCAATAGGTGTTTTGTGTCATTGGATGAACATTTAGGTCATTTCCGTCCTCCCTAAACTTAATCTTGTCCAATTAGGGTTTCTAACCAATATTGTGCATCCAATAGGTGTTTTTGTATCATTGGATGAACAATTAGGTCAGTTTCGTCCTCACTAGGCTATTTCTTATCCAATTAGGGTTTTTAACCAATCTTGTGCATCCAATAGGTGTTTTGTGTCAATGGATGAAAATTTAGGTCATTTTTGTTCTCCCTAGGCTAATTCTTGTCCAATTAGGGGTTTTCACCAATCTTGTGCATCCAATAGGTGTTTTTGTTTCATTGGATGAACATTTAGGTCATTTTCGTCCTCCCTAGGCTAATTCTTGTCCAATAAGGGTTTTTAAGAAATCTTGTGCATCCAATAGGTGTTTTGTGTCATTGGATGAACATTTAGGTCATTTTCGTCTTCCCTATGCTAATTCTTGTCCAATTAGGGTTTCTAACCAATCTTGTACTTCCAATAGATGTTTTTGTGTCATTGGATGAACATTTACGTCATTTTCGTCCTCCCTAGGCTAATTGTTGTCCAATTAGGGTTTTTAACCAATCTTGTGCATCCAATAGGTGTTTTTGTGTCATTGGATGAATATTTATGTCATTTTCGTCCTCCTTACACATAATCTTTTCCAATTAGGGTTTTTAACCAATCTCGTGCATCCAATAGGTGTTTTGTGTCATTGGATGAACATTTAGGTCATTTTCGTCCTCCCTAAACATAATCTTGTCCAATTAGGGTTTCTAACCAATCATGTGCATCCAATAGGTTTTTTTGTGTCATTGGATGAACAATTAGGTCATTTTCGTCCTCCCTAGGCTAATTCTTGTCCAATTAGGGTTTTTAAGCAATCTTGTGCATCCAATAGGTGTTTTGTGTCATTGGATGATCATTTAGGTCATTTTCGTCCTCCCTAGGCTAATTCTTGTCCAATTAGGGTTTTTAAGCAATCTTGTGCATCTAGTAGGTGTTTTGTGTCATTGGATGAACATTTAGGTCATTTTCGTCCTCCCTAGGCTAATTCTTGTCCAATTAGGGTTTCTAACCAATTTTGTACTTCCAATAGGTGTTTTTGTGTCATTGGATGAACATTTACGTCATTTTCTTCCAACCTAGGCTAATTCTTGTCCAATTAGGGTTTCTAACCAATCTTCTACTTCCAATAGGTGTTTTTGTGTCATTGGATGAAAATTTACGTCATTTTCGTCCAACCTACGCTAATTCTTGTCCAATTAGTGTTTTTAACCAATCTTGTGCATCCAATAGGTGTTTTTGTGTCATTGGATGAACATTTAGGTCATTTTCGTCCTCCCTAAACTTAATCTTGTCCAATTAGGGTTTTTAACCAATCTTGTGCATCCAATAGTTTTTTTTGTGTCATTGGATGAATATTTATGTCATTTTCGTCCTCCTTACATTTAATCTTGTCCAATTAGGGTTTTTAAACAATCTTGTGCATCCAATAGGTGTTTTGTGTCATTGGATGAAGATTTAGGTCATTTTCGTCCTCCCTAAACTTAATATTGTCTAATTAGGGTTTCTAACCAATCATGTGCATCCAATAGGTTTTTTTGTGTCATTGGATGAACAATTAGGTCATTTTCGTCCTCCCTAGGCTAATTCTTGTCCAATTAGGGTTTCTAACCAATCTTGTGCATCCAATAGGTGTTTTGTGTCATTGGATGAACATTTAGGTCATTTTCGTCCTCCCTAAACTTAATCTTGTCCAATTAGGGTTTTTAACCAATCTTGTGCATCCAATAGTTTTTTTTGTGTCATTGGATGAATATTTATGTCATTTTCGTCCTCCTTACATTTAATCTTGTCCAATTAGGGTTTTTAAAAAATCTTGTGCATCCAATAGGTGTTTTGTGTCATTGGATGAAGATTTAGGTCATTTTCGTCCTCCCTAAACTTAATATTGTCTAATTAGGGTTTCTAACCAATCATGTGCATCCAAGAGGTGTTTTGTGTCATTGGATGAACATTTAGGTCATTTTCGTCCTCCCTAAACTTAATATTGTCTAATTAGGGTTTCTAACCAATCTTGTGCATCCAAGAGGTGTTTTGTGTCATTGGATGAACATTTAGGTCATTTTCGTCCTCCCTAAACTTAATCTTGTCCAATTAGGGTTTCTAACCAATCTTGTGCATCCAATAGGTGTTTTTGTGTGATTGGATGAATATTTATGTCATTTTCGTCCTCCTTACACTTAATCTTGTCCAATTAGGGTTTTTAACCAATCTTGTGCATCCAATAGGTGTTTTGTGTCATTGGATGAACATTTAGGTCATTTTCGTCCTCCCTAGGCTAATTCTTGTCCAATTAGGGTTTCTAACGAATTTTGTGCATCCAATAGGTGTTTTTGTATCATTGGATGAACAATTAGGTCATTTTCGTCCTCCCTAGGCTATTTCTTGTCTAATAAGGGTTTCTAACCAATATTGTGCATCCAATAGATGTTTTGTGTCATTGGATGAATATTTAGGTCATTTTCGTCTTCCCTAAACTTAATCTTGTCCAATAAGGGTTTCTAACCAATATTGTGCATCCAATAGGTGTTTTTGTATCATTGGATGAACAATTAGGTCATTTTCGTCCTCCCTAGGCTAATTCTTGTCCAATTAGGGTTTTTAACCAATCTTGTGCATCCAATAGGTGTTTTGTGTCAATGGATGAAAATTTAGGTCATTTTCGTTCTCCCTAGGCTTATTCTTGTCCAATTAGGGTTTTTCACCAATCTTGTGCATCCAATAGGTGTTTTTGTGTCATTGGATGAACATTTAGGTCATTTTCGTCCTCCCTAGGCTAATTCTTGTCCAATTAGGGTTTTTAACCAATCTTGTGTATCCAATAGGTGTTTTGTGTCATTGGATGAACATTTTAGGTCATTTTCGTCCTCCCTAGGCTAATTCTTGTCCAATTAGGGTTTCTAACGAATTTTGTGCATCCAATAGGTGTTTTTGTATCATTGGATGAACAATTAGGTCATTTTCGTCCTCCCTAGGCTTTTTCTTGTCTAATTAGGGTTTTTAACCAATCTTGTGCATCCAATAGGTGTTTTGTGTCATTGGATGAACATTTTAGGTCATTTTCGTCCTCCCTAGGCTAATTCTTGTCCAATTAGGGTTTCTAACGAATTTTGTGCATCCAATAGGTGTTTTTGTATCATTGGATGAACAATTAGGCCATTTTCGTCCTCCCTAGGCTATTTCTTGTCTAATTAGGGTTTTTAACCAATCTTGTGCATCCAAGAGGTGTTTTGTGTCATTGGATGAACATTTAGGTCATTTTCGTCCTCCCTAAACTTAATCTTGTCCAATTAGGGTTTCTAACCAATCTTGTGCATCCAATAGGTGTTTTTGTGTGATTGGATGAATATTTATGTCATTTTCGTCCTCCTTACACTTAATTTTTGTCCAATTAGGGTTTCTAACGAATTTTGTGCATCCAATAAGTGTTTTTGTATCATTGGATGAACAATTAGGTCATTTTCGTCCTCCCTAGGCTATTTCTTGTCTAATTAGGGTTTTTAACCAATCTTGTGCATCCAATAGGTGTTTTGTGTCATTGGATGAACATTTAGGTCATTTTCGTCCTCCCTAAACTTAATCTTGTCCAATTAGGGTTACTAACCAATCTTGTGCATCCAATAGGTGTTTTGTGTCATTGGATGAACATTTAGGTCATTTTGGTCCTCCCTAGGCTAATTCTTGTCCAATTAGGGTTTTTAACCAATCTTGTGGATCCAATAGGTGTTTTTGTGTCATTGGATGAATATTTATGTCATTTTCGTCCTCCTTACACTTAATCTTGTATAATTAGGGTTTTTAACCAATCTTGTGCATCCAATAGGTGTTTTGTGTCATTGGATGAACATTTAGGTCATTTTCGTCCTCCCTAAACTTAATCTTGTCCAATTAGGGTTTCTAACCAATCATGTGCATCCAATAGGTTTTTTTGTGTCATTGGATGCACAATTAGGTCATTTTCGTCCTCCCTAGGCTAATTCTTGTCCAATTAGGGTTTTTAACCAATCTTGTGCATCCAATAGGTGTTTTGTGTCATTGGATGAACATTTTAGGTCATTTTCGTCCTCCCTAAACTTAATCTTGTCCAATTAGGGTTTCTAACCAATATTGTGCATCCAATAGGTGTTTTTGTATCATTGGATGAATAATTAGGTCATTTTCGTCCTCCCTAGGCTAATTCTTGTCCAATTAGGGTTTTTAACCAATGTTGTGCAACCAATAGGTGTTTTGTGTCAATGGATGAAAATTTAGGTCATTTTCGTTCTCCCTAGGCTTATTCTTGTCCAATTAGGGTTTTTCACCAATCTTGTGCATCCAATAGGTGTTTTTGTGTCATTGGATGAACATTTAGGTCATTTTCGTCCTCCCTAGGCTAATTCTTGTCCAATTAGGGTTTTTAAGCAATCTTGTGCATCCAATAGGTGTTTTGTGTCATTGGATGAACGTTTAGGTCATTTTCGTCCTCCCTAGGCTAATTCATGTCCAATTAAGGTTTTTAACCAATCTTGTGCATCCAATAGGTGTTTTTGTGTCATTGGATGAATATTTATGTCATTTTCGTCCTCCTTACACTTAATCTTGTCCAATTAGGGTTTTTAACCAATCTTGTGCATCCAATAGGTGTTTTGTGTCATTGGATGAACATTTAGGTCATTTTCGTCTTCCCTAGGCTAATTCTTGTCCAATTAAAGTTTCTAACCAATCTTGTACTTCCAATAGATGTTTTTGTGTCATTGGATGAACATTTACGTCATTTTCGTCCTCCCTAGGCTAATTGTTGTCCAATTAGGGTTTTTAACCAATCTTGTGCATCCAATAGGTGTTTTTGTGTCATTGGATGAATATTTATGTCATTTTCGTCCTCCTTACACTTAATCTTGTCCAATTAGGGTTTTTAACCAATCTTGTGCATCCAATAGGTGTTTTGTGTCATTGGATGAACATTTAGGTCATTTTCGTCCTCCCTAGGCTAATTCTTGTCCAATAAGGGTTTTTAAGAAATCTTGTGCATCCAATAGGTGTTTTGTGTCATTGGATGAACATTTAGGTCATTTTCGTCTTCCCTAGGCTAATTCTTGTCCAATTAAAGTTTCTAACCAATCTTGTACTTCCAATAGATGTTTTTGTGTCATTGGATGAACATTTACGTCATTTTCGTCCTCCCTAGGCTAATTGTTGTCCAATTAGGGTTTTTAACCAATCTTGTGCATCCAATAGGTGTTTTTGTGTCATTGGATGAATATTTATGTCATTTTCGTCCTCCTTACACTTAATCTTGTCCAATTAGGGTTTTTAACCAATCTTGTGCATCCAATAGGTGTTTTGTGTCATTGGATGAATATTTAGGTCATTTTAGTCCTCCCTAAACTTAATCTTGTCCAATTAGGGATTCTAACCAATCATGTGCATCCAATAGGTTTTTTTGTGTCATTGGATGAACAATTAGGTCATTTTCGTCCTCCCTAGGCTAATTCTTGTCCAATTAGGGTTTTTAAGCAATCTTGTGCATCCAATAGGTGTTTTGTGTCATTGGATGATCATTTAGGTCATTTTCGTCCTCCCTAGGCTAATTCTTGTCCAATTAGGGTTTCTAACCAATCTTCTACTTCCAATAGGTGTTTTTGTGTCATTGGATGAAAATTTACGTCATTTTCGTCCAACCTACGCTAATTCTTGTCCAATTAGGGTTTTTAACCAATCTTGTGCATCCAATAGGTGTTTTTGTGTCATTGGATGAACATTTATGTCATTTTCGTACTCCCTACACTTAATCTTGTCCAATTAGGGTTTTTAACCAATCTTGTGCATCCAATAGGTGTTTTTGTGTCATTGGATGAATATTTATGTCATTTTCGTCCTCCCTAAACCTAATCTTGTCCAATTAGGGTTTCTAACCAATCTTGTACATCCAACAGGTGTTTTGTGTCATTGGATGAACATTTAGGTCATTTTCGTCCTCCCTAAACTTAATCTTGTCCAATTAGGGTTTTTAACCAATCTTGTGCATCCAATAGGTGTTTTTGTGTCATTGGATGAATATTTATGTCATTTTCGTCCTCCCTAAACCTAATCTTGTCCAATTAGGGTTTCTAACCAATCTTGTGCATCCAACAGGTGTTTTGTGTCATTGGATGAACATTTAGGTCATTTTCGTCCTCCCTAGGCTAATTCTTGTCCAATTAGGGTTTTTAACCAATCTTGTGCATCCAATAGGTGTTTTTGTGTCATTGGATGAATATTTATGTCATTTTCGTCCTCCTTACATTTAATCTTGTCCAATTAGGGTTTTTAAACAATCTTGTCCATCCAATAGGTGTTTTGTGTCATTGGATGAACATTTAGGTCATTTTCGTCATCCCTAGGCTAATTCTTGTCCAATTAGAGTTTCTAACCAATCTTGTACTTCCAATAGGTAATTTTTTGTCATTGGATGAACATTTACGTCATTTTCGTCCTCCCTAGGCTAATTCTTTTCCAATTAGGGTTTTTAACCAATCTTGTGCATCCAATAGGTGTTTTTGTGTCATTGGATGAATATTTATGTCATTTTTGTCCTCCTTACACTTAATCTTTTCCAATTAGGGTTTTTAACCAATCTCGTTAATCCAATAGGTGTTTTGTGTCATTGGATGAACATTTAGGTCATTTTAGTCTTCCCTAAACTTAATCTTGTCCAATTAGGGTTTCTAACCAATCATGTGCATCCAATAGGTTTTTTTGTGTCATTGGATGAACAATTAGGTCATTTTCGTCCTCCCTAGGCTAATTCTTGTCCAATTAGGGTTTTTAAGCAATCTTGTGCATCCAATAGGTGTTTTGTGTCATTGGATGATCATTTAGGTCATTTTCGTCCTCCCTAGGCTAATTCTTGTCCAATTTAGGTTTTTAACCAATCTTGTACTTCCAACAGGTGTTTTGTGTCATTGGATGAACATTTAGGTCATTTTCATCCTCCCTAAACTTAATCTTGTCCAATTAGGGTTTTTAACCAATCTTGTGCATCCGATAGGTGCTTTTGTGTCATTGGATGAATATTTATGTCATTTTCGTCCTCCTTACACTTAATCTTGTCCAATTAGGGTTTTTAACCAATCTTGTGCATCCAATAGGTGTTTTGTGTCATTGGATGAACATTTAGGTCATTTTCGTCCTCCCTAAACTTAATCTTGTCCAATTAGGGTTTCTAACCAATTTTGTGCATCCAATAGGTGTTTTTGTATCATTGGGTGAACAATTAGGTCATTTTCGTCCTCCCTAAGCTTAATCTTGTCCAATTAGGGTTTCTAACAAATCTTGTGTATCCAATAGGTGTTTTGTGTCATTGGATGAACATTGAGGTCATTTTCGTCCTCCCTAAACTTAATCTTGTCCAATTAGGGTTTCTAACCAATCATGTGCATCCAATAGGTTTTTTTGTGTCATTGGATGAACAATTAGGTCATTTTCGTCCTCCCTAGGCTAATTCTTGTCCAATTAGGGTTTTTAAGCAGTCTTGTGCATCCAATAGGTATTTTGTGTCATTGGATGAACATTTAGGTTATTTTCGTCCTCCCTAGGCTAATTCTTGTCCAATTTGGGTTTTTAACCAATCTTGTACTTCCAACATGTGTTTTGTGTCATTGGATGAACATTTAGGTCATTTTCGTCCTCCCTAAACTTAATCTTGTCCAATTAGGGTTTTTAACCAATCTTGTGCATCCAATAGGTGTTTTTGTGTCATTGGATGAATATTTATGTCATTTTCGTCCTCCTTACACTTAATCTTGTATAATTAGGGTTTTTAACCAATCTTGTGCATCCAATAGGTGTTTTGTGTCATTGGATGAACATTTAGGTCATTTTCGTCCTCCCTAAACTTAATCTTGTCCAATTAGGGTTTCTAACCAATCATGTGCATCCAATAGGTTTTTTTGTGTCATTGGATGCACAATTAGGTCATTTTCGTCCTCCCTAGGCTAATTCTTGTCCAATTAGAGTTTTTAACCAATCTTGTGCATCCAATAGGTGTTTTGTGTCATTGGATGAACATTTTAGGTCATTTTCGTCCTCCCTAAACTTAATCTTGTCCAATTAGGGTTTCTAACCAATATTGTGCATCCAATAGGTGTTTTTGTATCATTGGATGAATAATTAGGTCATTTTCGTCCTCCCTAGGCTAATTCTTGTCCAATTAGGGTTTTTAACCAATCTTGTGCATCCAATAGGTGTTTTGTGTCAATGGATGAAAATTTAGGTCATTTTCGTTCTCCCTAGGCTTATTCTTGTCCAATTAGGGTTTTTAACCAATCTTGTGCATCCAATAGGTGTTTTGTGTCATTGGATGAATATTTAGGTCATTTTCGTCGTCCCTAAACTTAATCTTGTCCAATTAGGGTTTCTAACCAATCATGTGCATCCAATAGGTTTTTTTGTGTCATTGGATGAACAATTAGGTCATTTTCGTCCTCCCTAGGCTAATTCTTGTCCAATTAGGATTTTTAAGCAATCTTGTGCATCCAATAGGTGTTTTGTGTCATTGGATGAACATTTAGGTCATTTTCGTCCTCCCTAGGCTAATTCTTTTCCAATTTGGGTTTCTAACCGATCTTGTACTTCCAACAGGTTTTTTGTGTCATTGGATGAACATTTAGGTCATTTTCGTCCTCCCTAAACTTAATCTTGTCCAATTAGGGTTTTTAACCAATCTTGTACATCCAATAGGTGTTTTGTGTCATTGGATGAACATTTAGGTCATTTTCGTCCTCCCTAAATTTAATCTTGTCCAATTAGGGTTTCTTACCAATCATGTGCATCCAATAGGTTTTTTTGTGTCATTGGATGCACAATTAGGTCATTTTCGTCCTCCCTAGGCTAATTCTTGTCCAATTAGGGTTTTTAACCAATCTTGTGCATCCAATAGGTGTTTTGTGTCATTGGATGAACATTTTAGGTCATTTTCGTCCTCCCTAAACTTAATCTTGTCCAATTAGGGTTTCTAACCAATATTGTGCATCCAATAGGTGTTTTTGTATCATTGGATGAATAATTAGGTCATTTTCGTCCTCCCTAGGCTAATTCTTGTCCAATTAGGGTTTTTAACCAATCTTGTGCATCCAATAGATGTTTTGTGTCAATGGATGAAAATTTAGGTCATTTTCATTCTCCCTAGGCTTATTCTTGTCCAATTAGGGTTTTTAACCAATCTTGTGCATCCAATAGGTGCTTTTGTGTCATTGGATGAATATTTATGTCATTTTCGTCCTCCCTAGGCTAATTCTTGTCCAATTAGGGTTTTTAACTAATCTTGTGCATCCAATAGGTGTTTTGTGTCATTGGATGAACATTTAGGTCATTTTCGTCCTCCCTAAACTTAATCTTGTCCAATTAGGGTTTCTTACCAATCATGTGCATCCAATAGGTTTTTTTGTGTCATTGGATGCACAATTAGGTCATTTTCGTCCTCCCTAGGCTAATTCTTGTCCAATTAGGGTTTTTAACCAATCTTGTGCATCCAATAGGTGTTTTGTGTCATTGGATGAACATTTTAGGTCATTTTCGTCCTCCCTAAACTTAATCTTGTCCAATTAGGGTTTCTAACCAATATTGTGCATCCAATAGGTGTTTTTGTATCATTGGATGAATAATTAGGTCATTTTCGTCCTCCCTAGGCTAATTCTTGTCCAATTAGGGTTTTTAACCAATGTTGTGCATCCAATAGGTGTTTTGTGTCAATGGATGAAAACTTAGGTCATTTTCGTTCTCCCTAGGCTTATTCTTGTCCAATTAGGGTTTTTCACCAATCTTGTGCATCCAATAGGTGTTTTTGTGTCATTGGATGAACATTTAGGTCATTTTCGTCCTCCCTAGGCTAATTCTTGTCCAATTAGGGTTTTTAACCAATCTTGTGCATCCAATAGGTGTTTTTGTGTCATTGGATGAATATTTATGTCATTTTCGTCTTCCTTACACTTAATCTTGTCCAATTAGGGTTTTTAACCAATCTTTTGCATCCAATAGGTGTTTTGTGTCATTGGATGAACATTTAGGTCAATTTCGTCCTCCCTAAACTTAATCTTGTCCAATTAGGGTTTCTAACCAATCATGTGCATCCAATAGGTTTTTTTGTGTCATTGGATGCACAATTAGGTCATTTTCGTCCTCCCTAGGCTAATTCTTGTCCAATTAGGGTTTTTAACCAATCTTGTGCATCCAATAGGTGTTTTGTGTCCTTGGATGAACATTTTAGGTCATTTTCGTCCTCCCTAAACTTAATCTTGTCCAATTAGGGTTTCTAACCAATATTGTGCATCCAATAGGTGTTTTTGTATCATTGGATGAATAATTAGGTCATTTTCGTCCTCCCTAGGCTAATTCTTGTCCAATTAGGGTTTTTAACCAATCTTGTGCATCCAATAGTTGTTTTGTGTCAATGGATGAAAATTTAGGTCATTTTCGTTCTCCCTAGGCTTATTCTTGTCCAATTAGGGTTTTTCACCAATCTTGTGCATCCAATAGGTGTTTTTGTGTCATTGGATGAATATTTAGGTCATTTTCGTCCTCCCTAGGCTAATTCTTGTCCAATTAGGGTTTTTAAGCAATCTTGTGCATCCAATAGGTGTTTTGTGTCATTGGATGAACATTTAGGTCATTTTCGTCCTCCCTAGGCTAATTCTTGTCCAATTAGGGTTTCTAACCAATCTTGTACTTCCAATAGGTGTTTTTGTGTCATTGGATGAACATTTACGTCATTTTCTTCCAACCTAGGCTAATTCTTGTCCAATTAGGGTTTTTAAACAATCTTGTGCATCCAATAGGTGCTTTTGTGTCATTGGATGAATATTTATGTCATTTTCGTCCTCCCTAGGCTAATTCTTGTCCAATTAGGGTTTTTAACCAATCTTGTGCATTGAATAGGTGTTTTTGTGTCATTGGATGAATATTTATGTCATTTTCGTCCTCCTTACACTTATTCTTGTCCAATTAGGGTTTTTAACCAATCTTGTGCATCCAATAGGTGTTTTGTGTCATTGGATGAACATTTAGGTCATTTTCGTCCTCCCTAGGCTAATTCTTGTCCAATTAGGGTTTCTAACGAATTTTGTGCATCCAATAGGTGTTTTTGTATCATTGGATGAACAATTAGGTCATTTTCGTCCTCCCTAGGCTATTTCTTGTCTAATAAGGGTTTCTAACCAATATTGTGCATCCAATAGATGTTTTGTGTCATTGGATGAATATTTAGGTCATTTTCGTCCTCCCAAAACTTAATCTTGTCCAATAAGGGTTTCTAACCAATATTGTGCATCCAATAGGTGTTTTTGTATCATTGGATGAACAATTAGGTCATTTTCGTCCTCCCTAGGCTAATTCTTGTCCAATTAGGGTTTTTAACCAATCTTGTGCATCCAATAGGTGTTTTGTGTCAATGGATGAAAATTTAGGTCATTTTCGTTCTCCCTAGGCTTATTCTTGTCCAATTAGGGTTTTTCACCAATCTTGTGCATCCAATAGGTGTTTTTGTGTCATTGGATGAACATTTAGGTCATTTTCGTCCTCCCTAGGCTAATTCTTGTCCAATTAGGGTTTTTAACCAATCTTGTGCATCCAATAGGTGTTTTGTGTCATTGGATGAACATTTTAGGTCATTTTCGTCCTCCCTAGGCTAATTCTTGTCCAATTAGGGTTTCTAACCAATATTGTGCATCCAATAGGTGTTTTTGTATCATTGGATGAATAATTAGGTCATTTTCGTCCTCCCTAGGCTAATTCTTGTCCAATTAGGGTTTTTAACCAATCTTGTGCATCCAATAGATGTTTTGTGTCAATGGATGAAAGTTTAGGTCATTTTCATTCTCCCTAGGCTTATTCTTGTCCAATTAGGGTTTTTAACCAATCTTGTGCATCCAATAGGTGCTTTTGTGTCATTGGATGAATATTTATGTCATTTTCGTCCTCCCTAGGCTAATTCTTGTCCAATTAGGATTTTTAACCAATCTTGTGCATTGAATAGGTGTTTTTGTGTCATTGGATGAATATTTATGTCATTTTCGTCCTCCTTACACTTAATCTGGTCCAATTAGGGTTTTTAACCAATCTTGTGCATCCAATAGGTGTTTTGTGTCATTGGATGAACATTTAGGTCATTTTCGTCTTCCCTAGACTAATTCTTGTCCAATTAAGGTTTCTAACCAATCTTGTACTTCCAACAGGTGTTTTGTGTCATTGGATGAACATTTAGGTCATTTTCGTCCTCCCTAAACTTAATCTTGTCCAATTAGTGTTTTTAACCAATCTTGTGCATCCAATAGGTGTTTTTGTGTCATTGGATGAATATTTATGTCATTTTCGTCCTCCTTACACTTAATCTTGTCCAATTAGTGTTTTTAACCAATCTTGTGCATCCAATAGGTGTTTTGTGTCATTGGATGAACATTTAGGTCATTTTCGTCCTCCCTAAACTTAATCTTGTCCAATTAGGGTTTCTAACCAATCATGTGCATCCAATAGGTTTTTTTGTGTCATTGGATGCACAATTAGGTCATTTTCGTCCTCCCTAGGCTAATTCTTGTCCAATTAGGGTTTTTAACCAATCTTCCCTAAACTTAATCTTGTCCAATTAGGGTTTCTAACCAATATTGTGCATCCAATAGGTGTTTTTGTAACATTGGATGAACAATTAGGTCATTTTCGTCCTCCCTAGGCTAATTCTTGTCCAATTAGGGTTTTTAACCAATCTTGTGCATCCAATAGGTGTTTTGTGTCAATGGATAAAAATTTAGGTCATTTTCGTTCTCCCTAGACTTATTCTTGTCCAATTATGGTTTTTCACCAATCTTGTGCATCAAAAAGGTGTTTTTGTGTCATTGGATGAACATTTTGATCATTTTCGTCCTCCCTAGGCTAATTCTTGTCCAATAAGGGTTTTTAAGCAATCTTGTGCATCCAATAGGTGTTTTGTGTCATTGGATGAACATTTAGGTCATTTTCGTCATCCCAAGGCTAATTCTTGTCCAATTAGAGTTTCTAACCAATCTTGTACTTCCAATAGGTGTTTTTGTGTCATTGGATGAACATTTACGTCATTTTCGTCCTCCCTAGGCCAATTCTTGTCCAATTAGGGTTTTTAACCAATCTTGTGCATCCAATAGGTGTTTTGTGTCTTTGGATTAACATTTTAGGTCATTTTCGTCCTCCCTAAACTTAATCTTGTCCAATTAGGGTTTCTAACAAATCTTGTGCATCCAACAGGTGTTTTGTGTCATGGGATGAACATTTAGGTCCTTTTCGTCCTCCCTAAACTTAATCTTGTCCAATAAGGGTTTCTAACCAATATTGTGCATCCAATAGGTGTTTTTGTATCATTGGATGAACAATTAGGTCATTTTCGTCCTCCCTAGGCTAATTCTTGTCCAATTAGGGTTTTTAACCAATATTGTGCATCCAATAGGTGTTTTGTGTCAATGGATGAAAATTTAGGTCATTTTCGTTCTCCCTAGGCTTATTCTTGTCCAATTAGGGTTTTTAACCAATCTTGTGCATCCAATAGGTGTTTTGTGTCAATGGATGAAAATTTAGGTCATTTTCGTTCTCCCTAGGCTTATTCTTGTCCAATTAGGGTTTTTCACCAATCTTGTGCATCCAATAGGTGTTTTTGTGTAATTGGATGAACATTTAGGTCATTTTCGTCCTCCCTAGGCTAATTCTTGTCCAATTAGGGTTTCTAACCAATCTTGTACTTCCAATAGGTGTTTTTGTGTCATTGGATGAACATTTACGTCATTTTCTTCCAACCTAGGCTAATTCTTGTCCAATTAGGGTTTTTAAACAATCTTGTGCATCCAATAGGTGTTTTTGTGTCATTGGATTAATATTTATGTCATTTTCGTACTCCCTACACTTAATCTTGTCCAATTAGGGTTTTTAACCAATCTTGTGCATCCAATAGGTTTTTTTGTGTCATTGGATGAACAATTAGGTCATTTTCGTCCTCCCTAGGCTAATTCTTGTCCAATTAGGGTTTTTAAGCAATCTTGTGCATCCAATAGGTGTTTTGTGTCATTGGATGAACATTTTAGGTCATTTTCGTCCTCCCTAAACTTAATCTTGTCCAATTAGGGTTTCTAACCAATATTGTGCATCCAATAGGTGTTTTTGTATCATTGGATGAATAATTAGGTCATTTTCGTCCTCCTTACACTTAATCTTGTCCAATTCGGGTTTTTAACCAATCTTGTGCATCCAATAGGTGTTTTGTGTCATTGGATGAACATTTAGGTCATTTTCGTCCTCCCTAAACTTAATCTTGTCCAATTAGGGTTTCTAACCAATCATGTGCATCCAATAGGTTTTTTTGTGTCATTGGATGCACAATTAGGTCATTTTCGTCCTCCCTAGGCTAATTCTTGTCCAATTAGGGTTTTTAACCAATCTTGTGCATCCAATAGGTGTTTTTCTGTCATTGGATGAATATTTATGTCATTTTCGTCCTCCTTACACTTAATCTTGTCCAATTCGGGTTTTTAACCAATCTTGTGCATCCAATAGGTGTTTTGTGTCATTGGATGAACATTTAGGTCATTTTCGTCCTCCCTAAACTTAATCTTGTCCAATTAGGGTTTTTAACCAATCTTGTGCATCCAATAGGTGTTTTGTGTCATTGGATGAATATTTAGGTCATTTTCGTCCTCCCTAAACTTAATCTTGTCCAATTAGGGTTTCTAACCAATATTGTGCATCCAATAGGTGTTTTTGTATCATTGGATGAACAATTAGGTCATTTTCTTCCTCCCTAGGCTAATTCTTGTCCAATTAGGGTTTTTAACCAATCTTGTGCATCCAATAGGTGTTTTGTGTCAATGGATGAAAATTTATGTCATTTTCGTTCTCCCTAGGCTTATTCTTGTCCAATTAGGGTTTTTAACCAATCTTGTGCATCCAATAGGTGTTTTGTGTCAATGGATGAACAATTAGGTCATTTTCGTCCTCCCTAAACTTAATCTTGTCCAATTAGGGTTTTTAACCAATCTTGTGCATCCAATAGGTGTTTTTGTGTCATTGGATGAATATTTATGTCATTTTCGTCCTCCTTACACTTAATCTTGTCC
Organism: Cicer judaicum; assembly: GCA_037974835.1. Classification (NCBI taxonomy): domain Eukaryota; kingdom Viridiplantae; phylum Streptophyta; class Magnoliopsida; order Fabales; family Fabaceae; genus Cicer; species Cicer judaicum. The sequence goes on from JBBPBS010000863.1 coordinate 32,679, forward strand.
AATTAGGGTTTTTAACAGATCTTTTGCATCCAATAGGTGTTTTGTGTCATTGGATGAACATTTAGGTCATTTTCGTCCTCCCTAAACTTAATCTTGTCCAATTAGGGTTTCTAACCAATCATGTGCATCCAATAGGTTTTTTTGTGTCATTGGATGAACAATTAGGTCATTTTCGTCCTCCCTAGGCTAATTCTTGTCCAATTAGGGTTTTTAAGCAATCTTGTGCATCCAATAGGTGTTTTGTGTCATTGGATGAACATTTAGGTCATTTTCGTCCTCCCTAGGCTAATTCTTGTCCAATTAGGGTTTCTAACCAATCTTGTACTTCCAATAGGTGTTTTTGTGTCATTGGATGAATATTTATGTCATTTTCGTCCTCCTTACACTTAATCTTGTCCAATTAGGGTTTTTAACAGATCTTTTGCATCCAATAGGTGTTTTGTGTCATTGGATGAACATTTAGGTCATTTTCGTCCTCCCTAAACTTAATCTTGTCCAATTAGGGTTTCTAACCAATCATGTGCATCCAATAGGTTTTTTTGTGTCATTGGATGAACAATTAGGTCATTTTCGTCCTCCCTAGGCTAATTCTTGTCCAATTAGGGTTTTTAAGCAATCTTGTGCATCCAATAGGTGTTTTGTGTCCTTGGATGAACATTTAGGTCATTTTCGTCCTCCCTAGGCTAATTCTTGTCCAATTAGGGTTTCTAACCAATCTTGTACTTCCAATAGGTGTTTTTGTGTCATTGGATGAACATTTACGTCATTTTCTTCCAACCTAGGCTAATTCTTGTCCAATTAGGGTTTTTAAACAATCTTGTGCATCCAATAGGTGTTTTTATGTCATTGGATGAATATTTATGTCATTTTCGTACTCCCTACACTTAATCTTGTCCAATTAGGGTTTTTAACCAATCTTGTGGATCCAATAGGTGGTTTTGTGTCATTGGATGAATATTTATGTCATTTTCGTCCTCCCTACACTTAATCTTTTCCAATTAGGGTTTCTAACCAATTTTGTGCATCCAATAGGTGTTTTTATATCATTGGATGAACAATTAGGTCATTTATGTCCTCCCTAGGCTAATACTTGTCCAATTAGGGTTATTAACCAATCTTGTGCATCCAACAGGTGTTTTGTGTCATTGGATGAACATTTAGGTCATTTTCATCCTCCCTAAACTTAATCTTGTCGAATTAGGGTTTTTAACCAATCTTGTGCATCCAATAGGTGCTTTTGTGTCATTGGATGAATATTTATGTCATTTTCGTCCTCCCTAGGCTAATTCTTGTCCAATTAGGGTTTTTAACCAATCTTGTGCATTGAATAGGTGTTTTTGTGTCATTGGATGAATATTTATGTCATTTTCGTCCTCCTTACACTTAATCTTGTCCAATTAGGGTTTTTAACCAATCTTGTGCATCCAATAGGTGTTTTGTGTCATTGGATGAACATTTAGATCATTTTCGTCCTCCCTAAACTTAGTCTTGTCCAATTAGGGTTTCTAACCAATCATGTGCATCCAATAGGTTTTTTTGTGTCATTGGATGAACAATTAGGTCATTTTCGTCCTCCCTAGGCTAATTCTTGTCCAATTAGGGTTTTTAAGCAATCTTGTGCATCCAATAGGTGTTTTGTGTCATTGGATGAACATTTAGGTCATTTTCGTCCTCCCTAGGCTAATTCTTGTCCAATTAGGGTTTCTAACCAATCTTGTACTTCCAATAGGTGTTTTTGTGTCATTGGATGAACATTTACGTCATTTTCTTCCAACCTAGGCTAATTCTTGTCCAATTAGGGTTTTTAAACAATCTTGTGCATCCAATAGGTGTTTTTATGTCATTGGATGAATATTTATGTCATTTTCGTACTCCCTACACTTAATCTTGTCCAATTAGGGTTTTTAACCAATCTTGTGGATCCAATAGGTGGTTTTGTGTCATTGGATGAATATTTATGTCATTTTCGTCCTCCCTACACTTAATCTTTTCCAATTAGGGTTTCTAACCAATTTTTTGCATCCAATAGGTGTTTTTATATCATTGGATGAACAATTAGGTCATTTATGTCCTCCCTAGGCTAATACTTGTCCAATTAGGGTTATTAACCAATCTTGTGCATCCAACAGGTGTTTTGTGTCATTGGATGAACATTTAGGTCATTTTCATCCTCCCTAAACTTAATCTTGTCCAATTAGGGTTTTTAACCAATCTTGTGCATCCAATAGGTGCTTTTGTGTCATTGGATGAATATTTATGTCATTTTCGTCCTCCCTAGGCTAATTCTTGTCCAATTAGGGTTTTTAACCAATCTTGTGCATTGAATAGGTGTTTTTGTGTCATTGGATGAATATTTATGTCATTTTCGTCCTCCTTACACTTAATCTTGTCCAATTAGGGTTTTTAACCAATCTTGTGCATCCAATAGGTGTTTTTATATCATTGGATGAACAATTAGGTCATTTACGTCCTCCCTAGGCTAATTCTTGTCCAATTAGGGTTATTAACCAATCTTGTGCATCCAACAGGTGTTTTGTGTCATTGGATGAACATTTAGGTCATTTTCATCCTCCCTAAACTTAATCTTGTCCAATTAGGGTTTTTAACCAATCTTGTACATCCAATAGGTGCTTTTTGTGTCATTGGATGAATATTTATGTCATTTTCGTCCTCCCTAGGCTAATTCTTGTCCAATTAGGGTTTTTAACCAATCTTGTGCATTGAATACGTGTTTTTGTGTCATTGGATGAATATTTATGTCATTTTCGTCCTCCTTACACTTAATCTTGTCCAATTAGGGTTTTTAACCAATCTTGTGCATCCAATAGGTGTTTTGTGTCATTGGATGAACATTTAGGTCATTTTCGTCCTCCCTAAACTTAATCTTGTCCAATTAGGGTTTCTAACCAATCATGTGCATCCAATAGGTTATTTTGTGTCATTGGATGAACAATTAGGTCATTTTCGTCCTCCCTAGGCTAATTCTTCTCCAATTAGGGTTTTTAAGCAGTCTTGTGCATCCAATAGGTATTTTGTGTCATTGGATGAACATTTAGGTTATTTTCGTCCTCCCTAGGCTAATTCTTGTCCAATTTGGGTTTTTAACCAATCTTGTACTTCCAACAGGTGTTTTGTGTCATTGGATAAACATTTATGTCATTTTCGTCCTCCCTAAACTTAATCTTGTCCAATTAGGGTTTTTAACCAATCTTGTGGATCCAATAGGTGTTTTTGTGTCATTGGATGAATATTTATGTCATTTTCGTCCTCCTTACACTTAATCTTGTATAATTAGGGTTTTTAACCAATCTTGTGCATCCAATAGGTGTTTTGTGTCATTGGATGAACATTTAGGTCATTTTCGTCCTCCCTAAACTTAATCTTGTCCAATTAGGGTTTCTAACCAATCATGTGCATCCAATAGGTTTTTTTGTGTCATTGGATGCACAATTAGGTCATTTTCGTCCTCCCTAGGCTAATTCTTGTCCAATTAGGGTTTTTAACCAATCTTGTGCATCCAATAGGTGTTTTGTGTCATTGGATGAACATTTTAGGTCATTTTCGTCCTCCCTAAACTTAATCTTGTCCAATTAGGGTTTCTAACCAATATTGTGCATCCAATAGGTGTTTTTGTATCATTGGATGAATAATTATGTCATTTTCGTCCTCCTTACACTTAATCTTGTCCAATTAGGGTTTTTAACCAATCTTGTGCATCCAATAGGTGTTTTGTGTCATTGGATGAACATTTAGGTCATTTTCGTCCTCCCTAAACTTAATCTTGTCCAATTAGGGTTTCTTCTAACAAATCATGTGCATCCAATAGGTTTTTTTGTGTCATTGGATGCACAATTAGGTCATTTTCGTCCTCCCTAGGCTAATTCTTGTCCAATTAGGGTTTTTAACCAATCTTGTGCATCCAATAGGTGTTTTGTGTCATTGGATGAACATTTTAGGTCATTTTCGTCCTCCCTAAACTTAATCTTGTCCAATTAGGGTTTCTAACCAATATTGTGCATCCAATAGGTGTTTTTGTATCATTGGATGTATAATTATGTCATTTTCGTCCTCCCTAGCCTAATTCTTGTCCAATTAGGGTTTTTAACCAATGTTGTGCATCCAATAGGTGTTTTGTGTCAATGGATGAAAATTTAGGTCATTTTCGTTCTCCCTAGGCTTATTCTTGTCCAATTAGGGTTTTTAACCAATCTTGTGCATTCAATAGGTGTTTTGTGTCATTGGATGAATATTTAGGTCATTTTCGTCCTCCCTAAACTTAATCTTGTCCAATAAGGGTTTCTAACCAATCATGTGCATCCAATAGGTTTTTTTGTGTCATTGGATGAACAATTAGGTCATTTTCGTCCTCCCTAGGCTAATTCTTGTCCAATTAGGGTTTTTAAGCAATCTTGTGCATCCAATAGGTGTTTTGTGTCATTGGATGAACATTTTAGGTCATTTTCGTCCTCCCTAAACTTAATCTTGTCCAATTAGGGTTTCTAACCAATATTGTGCATCCAATAGGTGTTTTTGTATCATTGGATGAATAATTAGGTCATTTTCGTCCTCCTTAGGCTAATTCTTGTCCAATTAGGGTTTTTAACCAATGTTGTGCATCCAATAGGTGTTTTGTGTCAATGGATGAAAACTTAGGTCATTTTCGTTCTCCCTAGGCTTATTCTTGTCCAATTAGGGTTTTTCACCAATCTTGTGCATCCAATAGGTGTTTTTGTGTCATTGGATGAACATTTAGGTCATTTTCGTCCTCCCTAGGCTAATTCTTGTCCAATTAGGGTTTTTAAGCAATCTTGTGCATCCAATAGGTGTTTTGTGTCATTGGATGAACGTTTAGGTCATTTTCGTCCTCCCTAGGCTAATTCATGTCCAATTAGGGTTTTTAACCAATCTTGTGCATCCAATAGGTGTTTTTGTATCATTGGATGAATAATTAGGTCATTTTCGTCCTCCCTAGGCTAATTCTTGTCCAATTAGGGTTTTTAACCAATGTTGTGCATCCAATAGGTGTTTTGTGTCAATGGATGAAAATTTAGGTCATTTTCGTTCTCCCTAGGCTTATTCTTGTCCAATTAGGGTTTTTCACCAATCTTGTGCATCCAATAGGTGTTTTTGTGTCATTGGATGAACATTTAGGTCATTTTCGTCCTCCCTAGGCTAATTCTTGTCCAATTAGGGTTTTTAACCAATCTTGTGCATCCAATAGGTGTTTTGTGTCATTGGATGAACATTTAGGTCATTTTCGTCCTCCCTACACTTAATCTTGTCCAATTAGGGTTTCTAACCGATCATGTGCATCCAATAGGTTTTTTTGTGTCATTGGATGAACAATTAGGTCATTTTCGTCGTCCCTAGGCTAATTCTTGTCCAATTAGGGTTTTTAACCAATCTTGTGCATCCAATAGGTGTTTTGTGTCATTGGATGAACATTTTAGGTCATTTGCGTCCTCCCTAAACTTAATCTTGTCCAATTAGGGTTTCTAACCAATATTGTGCATCCAATAGGTGTTTTTGTATCATTTGATGAACAATTTGGTTATTTTCGTCCTCCCTAGGCTAATTCTTGTCCAATTAGGGTTTTTAACCAATCTTGTGCATCCAATAGGTGTTTTTGTGTCATTGGATGAATATTTATGTCATTTTCGTCCTCCTTACATTTAATCTTGTCCAATTAGGGTTTTTAACCAATCTTGTGCATCCAATAGGTGTTTTGTGTCATTGGATGAACATTTAGGTCATTTTCGTCATCCCTAGGCTAATTCTTGTCCAATTAGAGTTTCTAACCAATCTTGTACTTCCAATAGGTGTTTTTTTGTCATTGGATGAACATTTACGTCATTTTCGTCCTCCCTAGGCTAATTCTTTTCCAATTAGGGTTTTTAACCAATCTTGTGCATCCAATAGGTGTTTTTGTGTCATTGGATGAATATTTAGGTCATTTTAGTCCTCCCTAAACTTAATCTTGTCCAATTAGGGTTTCTAACCAATCATGTGCATCCAATAGGTTTTTTTGTGTCATTGGATGAACAATTAGGTCATTTTCGTCCTCCCTAGGCTAATTCTTGTCCAATTAGGGTTTTTAAGCAATCTTGTGCATCCAATAGGTGTTTTGTGTCATTGGATGATCATTTAGGTCATTTTCGTCCTCCCTAGGCTAATTCTTGTCCAATTAGGGTTTCTAACCAATCTTCTACTTCCAATAGGTGTTTTTGTGTCATTGGATAAAAATTTACGTCATTTTCGTCCAACCTACGCTAATTCTTGTCCAATTAGGGTTTTTAACCAATCTTGTGCATCCAATAGGTGTTTTTGTGTCATTGGATGAATATTTATGTCATTTTCGTACTCCCTACACTTAATCTTGTCCAATTAGGGTTTTTAACCAATCTTGTGCATCCAATAGGTGTTTTTGTGTCATTGGATGAATATTTATGTCATTTTCGTCCTCCCTAAACCTAATCTTGTCCAATTAGGGTTTTTAACCAATCTTGTGCATCCAACAGGTGTTTTGTGTCATTGGATGAACATTTAGGTCATTTTCGTCCTCCCTAAACTTAATCTTGTCCAATTAGGGTTTTTAACCAATCTTGTGCATCCAATAGGTGTTTTTGTGTCATTGGATGAATATTTATGTCATTTTCGTCCTCCTTACATTTAATCTTGTCCAATTAGGGTTTTTAAACAATCTTGTGCATCCAATAGGTGTTTTGTGTCATTGGATGAACATTTAGGTCATTTTCGTCATCCCTAGGCTAATTCTTGTCCAATTAGAGTTTCTAACCAATCTTGTACTTCCAATAGGTGTTTTTTTGTCATTGGATGAACATTTACGTCATTTTCGTCCTCCCTAGGCTAATTCTTGTCCAATTAGGGTTTTTAACCAATCTTGTGCATCCAATAGGTGTTTTTGTGTCATTGGATGAATATTTATGTCATTTTTGTCCTCCTTACACTTAATCTTTTCCAATTAGGGTTTTTAACCAATCTCGTTAATCCAATAGGTGTTTTGTGTCATTGGATGAACATTTAGGTCATTTTAGTCTTCCCTAAACTTAATCTTGTCCAATTAGGGTTTCTAACCAATCATGTGCATCCAATAGGTTTTTTTGTGTCATTGGATGAACAATTAGGTCATTTTCGTCCTCCCTAGGCTAATTCTTGTCCAATTAGGGTTTTTAAGCAGTCTTGTGCATCCAATAGGTATTTTGTGTCATTGGATGAACATTTAGGTCATTTTCGTCCTCCCTAGGCTAATTCTTGTCCAATTTGGGTTTTTAACCAATCTTGTACTTCCAACAGGTGTTTTGTGTCATTGGATGAACATTTAGGTCATTTTCGTCTTCCCTAAACTTAATCTTGTCCAATTAGGGTTTTTAACCAATCTTGTGCATCCAATAGGTGTTTTTGTGTCATTGGATGAATATTTATGTCATTTTCGTCCTCCCTAAACTTAATCTTGTCCAATTAGGGTTTCTAACCAATCATGTGCATCCAATAGGTTTTTTTGTGTCATTGGATGCACAATTAGGTCATTTTCGTCCTCCCTAGGCTAATTCTTGTCCAATTAGGGTTTTTAACCAATCTTGTGCATCCAATAGGTGTTTTATGTCATTGGATGAACATTTTAGGTCATTTTCGTCCTCCCTAAACTTAATCTTGTCCAATTAGGGTTTCTAACCAATATTGTGCATCCAATAGGTGTTTTTGTATCATTGGATGAATAATTAGGTCATTTTCGTCCTCCCTAGGCTAATTCTTGTCCAATTAGGGTTTTTAACCAATGTTGTGCATCCAATAGGTGTTTTGTGTCAATGGATGAAAATTTAGGTCATTTTCGTCCTCCCTAAACTTAATCTTGTCCAATTAGGGTTTCTTCTAACCAATCATGTGCATCCAATAGGTTTTTTTGTGTCATTGGATGCACAATTAGGTCATTTTCGTCCTCCCTAGGCTAATTCTTGTCCAATTAGGGTTTTTAACCAATCTTGTGCATCCAATAGGTGTTTTGTGTCATTGGATGAACATTTTAGGTCATTTTCGTCCTCCCTAAACTTAATCTTGTCCAATTAGGGTTTCTAACCAATATTGTGCATCCAATAGGTGTTTTTGTATCATTGGATGAATAATTAGGTCATTTTCGTCCTCCCTAGGCTAATTCTTGTCCCATTAGGGTTTTTAACCAATCTTGTGCATCCAATAGGTGTTTTGTGTCAATGGATGAAAATTTAGGTCATTTTCGTTCTCCCTAGGCTTATTCTTGTCCAATTAGGGTTTTTCACCAATCTTGTGCATCCAATAGGTGTTTTTGTGTCATTGGATGAATATTTAGGTCATTTTTGTCCTCCCTAGGCTAATTCTTGTCCAATTAGGGTTTTTAAGCAATCTTGTGCATCCAATAGGTGTTTTGTGTCATTGGATGAACGTTTAGGTCATTTTCGTCCTTCACTTAGGCTAATTCTTGTCCAATTAGGGTTTTTAACCAATCTTGTGCATCCAATAGGTGTTTTGTGTCATTGGATGAACATTTAGGTCATTTTCGTCCTCCCTAGGCTAATTCTTGCCCAATTAGGGTTTCTAACCAATCTTGTACTTCGAACAGGTGTTTTGTGTCATTGGATGAACATTTAGGTCATTTTCGTCCTCCCTAAACTTAATCTTGTCCAATTAGGGTTTTTAACCAATCTTGTGCATCCAATAGGTGCTTTTGTGTCATTGGATGAATATTTATGTCATTTTCGTCCTCCTTACACTTAATCTTGTCCAATTAGGGTTTTTAACCAATCTTGTGCATCCAATAGGTGTTTTGTGTCATTGGATGAACATTTAGGTCATTTTCGTCCTCCCTACACTTAATCTTATCCAATTAGGGTTTCTAACCAATCATGTGCATCCAATAGGTTTTTTTGTGTCATTGGATGAACAATTAGGTCATTTTCGTCGTCCCTAGGCTAATTCTTGTCCAATTAGGGTTTTTAACCAAACTTGTGCATCCAATAGGTGTTTTGTATCATTGGATGAACATTTTAGGTCATTTGCGTCCTCCCTAAACTTAATCTTGTCCAATTAGGGTTTCTAACCAATATTGTGCATCCAATAGGTGTTTTTGTATCATTTGATGAACAATTAGGTTATTTTCGTCCTCCCTAGGCTAATTCTTGTCCAATTAGGGTTTTTAACCAATCTTGTGCATCCAATAGGTGTTTTTGTGTCATTGGATGAATATTTATGTCATTTTCGTCCTCCTTACACTTAATCTTGTCCAATTAGGGTTTTTAACCAATCTTGTGCATCCAATAGGTGTTTTGTGTCATTGGATGAATATTTAGGTCATTTTCGTTCTCCCTAAACTTAATCTTGTCCAATAAGGGTTTCTAACCAATATTGTGCATCCAATAGGTGTTTTGTGTCATTGGATGAATATTTAGGTCATTTTCGTCCTCCCTAAACTTAATCTTGTCCAATAAGGGTTTCTAACCAATATTGTGCATCCAATAGGTGTTTTTGTATCATTGGATGAACAATTAGGTCATTTTCGTCCTCCCTAGGCTAATTCTTGTCCAATTAGGGTTTTTAACCATTCTTGTGCATCCAATAGGTGTTTTGTGTCAATGGATGAAAATTTAGGTCATTTTCGTTCTCCCTAGGCTTATTCTTGTCCAATTAGGGTTTTTCACCAATCTTGTGCATCCAATTGGTGTTTTTGTGTCATTGGATGAATATTTATGTCATTTTCGTCCTCCCTAAACCTAATCTTGTCCAATTAGGGTTTCTAACCAATCTTGTGCATCCAACAGGTGTTTTGTGTCATTGGATGAACATTTAGGTCATTTTCGTCCTCCCTAAACTTAATCTTGTCCAATTAGGGTTTTTAACCAATCTTGTGCATCCAATAGTTTTTTTTGTGTCATTGGATGAATATTTATGTCATTTTCGTCCTCCTTACATTTAATATTGTCCAATTAGGGTTTTTAAACAATCTTGTGCATCCAATAGGTGTTTTGTGTCATTGGATGAAGATTTAGGTCATTTTCGTCCTCCCTAAACTTAATATTGTCTAATTAGGGTTTCTAACCAATCATGTGCATCCAAGAGGTGTTTTGTGTCATTGGATGAACATTTAGGTCATTTTCGTCCTCCCTAAACTTAATATTGTCTAATTAGGGTTTCTAACCAATCTTGTGCATCCAAGAGGTGTTTTGTGTCATTGGATGAACATTTAGGTCATTTTCGTCCTCCCTAAACTTAATCTTGTCCAATTAGGGTTTCTAACCAATCTTGTGCATCCAATAGGTGTTTTTGTGTGATTGGATGAATATTTATGTCATTTTCGTCCTCCTTACACTTAATCTTGTCCAATTAGGGTTTTTAACCAATCTTGTGCATCCAATAGGTGTTTTGTGTCATTGGATGAAGATTTAGGTCATTTTCGTCCTCCCTAAACTTAATATTGTCTAATTAGGGTTTCTAACCAATCATGTGCATCCAATAGGTTTTTTTGTGTCATTGGATGAACAATTAGGTCATTTTCGTCCTCCCTAGGCTAATTCTTGTCCAATTAGGGTTTTTAACCAATCTTGTGCATCCAATAGGTGTTTTTGTGTCATTGGATGAATATTTATGTCATTTTCGTCCTCCCTAAACCTAATCTTGTCCAATTAGGGTTTCTAACCAATCTTGTGCATCCAACAGGTGTTTTGTGTCATTGGATGAACATTTAGGTCATTTTCGTCCTCCCTAAACTGAATCTTGTCCAATTAGGGTTTTTAACCAATCTTGTGCATCCAATAGTTTTTTTTGTGTCATTGGATGAATATTTATGTCATTTTCGTCCTCCTTACATTTAATCTTGTCCAATTAGGGTTTTTAAACAATCTTGTGCATCCAATAGGTGTTTTGTGTCATTGGATGAAGATTTAGGTCATTTTCGTCCTCCCTAAACTTAATATTGTCTAATTAGGGTTTCTAACCAATCTTGTGCATCCAAGAGGTGTTTTGTGTCATTGGATGAACATTTAGGTCATTTTCGTCCTCCCTAAACTTAATCTTGTCCAATTAGGGTTTCTAACCAATCTTGTGCATCCAATAGGTGTTTTTGTGTGATTGGATGAATATTTATGTCATTTTCGTCCTCCTTACACTTAATCTTGTCCAATTAGGGTTTTTAACCAATCTTGTGCATCCAATAGGTGTTTTGTGTCATTGGATGAACATTTAGGTCATTTTCGTCCTCCCTAGGCTAATTCTTGTCCAATTAGGATTTCTAACGAATTTTGTGCATCCAATAGGTGTTTTTGTATCATTGGATGAACAATTAGGTCATTTTCGTCCTCCCTAGGCTATTTCTTGTCTAATAAGGGTTTCTAACCAATATTGTGCATCCAATAGATGTTTTGTGTCATTGGATGAATATTTAGGTCATTTTCGTCCTCCCTAAACTTAATCTTGTCCAATAAGGGTTTCTAACCAATATTGTGCATCCAATAGGTGTTTTTGTATCATTGGATGAACAATTAGGTCATTTTCGTCCTCCCTAGGCTAATTCTTGTCCAATTAGGGTTTTTACCCAATCTTGTGCATCCAATAGGTGTTTTGTGTCAATGGATGAAAATTTAGGTCATTTTCGTTCTCCCTAGGCTTATTCTTGTCCAATTAGGGTTTTTCACCAATCTTGTGCATCCAATAGGTGTTTTTGTGTCATTGGATGAACATTTAGGTCATTTTCGTCCTCCCTAGGCTAATTCTTGTCCAATTAGGGTTTTTAACCAATCTTGTGCATCCAATAGGTGTTTTGTGTCATTGGATGAACATTTTAGGTCATTTTCGTCCTCGCTAGGCTAATTCTTGTCCAATTAGGGTTTCTAACGAATTTTGTGCATCCAATAGGTGTTTTTGTATCATTGGATGAACAATTAGGTCATTTTCGTCCTCCCTAGGCTATTTCTTGTCTAATTAGGGTTTTTAACCAATCTTGTGCATCCAATAGGTGTTTTGTGTCATTGGATGAACATTTTAGGTCATTTTCGTCCTCCCTAGGCTAATTCTTGTCCAATTAGGGTTTCTAACGAATTTTGTGCATCCAATAGGTGTTTTTGTATCATTGGATGAACAATTAGGCCATTTTCGTCCTCCCTAGGCTATTTCTTGTCTAATTAGGGTTTTTATCCAATCTTGTGCATCCAATAGGTGTTTTGTGTCATTGGATGAACATTTAGGTCATTTTCGTCCTCCCTAAACTTAATCTTGTCCAATTAGGGTTTCTAACCAATCTTGTGCATCCAATAGGTGTTTTTGTGTGATTGGATGAATATTTATGTCATTTTCGTCCTCCTTACACTTAATCTTGTCCAATTAGGGTTTTTAACCAATCTTGTGCATCCAATAGGTGTTTTGTGTCATTGGATGAACATTTAGGTCATTTTCGTCCTCCCTAGGCTAATTCTTGTCCAATTAGGGTTTCTAACGAATTTTGTGCATCCAATAGGTGTTTTTGTATCATTGGATGAACAATTAGGTCATTTTCGTCCTCCCTAGGCTATTTCTTGTCTAATTAGGGTTTTTAACCAATGTTGTGCATCCAATAGGTGTTTTGTGTCATTGGATGAACATTTAGGTCATTTTCGTCCTCCCTAAACTTAATCTTGTCCAATTAGGGTTAATAACCAATCTTGTGCATCCAATAGGTGTTTTGTGTCATTGGATGAACATTTAGGTCATTTTCGTCCTCCCTAGGCTAATTCTTGTCCAATTAGGGTTTTTAACCAATCTTGTGCATCCAATAGGTGTTTTTGTGTCATTGGATGAATAATTATGTCATTTTCGTCCTCCTTACACTTAATCTTGTCCAATTAGGGTTTTTAACCAATCTTTTGCATCCAATAGGTGTTTTGTGTCATTGGATGAACATTTAGGTCATTTTCGTCCTCCCTAAACTTAATCTTGTCCAATTAGGGTTTCTAACCAATCATGTGCATCCAATAGGTTTTTTTGTGTCATTGGATGAACAATTACGTCATTTTCGTCCTCCCTAGGCTAATTCTTGTCCAATTAGGGTTTTTAAGCAATCTTGTGCATCCAATAGGTGTTTTGTGTCATTGGATGAACATTTAGGTCATTTTCGTCCTCCCTAGGCTAATTCTTGTCCAATTAGGGTTTCTAACCAATGTTGTACTTCCAATAGGTGTTTTTGTGTCATTGGATGAACATTTACGTCATTTTCTTCCAACCTAGGCTAATTCTTGTCCAAATAGGGTTTTTAACCAATCTTGTGCAACCAATAGGTGTTTTGGTGTCATTGGATGAAAATTTATGTCATTTTCGTACTCCCTACACTTAATCTTGTCCAATTAGGGTTTTTAACCAATCTTGTGGATCCAATAGGTGTTTTTGTGTCATTGGATGAATATTTATGTCATTTTCGTCCTCCCTACACTTAATCTTTTCCAATTAGGGTTTCTAACCAATTTTGTGCATCCAATAGGTGTTTTTATATCATTGGATGAACAATTAGGTCATTTACGTCCTCCCTAGGCTAATTCTTGTTTAATTAGGGTTATTAACCAATCTTGTGCATCCAACAGGTGTTTTGAGTCATTGGATGAACATTTAGGTTATTTTCGTCCTCCCTAAACTTAATCTTGTCCAATTAGGGTTTTTAACCAATCTTGTGCATCCAATAGGTGCTTTTGTGTCATTGGATGAATATTTATGTCATTTTCGTCCTCCTTACACTTAATCTTGTCCAATTAGGGTTTTTAACCAATCTTGTGGATCCAATAGGTGTTTTTGTGTCATTGGATGAATATTTATGTCATTTTCGTCCTCCCTACACTTAATCTTGTCCAAATAGGGTTTCTAACCAATTTTGTGCAACCAATAGGTGTTTTGGTGTCATTGGATGAATATTTATGTCATTTTCGTACTCCCTACACTTAATCTTGTCCAATTAGGGTTACTAACCAATCTTGTGCATCCAATAGGTGTTTTGTGTCATTGGATGAACATTTAGGTCATTTTCGTCCTCCCTAGGCTAATTCTTGTCCAATTAGGGTTTTTAACCAATCTTGTGCATCCAATAGGTGTTTTTGTGTCATTGGATGAATATTTATGTCATTTTCGTCCTCCTTACACTTAATCTTGTCCAATTAGGGTTTTTAACCAATCTTGTGCATCCAATAGGTGTTTTGTGTCATTGGATGAACATTTAGGTCATTTTCGTCCTCCCTAAACTTAATCTTGTCCAATTAGGGTTTCTAACCAATCATGTGCATCCAATAGGTTTTTTTGTGTCATTGGATGAACAATTAGGTCATTTTCGTCCTCCCTAGGCTAATTCTTGTCCAATTTGGGTTTCTAACCAATCTTGTACTTCCAACAGGTGTTTTGTGTCATTGGATGAACATTTTGGTCATTTTCGTCCTCCCTAAACTTAATCTTGTCCAATTAGGGTTTTTAACCAATCTTGTGCATCCAATAGGTGTTTTTGTGTCATTGGATGAATATTTATGTCATTTTCGTCCTCCTTACACTTAATCTTGTATAATTAGGGTTTTTAACCAATCTTGTGCATCCAATAGGTGTTTTGTGTCATTGGATGAACATTTAGGTCATTTTCGTCCTCCCTAAACTTAATCTTGTCCAATTAGGGTTTCTAACCAATCATGTGCATCCAATAGGTTTTTTTGTGTCATTGGATGCACAATTAGGTCATTTTCGTCCTCCCTAGGCTAATTCTTGTCCAATTAGAGTTTTTAACCAATCTTGTGCATCCAATAGGTGTTTTGTGTCATTGGATGAACATTTTAGGTCATTTTCGTCCTCCCTAAACTTAATCTTGTCCAATTAGGGTTTCTAACCAATATTGTGCATCCAATAGGTGTTTTTGTATCATTGGATGAATAATTAGGTCATTTTCGTCCTCCCTAGGCTAATTCTTGTCCAATTAGGGTTTTTAACCAATCTTGTGCATCCAATAGGTGTTTTGTGTCAATGGATGAAAATTTAGGTCATTTTCGTTCTCCCTAGGCTTATTCTTGTCCAATTAGGGTTTTTCACAAATCTTGTGCATCCAATAGGTGTTTTTGTGTCATTGGATGAACATTTAGGTCATTTTCGTCCTCCCTAGGCTAATTCTTGTCCAATTAGGGTTTTTAAGCAATCTTGTGCATCCAATAGGTGTTTTGTGTCATTGGATGAACGTTTAGGTCATTTTCGTCCTTCACTTAGGCTAATTCTTGTCCAATTAGGGTTTTTAACCAATCTTGTGCATCCAATAGGTGTTTTGTGTCATTGGATGAACATTTAGGTCATTTTCGTCCTCCCTAGGCTAATTCTTGCCCAATTAGGGTTTCTAACCAATCTTGTACTTCCAACAGGTGTTTTGTGTCATTGGATGAACATTTAGGTCATTTTCGTCCTCCCTAAACTTAATCTTGTCCAATTAGGGTTTTTAACCAATCTTGTGAATCGAATAGGTGTTTTGTGTCATTGGATGAACATTTTAGGTCATTTTCGTCCTCCCTAAACTTAATCTTGTCCAATTAGGGTTTCTAACCAATATTGTGCATCCAATAGGTGTTTTTGTATCATTGGATGAATAATTAGGTCATTTTCGTTCTCCCTAGGCTAATTCTTGTCCAATTAGGGTTTTTAACCAATCTTGTGCATCCAATAGATGTTTTGTGTCAATGGATGAAAATTTAGGTCATTTTCGTTCTTCCTAGTCTTATTCTTGTCCAATTAGGGTTTTTCACCAATCTTGTGCATCCAATAGGTGTTTTTGTGTCATTGGATGAAAAATTAGGTCATTTTCGTCCACCCAAGGCTAATTCTTCTCCAATTAGGGATTTTAACCAATCTTGTGCATCCTATCGATGGTTTTATGTCATTGGATGAACATTTAGGTCATTTGCGTCATCCCTAGGCTTATTCTTGTCCAATTAGGGTTTTTAACCAATCTTGTTCATCCAATAGGTGTTTTTGTGTCATTGGATGAACAATTAGGTCATTTTCGTCCTCCATAGGCTAATTCTTATCCAATTAGGGTTTTTAAACAATCTTGTGCATCCAATAGGTGTTTTTGTGTCATTGGATTAATATTTATGTCATTTTCATACTCCCTACACTTAATCTTGTCCAATTAGGGTTTTTAACCAATCTTGTGGATCCAATAGGTGGTTTTGTGTCATTGGATGAATATTTATGTCATTTTCGTCCTCCCTACACTTAATCTTTTCCAATTAGGGTTTCTAACCAATTTTGTGCATCCAATAGGTGTTTTTATATCATTGGATGAACAATTAGGTCATTTACGTCCTCCCTAGGCTAATTCTTGTCCAATTAGGGTTATTAACCAATCTTGTGCATCCAACAGGTGTTTTGTGTCATTGGATGAACATTTAGGTCATTTTCATCCTCCCTAAACTTAATCTTGTCCAATTAGGGTTTTTAACCAATCTTGTACATCCAATAGGTGCTTTTTGTGTCATTGGATGAATATTTATGTCATTTTCGTCCTCCCTAGGCTAATACTTGTCCAATTAGGGTTTTTAACCAATCTTGTGCATTGAATACGTGTTTTTGTGTCATTGGATGAATATTTATGTCATTTTCGTCCTCCTTACACTTAATCTTGTCCAATTAGGGTTTTTAACCAATCTTGTGCATCCAATAGGTGTTTTGTGTCATTGGATGAACATTTAGGTCATTTTCGTCCTCCCTAAACTTAATCTTGTCCAATTAGGGTTTCTAACCAATCATGTGCATCCAATAGGTTTTTTTGTGTCATTGGATGAACAATTAGGTCATTTTCGTCCTTCCTAGGCTAATTCTTGTCCAATTAGGGTTTTTAAGCAATCTTGTGCATCCAATAGGTGTTTTGTGTCATAGGATGAACATTTAGGTCATTTTCGTCCTCCCTAGGCTAATTCTTGTCCAATTTGGGTTTCTAACCAATCTTGTACTTCCAACAGGTTTTTTGTGTCATTGGATGAACATTTAGGTCATTTTCGTCCTCCCTAAACTTAATCTTGTCCAATTAGGGTTTTTAACCAATCTTGTGCATCCAATAGGTGTTTTGTGTCATTGGATGAACATTTAGGTCATTTTCGTCCTCCCTAAACTTAATCTTGTCCAATTAGGGTTTCTAACAAATCTTGTGGATCCAATAGGTGTTTTGTGTCATTGGATGAACATTTAGGTCATTTTCGTTCTCCCTAGGCTTATTCTTGTCCAATTAGGGTTTTTCACCAATCTTGTGCATCCAATAGGTGTTTTTGTGTCATTGGATGAACATTTAGGTCATTTTCGTCCTCCCTAGGCTAATTCTTGTCCAATTAGGGTTTTTAACCAATCTTGTGCATCCAATAGGTGTTTTGTGTCATTGGATGAACATTTTAGGTCATTTTCGTCCTCGCTAGGCTAATTCTTGTCCAATTAGGGTTTCTAACGAATTTTGTGCATCCAATAGGTGTTTTTGTATCATTGGATGAACAATTAGGTCATTTTCGTCCTCCCTAGGCTATTTCTTGTCTAATTAGGGTTTTTAACCAATCTTGTGCATCCAATAGGTGTTTTGTGTCATTGGATGAACATTTAGGTCATTTTCGTCCTCCCTAAACTTATTCTTGTCCAATTAGGGTTTCTAACCAATCTTGTGCATCCAATAGGTGTTTTTGTGTGATTGGATGAATATTTATGTCATTTTCGTCCTCCTTACACTTAATCTTGTCCAATTAGGGTTTTTAACCAATCTTGTGCATCCAATAGGTGTTTTGTGTCATTGGATGAACATTTAGGTCATTTTCGTCCTCCCTACACTTAATCTTGTCCAATTAGGGTTTCTAACCAATCTTGTGCATCCAATAGGTGTGTTTGTGTCATTGGATGAACAATTAGGTCATTTTCGTCCTCCCTAGGCTAATTCTTGTCCAATTAGGGTTTTTAACCAATATTGTGCATCCAATAGGTGTTTTGTGTCATTGGATGAACATTTAGGTCATTTTCGTCCTCCCTACACTTAATCTTGTCCAATTAGGGTTTCTAACCAATCATGTGCATCCAATAGGTTTTTTTGTGTCATTGGATGAACAATTAGGTCATTTTCGTCGTCCCTAGGCTAATTCTTGTCCAATTAGGGTTTTTAACCAATCTTGTGCATCCAATAGGTGTTTTGTGTCATTGGATGAACATTTTAGGTCATTTGCGTCCTCCCTAAACTTAATCTTGTCCAATTAGGGTTTTTAACCAATCTTGTGCATCCAATAGGTGCTTTTGTGTCATTGGATGAATATTTATGTCATTTTCGTCCTCCTTACACTTAATCTTGTCCAATTAGGGTTTTTAACCAATCTTGTGCATCCAATAGGTGTTTTGTGTCATTGGATGAACATTTAGGTCATTTTCGTCCTCCCTACACTTAATCTTGTCCAATTAGGGTTTCTAACCAATCATGTGCATCCAATAGGTTTTTTTGTGTCATTGGATGAACAATTAGGTCATTTACGTCCTCCCTAGGCTAATTCTTGTTTAATTAGGGTTATTAACCAATCTTGTGCATCCAACAGGTGTTTTGTGTCATTGGATGAACATTTAGGTTATTTTCGTCCTCCCTAAACTTAATCTTGTCCAATTAGGGTTTTTAACCAATCTTGTGCATCCAATAAGTGCTTTTGTGTCACTGGATGAATATTTATGTCATTTTCGTCCTCCTTACACTTAATCTTGTCCAATTAGGGTTTTTAACCAATCTTGTGCATCCAATAGGTGTTTTGTGTCATTGGGTGAACATTTAGGTCATTTTCGTACTCCCTACACTTAATCTTGTCCAATTAGGGTTTCTAACCAATCATGTGCATCCAATAGGTTTTTTTGTGTCATTGGATGAACAATTAGGTCATTTTCGTCGTCCCTAGGCTAATTCTTGTCCAATTAGGGTTTTTAACCAATCTTGTGCTCCAATAGGTGTTTTGTGTCATTGGATGAACATTTTAGGTCATTTGCGTCCTCCCTAAACTTAATCTTGTCCAATTAGGGTTTCTAACCAATATTGTGCATCCAATAGGTGTTTTTGTATCATTTGATGAACAATTAGGTTATTTTCGTCCTCCCTAGGCTAATTCTTGTCCAATTAGGGTTTTTAACCAATCTTGTGCATCCAATAGGTGTTTTTGTGTCATTGGATGAATATTTATGTCATTTTCGTCCTCCTTACACTTAATCTTGTCCAATTAGGGTTTTTAACCAATCTTGTGCATCCAATAGGTGTTTTGTGTCATTGGATGAATATTTAGGTCATTTTCGTTCTCCCTAAACTTAATCTTGTCCAATAAGGGTTTCTAACCAATATTGTGCATCCAATAGGTGTTTTGTGTCATTGGATGAATATTTAGGTCATTTTCGTCCTCCCTAAACTTAATCTTGTCCAATAAGGGTTTCTAACCAATATTGTGCATCCAATAGGTGTTTTTGTATCATTGGATGAACAATTAGGTCATTTTCGTCCTCCCTAGGCTAATTCTTGTCCAATTAGGGTTTTTAACCAATCTTGTGCATCCAATAGGTGTTTTGTGTCAATGGATGAAAATTTAGGTCATTTTCGTTCTCCCTAGGCTTATTCTTGTCCAATTAGGGTTTTTCACCAATCTTGTGCATCCAATAGGTGTTTTTGTGTCATTGGATGAACATTTAGGTCATTTTCGTCCTCCCTAGGCTAATTCTTGTCCAATTAGGGTTTTTAACAAATCTTGTGCATCCAATAGGTGTTTTGTGTCATTGGATGAACATTTTAGGTCATTTTCGTCCTCCCTAGGCTAATTCTTGTCCAATTAGGGTTTCTAACGAATTTTGTGCATCCAATAGGTGTTTTTGTATCATTGGATGAACAATTAGGTCATTTTCGTCCTCCCTAGGCTATTTCTTGTCTAATTAGGGTTTTTAACCAATCTTGTGCATCCAATAGGTGTTTTGTGTCATTGGATGAACATTTAGGTCATTTTCGTCCTCCCTAAACTTAATCTTGTCCAATTAGGGTTACTAACCAATCTTGTGCATCCAATAGGTGTTTTGTGTCAATGGATGAAGATTTAGGTCATTTTCGTTCTCCCTAGGCTTATTCTTGTCCAATTAGGGTTTCTAACCAATCTTGTACTTCCAATAGGTGTTTTTGTATCATTGGATGAACATTTACGTCATTGGATGAATATTTAAGTCATTTTCGTCCTCCCTAAACTTAATCTTGTCCAATAAGGGTTTCTAACCAATATTGTGCATCCAATAGGTGTTTTTGTATCATTGGATGAACAATTAGGTCATTTTCGTCCTCCCTAGGCTAATTCTTGTCCAATTAGGGTTTTTAACCAATCTTGTGCATCCAATAGGTGTTTTGTGTCAATGGATGAAAATTTAGGTCATTTTCGTTCTCCCTAGGCTTATTCTTGTCCAATTAGGGTTTTTAACCAATCTTGTGCATCCAATAGGTGTTTTGTGTCAATGGATGAACAATTAGGTCATTTTCGTCCTCCCTAGGCTAATTCTTGTCCAATTAGGGTTTTTAACCAATCTTGTGCATCCAATAGGTGTTTTTGTGTCATTGGATGAATATTTATGTCATTTTCGTCCTCCTTACACTTAATCTTGTCCAATTAGGGTTTTTAACCAATCTTTTGCAACCAATAGGTGTTTTGTGTCATTGGATGAACATTTAGGTCAATTTCGTCCTCCCTAAACTTAATCTTGTCCAATTAGGGTTTCTAACCAATCATGTGCATCCAATAGGTTTTTTTGTGTCATTGGATGAACAATTAGGTCATTTTCGTCGTCCCTAGGCTAATTCTTGTCCAATTAGGGTTTTTAACCAATCTTGTGCATCCAATAGGTGTTTTGTGTCATTGGATGAACATTTTAGGTCATTTGCGTCCTCCCTAAACTTAATCTTGTCCAATTAGGGTTTCTAACCAATATTGTGTATCCAATAGGTGTTTTTGTGTCATTGGATGAACATTTAGGTCATTTTCGTCCTCCCTAGGCTAATTCTTGTCCAATTAGGGTTTTTAACCAATCTTGTGCATCCAATAGGTGTTTTGTGTCATTGGATGAACATTTAGGTCATTTTCGTCCTCCGTAGGCTAATTCTTGTCCAATTAGGGTTTCTAACCAATCTTGTACTTCCAATAGGTGTTTTTGTATCATTGGATGAACATTTACGTCATTTTCTTCCAACCTAGGCTAATTCTTGTCCAATTAGGGTTTTTAAACAATCTTGTGCATCCAATAGGTGTTTTTATGTCATTGGATGAATATTTATGTCATTTTCGTACTCCCTACACTTAATCTTGTCCAATTAGGGTTTTTAACCAATCTTGTGGATCCAATAGGTGGTTTTGTGGCATTGGATGAATATTTATGTCATTTTCGTCCTCCCTACACTTAATCTTTTCCAATTAGGGTTTCTAACCAATTTTGTGCATCCAATAGGTGTTTTTATATCATTGGATGAACAATTAGGTCATTTATGTCCTCCCTAGGCTAATACTTGTCCAATTAGGGTTATTAACCAATCTTGTGCATCCAACAGGTGTTTTGTGTCATTGGATGAACATTTAGGTCATTTTCATCCTCCCTAAACTTAATCTTGTCCAATTAGGGTTTTTAACCAATCTTGTGCATCCAATAGGTGCTTTTGTGTCATTGGATGAATATTTATGTCATTTTCGTCCTCCCTAGGCTAATTCTTGTCCAATTAAGGTTTTTAACCAATCTTGTGCATTGAATAGGTGTTTTTGTGTCATTGGATGAATATTTATGTCATTTTCGTCCTCCTTACACTTAATCTTGTCCAATTAGGGTTTTTAACCAATCTTGTGCATCCAATAGGTGTTTTGTGTCATTGGATGAACATTTAGGTCATTTTCGTCCTCCCTAAACTTAATCTTGTCCAATTAGGGTTTCTAACCAATCATGTGCATCCAATAGGTTTTTTTGTGTCATTGGATGAACAATTAGGTCATTTTCGTCCTTCCTAGGCTAATTCTTGTCCAATTAGGGTTTTTAAGCAATCTTGTGCATCCAATAGGTGTTTTGTGTCATTGGATGAACATTTAGGTCATTTTCGTCCTCCCTAGGCTAATTCTTGTCCAATTAGGGTTTCTAACCAATCTTGTACCTCCAATAGGTGTTTTTGTGTCATTGGATGAACATTTACGTCATTTTCTTCCAACCTAGGCTAATTCTTGTCCAATTAGGGTTTTTAACCAATCTTGTGCATCCAATAGGTGTTTTTGTGTCATTGGATGAATATTTATGTCATTTTCGTCCTCCTTACACTTAATCTTGTCCAATTAGGGTTTTTAACCAATCTTGTGCATCCAATAGGTGTTTTGTGTCATTGGATGAATATTTAGGTCATTTTCGTTCTCCCTAAACTTAATCTTGTCCAATAAGGGTTTCTAACCAATATTGTGCATCCAATAGGTGTTTTGTGTCATTGGATGAATATTTAGGTCATTTTCGTCCTCCCTAAACTTAATCTTGTCCAATAAGGGTTTCTAACCAATATTGTGCATCCAATAGGTGTTTTTGTATCATTGGATGAACAATTAGGTCATTTTCGTCCTCCCTAGGCTAATTCTTGTCCAATTAGGGTTTTTAACCAATCTTGTGCATCCAATAGGTGTTTTGTGTCAATGGATGAAAATTTAGGTCATTTTCGTTCTCCCTAGGCTTATTCTTGTCCAATTAGGGTTTTTCACCAATCTTGTGCATCCAATAGGTGTTTTTGTGTCATTGGATGAATATTTATGTCATTTTCGTCCTCCCTAAACCTAATCTTGTCCAATTAGGGTTTCTAACCAATCTTGTGCATCCAACAGGTGTTTTGTGTCATTGGATGAACATTTAGGTCATTTTCGTCCTCCCTAAACTTAATCTTGTCCAATTAGGGTTTTTAACCAATCTTGTGCATCCAATAGTTTTTTTTGTGTCATTGGATGAATATTTATGTCATTTTCGTCCTCCTTACATTTAATCTTGTCCAATTAGGGTTTTTAAACAATCTTGTGCATCCAATAGGTGTTTTGTGTCATTGGATGAAGATTTAGGTCATTTTCGTCCTCCCTAAACTTAATATTGTCTAATTAGGGTTTCTAACCAATCATGTGCATCCAAGAGGTGTTTTGTGTCATTGGATGAACATTTAGGTCATTTTCGTCCTCCCTAAACTTAATATTGTCTAATTAGGGTTTCTAACCAATCTTGTGCATCCAAGAGGTGTTTTGTGTCATTGGATGAACATTTAGGTCATTTTCGTCCTCCCTAAACTTAATCTTGTCCAATTAGGGTTTTTAACCAATCTTGTGCATCCAATAGTTTTTTTTGTGTCATTGGATGAATATTTATGTCATTTTCGTCCTCCTTACATTTAATCTTGTCCAATTAGGGTTTTTAAAAAATCTTGTGCATCCAATAGGTGTTTTGTGTCATTGGATGAAGATTTAGGTCATTTTCGTCCTCCCTAAACTTAATATTGTCTAATTAGGGTTTCTAACCAATCATGTGCATCCAAGAGGTGTTTTGTGTCATTGGATGAACATTTAGGTCATTTTCGTCCTCCCTAAACTTAATATTGTCTAATTAGGGTTTCTAACCAATCTTGTGCATCCAAGAGGTGTTTTGTGTCATTGGATGAACATTTAGGTCATTTTCGTCCTCCCTAAACTTAATCTTGTCCAATTAGGGTTTCTAACCAATCTTGTGCATCCAATAGGTGTTTTTGTGTGATTGGATGAATATTTATGTCATTTTCGTCCTCCTTACACTTAATCTTGTCCAATTAGGGTTTTTAACCAATCTTGTGCATCCAATAGGTGTTTTGTGTCATTGGATGAACATTTAGGTCATTTTCGTCCTCCCTAGGCTAATTCTTGTCCAATTAGGGTTTCTAACGAATTTTGTGCATCCAATAGGTGTTTTTGTATCATTGGATGAACAATTAGGTCATTTTCGTCCTCCCTAGGCTATTTCTTGTCTAATAAGGGTTTCTAACCAATATTGTGCATCCAATAGATGTTTTGTGTCATTGGATGAATATTTAGGTCATTTTCGTCTTCCCTAAACTTAATCTTGTCCAATAAGGGTTTCTAACCAATATTGTGCATCCAATAGGTGTTTTTGTATCATTGGATGAACAATTAGGTCATTTTCGTCCTCCCTAGGCTAATTCTTGTCCAATTAGGGTTTTTAACCAATCTTGTGCATCCAATAGGTGTTTTGTGTCAATGGATGAAAATTTAGGTCATTTTCGTTCTCCCTAGGCTTATTCTTGTCCAATTAGGGTTTTTCACCAATCTTGTGCATCCAATAGGTGTTTTTGTGTCATTGGATGAACATTTAGGTCATTTTCGTCCTCCCTAGGCTAATTCTTGTCCAATTAGGGTTTTTAACCAATCTTGTGTATCCAATAGGTGTTTTGTGTCATTGGATGAACATTTTAGGTCATTTTCGTCCTCCCTAGGCTAATTCTTGTCCAATTAGGGTTTCTAACGAATTTTGTGCATCCAATAGGTGTTTTTGTATCATTGGATGAACAATTAGGTCATTTTCGTCCTCCCTAGGCTTTTTCTTGTCTAATTAGGGTTTTTAACCAATCTTGTGCATCCAATAGGTGTTTTGTGTCATTGGATGAACATTTTAGGTCATTTTCGTCCTCCCTAGGCTAATTCTTGTCCAATTAGGGTTTCTAACGAATTTTGTGCATCCAATAGGTGTTTTTGTATCATTGGATGAACAATTAGGCCATTTTCGTCCTCCCTAGGCTATTTCTTGTCTAATTAGGGTTTTTAACCAATCTTGTGCATCCAAGAGGTGTTTTGTGTCATTGGATGAACATTTAGGTCATTTTCGTCCTCCCTAAACTTAATCTTGTCCAATTAGGGTTTCTAACCAATCTTGTGCATCCAATAGGTGTTTTTGTGTGATTGGATGAATATTTATGTCATTTTCGTCCTCCTTACACTTAATCTTGTCCAATTAGGGTTTTTAACCAATCTTGTGCATCCAATAGGTGTTTTTGTGTCATTGGATGAATATTTATGTCATTTTCGTCCTCCTTACACTTAATCTTGTCCAATTAGGGTTTTTAACCAATCTTTTGCATCCAATAGGTGTTTTGTGTCATTGGATGAACATTTAGGTCAATTTCGTCCTCCCTAAACTTAATCTTGTCCAATTAGGGTTTCTAACCAATCATGTGCATCCAATAGGTTTTTTTGTGTCATTGGATGAACAATTATGTCATTTTCGTCCTCCCTAGGCTAATTCTTGTCCAATTAGGGTTTTTAAGCAATCTTGTGCATCCAATAGGTGTTTTGTGTCATTGGATGAACATTTAGGTCATTTTCGTCCTCCGTAGGCTAATTCTTGTCCAATTAGGGTTTCTAACCAATCTTGTACTTCCAATAGGTGTTTTTGTATCATTGGATGAACATTTACGTCATTTTCTTCCAACCTAGGCTAATTCTTGTCCAATTAGGGTTTTTAATCAATCTTGTGCATCCAATAGGTGTTTTTATGTCATTGGATGAATATTTATGTCATTTTCGTACTCCCTACACTTAATCTTGTCCAATTAGGGTTTTTAACCAATCTTGTGGACCCAATAGGTGGTTTTGTGTCATTGGATGAATATTTATGTCATTTTCGTCCTCCCTACACTTAATCTTTTCCAATTAGGGTTTCTAACCAATTTTGTGCATCCAATAGGTGTTTTTATATCATTGGATGAACAATTAGGTCATTTATGTCCTCCCTAGGCTAATACTTGTCCAATTAGGGTTATTAACCAA
Source organism: Cicer judaicum (assembly GCA_037974835.1). Taxonomy (NCBI): domain Eukaryota; kingdom Viridiplantae; phylum Streptophyta; class Magnoliopsida; order Fabales; family Fabaceae; genus Cicer; species Cicer judaicum. The sequence continues at coordinate 58,526 of JBBPBS010000863.1, forward strand.
TCTTGTGCATCCAACAGGTGTTTTGTGTCATTGGATGAACATTTAGGTCATTTTCATCCTCCCTAAACTTAATCTTGTCCAATTAGGGTTTTTAACCAATCTTGTGCATCCAATAGGTGCTTTTGTGTCATTGGATGAATATTTATGTCATTTTCGTCCTCCCTAGGCTAATTCTTGTCCAATTAGGGTTTTTAACCAATCTTGTGCATTGAATAGGTGTTTTTGGGTCATTGGATGAATATTTATGTCATTTTCGTCCTCCTTACACTTAATCTTGTCCAATTAGGGTTTTTAACCAATCTTGTGCATCCAATAGGTGTTTTGTGTCATTGGATGAACATTTAGGTCATTTTCGTCCTCCCTAAACTTAATCTTGTCCAATTAGGGTTTCTAACCAATCATGTGCATCCAATAGGTTTTTTTGTGTCATTGGATGAACAATTAGGTCATTTTCGTCCTTCCTAGGCTAATTCTTGTCCAATTAGGGTTTTTAAGCAATCTTGTGCATCCAATAGGTGTTTTGTGTCATTGGATGAACATTTAGGTCATTTTCGTCCTCCCTAGGCTAATTCTTGTCCAATTTGGGTTTCTAACCAATCTTGTACTTCCAACAGGTTTTTTGTGTCATTGGATGAACATTTAGGTCATTTTCGTCCTCCCTAAACTTAATCTTGTCCAATTAGGGTTTTTAACCAATCTTGTGCATCCAATAGGTGTTTTGTGTCATTAGATGAACATTTAGGTCATTTTCGTCCTCCCTAAACTTAATCTTGTCCAATTAGGGTTTCTAACCAATCATGTGCATCCAATAGGTTTTTTTGTATCATTGGATGCACAATTAGGTCATTTTCGTCCTCCCTAGGCTAATTCTTGTCCAATTAGGGTTTTTAACTAATCTTGTGCATCCAATAGGTGTTTTGTGTCATTGGATGAACATTTTAGGTCATTTTCGTCCTCCCTAAACTTAATCTTGTCCAATTAGGGTTTCTAACCAATCTTGTACTTCCAACAGGTTTTTTGTGTCATTGGATGAACATTTAGGTCATTTTCGTCCTCCCTAAACTTAATCTTGTCCAATTAGGGTTTTTAACCAATCTTGTGCATCCAATAGGTGTTTTGTGTCATTGGATGAACATTTAGGTCATTTTCGTCCTCCCTAAACTTAATCTTGTCCAATTAGGGTTTCTAACCAATCATGTGCATCCAATAGGTTTTTTTGTGTCATTGGATGCACAATTAGGTCATTTTCGTCCTCCCTAGGCTAATTCTTGTCCAATTAGGATTTTTAAGCAATCTTGTGCATCCAATAGGTGTTTTGTGTCATTGGATGAACATTTAGGTCATTTTCGTCCTCCCTAGGCTAATTCTTGTCCAATTTGGGTTTCTAACCAATCTTGTACTTCCAACAGGTTTTTTGTGTCATTGGATGAACATTTAGGTCATTTTCGTCCTCCCTAAACTTAATCTTGTCCAATTAGGGTTTTTAACCAATCTTGTGCATCCAATAGGTGTTTTGTGTCATTGGATGAACATTTAGGTCATTTTCGTCCTCCCTAAACTTAATCTTGTCCAATTAGGGTTTCTAACCAATCATGTGCATCCAATAGATTTTTTTGTGTCATTGGATGCACAATTAGGTCATTTTCGTCCTCCCTAGGCTAATTCTTGTCCAATTAGGGTTTTTAACCAATCTTGTGCATCCAATAGGTGTTTTGTGTCATTGGATGAACATTTTAGGTCATTTTCGTCCTCCCTAAACTTAATCTTGTCCAATTAGGGTTTCTAACCAATATTGTGCATCCAATAGGTGTTTTTGTATCATTGGATGAATAATTAGGTCATTTTCGTCCTCCCTAGGCTAATTCTTGTCCAATTAGGGTTTTTAACCAATCTTGTGCATCCAATAGGTGTTTTGTGTCAATGGATGAAAATTTAGGTCATTTTCGTTCTCCCTAGGCTTATTCTTGTCCAATTAGGGTTTTTCACCAATCTTGTGCATCCAATAGGTGTTTTTGTGTCATTGGATGAATATTTAGGTCATTTTCGTCCTCCCTAGGCTAATTCTTGTCCAATTAGGGTTTTTAAGCAATCTTGTGCATCCAATAGGTGTTTTGTGTCATTGGATGAACGTTTAGGTCATTTTCGTCCTTCACTTAGGCTAATTCTTGTCCAATTAGGGTTTTTAACCAATCTTGTGCATCCAATAGGTGTTTTGTGTCATTGGATGAACATTTAGGTCATTTTCGTCCTCCCTAGGCTAATTCTTGCCCAATTAGGGTTTCTAACCAATCTTGTACTTCGAACAGGTGTTTTGTGTCATTGGATGAACATTTAGGTCATTTTCGTCCTCCCTAAACTTAATCTTGTCCAATTAGGGTTTTTAACCAATCTTGTGCATCCAATAGGTGCTTTTGTGTCATTGGATGAATATTTATGTCATTTTCGTCCTCCTTACACTTAATCTTGTCCAATTAGGGTTTTTAACCAATCTTGTGCATCCAATAGGTGTTTTGTGTCATTGGATGAACATTTAGGTCATTTTCGTCCTCCCTACACTTAATCTTGTCCAATTAGGGTTTCTAACCAATCATGTGCATCCAATAGGTGTTTTTGTATCATCGGATGAATAATTAGGTCATTTTCGTCCTCCCTAGGCTAATTCTTGTCCAATTAGGGTTTTTAACCAATCTTGTGCATCCAATAGGTGTTTTGTGTCAATGGATGAAAATTTAGGTCATTTTCGTTCTCCCTAGGCTTATTCTTGTCCAATTAGGGTTTTTCACCAATCTTGTGCATCCAATAGGTGTTTTTGTGTCATTGGATGAACATTTAGGTCATTTTCGTCCTCCCTAGGCTAATTCTTGTCCAATTAGGGTTTTTAACCAATCTTGTGCATCCAATAGGTGTTTTGTGTCATTGGTTGAACATTTTACGTCATTTTCGTCCTCCCTAAACTTAATCTTGTCCAATTAGGGTTTCTAACCAATATTGTGTTTCCAATAGGTGTTTTTGTATCATTGGATGAATAATTAGGTCATTTTCGTCCTCCCTAGGCTAATTCTTGTCCAATTAGGGTTTTTAACCAATCTTGTGCATCCAATAGATGATTTGTGTCAATGGATGAAAATTTAGGTCATTTTCATTCTCCCTAGGCTTATTCTTGTCCAATTAGGGTTTTTAACCAATCTTGTGCATCCAATAGGTGTTTTGTGTCATTGGATGAACATTTAGGTCATTTTCGTCTTCCCTAGACTAATTCTTGTCCAATTAAGGTTTCTAACCAATCTTGTACTTCCAACAGGTGTTTTGTGTCATTGGATAAACATTTAGGTCATTTTCGTCCTCCCTAAACTTAATCTTGTTTAATTAGGGTTTTTAACCAATCTTGTGCATCCAATAGGTGTTTTTGTGTCATTGGATGAATATTTATGTCATTTTCGTCCTCCTTACACTTAATCTTGTCCAATTAGGGTTTTTAACCAATCTTGTGCATCCAATAGGTGTTTTGTGTCATTGGATGAACATTTAGGTCATTTTCGTCCTCCCTAAACTTAATCTTGTCCAATTAGGGTTTCTAACCAATCATGTGCATCCAATAGGTTTTTTTGTGTCATTGGATGAACAATTAGGTCATTTTCGTCCTTCCTAGGCTAATTCTTGTCCAATTAGGGTTTTTAAGCAATCTTGTGCATCCAATAGGTGTTTTGTGTCATAGGATGAACATTTAGGTCATTTTCGTCCTCCCTAGGCTAATTCTTGTCCAATTTGGGTTTCTAACCAATCTTGTACTTCCAACAGGTTTTTTGTGTCATTGGATGAACATTTAGGTCATTTTCGTCCTCCCTAAACTTAATCTTGTCCAATTAGGGTTTTTAACCAATCTTGTGCATCCAATAGGTGTTTTGTGTCATTGGATGAACATTTAGGTCATTTTCGTCCTCCCTAAACTTAATCTTGTCCAATTAGGGTTTCTAACCAATCATGTGCATCCAATAGGTTTTTTTGTGTCATTGGATGCACAATTAGGTCATTTTCGTCCTCCCTAGGCTAATTCGTGTCCAATTAGGGTTTTTAACTAATCTTGTGCATCCAATAGGTGTTTTGTGTCATTGGATGAACATTTTAGGTCATTTTCGTCCTCCCTAAACTTAATCTTGTCCAATTAGGTTTCTAACCAATATTGTGCATCCAATAGGTGTTTTTGTATCATTGGATGAATAATTAGGTAATTTTCGTCCTCCCTAGGCTAATTCTTGTCCAATTAGGGTTTTTAACCAATCTTGTGCATCCAATAGGTGTTTTGTGTCAATGGATGAAAATTTAGGTCATTTTCGTTCTCCCTAGGCTTATTCTTGTCCAATTAGGGTTTTTAACCAATCTTGTGCATCCAATAGGTGTTTTGTGTCATTGGATGAATATTTAGGTCATTTTCGTCCTCCCTAAACTTAATCTTGTCCAATTAGGGTTTCTAACCAATCATGTGCATCCAATAGGTTTTTTTGTGTCATTGGATGCACAATTAGGTCATTTTCGTCCTCCCTAGGCTAATTCTTGTCCAATTAGGGTTTTTAACCAATCTTGTGCATCCAATAGGTGTTTTGTGTCAATGGATGAAAATTTAGTTTATTTTCGTTCTCCCTAGGCTTATTCTTGTCCAATTAGGGTTTTTCACCAATCTTGTGCATCCAATAGGTGTTTTTGTGTCATTGGATGAACATTTAGGTCATTTTCGTCCTCCCTAGGCTAATTCTTGTCCAATTAGGGTTTTTAAGCAATCTTGTGCATCCAATAGGTGTTTTGTGTCATTGGATGAACGTTTAGGTCATTTTCGTCCTCCCTAGGCTAATTCATGTCCAATTAGGGTTTTTAACCAATCTTGTGCATTGAATAGGTGTTTTTGTGTCATTGGATGAATATTTATGTCATTTTCGTCCTCCTTACACTTAATCTTGTCCAATTAGGGTTTTTAACCAATCTTGTGCATCCAATAGGTGTTTTGTGTCAATGGATGAAAATTTAGGTCATTTTCGTTCTCCCTAGGCTTATTCTTGTCCAATTAGGGTTTTTCACCAATCTTGTGCATCCAATAGGTGTTTTTGTGTAATTGGATGAACATTTAGGTCATTTTCGTCCTCCCTAGGCTAATTCTTGTCCAATTAGGGTTTTTAACCAATCTTGTGCATCCAATAGGTGTTTTGTGTCATTGGATGAACATTTTAGGTCATTTTCGTCCTCCCTAGGCTAATTCTTGTCCAATTAGGGTTTCTAACGAATTTTGTGCATCCAATAGGTGTTTTTGTATCATTGGATGAACAATTAGGTTATTTTCGTCCTCCCTAGGCTAATTCTTGTCCAATTAGGGTTTTTAACCAATCTTGTGCATCCAATAGGTGTTTTTGTGTCATTGGATGAATATTTATGTCATTTTCGTCCTCCTTACACTTAATCTTGTCCAATTAGGGTTTTTAACCAATCTTGTGCATCCAATAGGTGTTTTGTGTCATTGGATGAACATTTAGGTCATTTTCGTCCTCCCTAAACTTAATCTTGTCCAATTAGGGTATCTAACCAATCATGTGCATCCAATAGGTTTTTTTGTGTCATTCGATGAACATTTAGGTCATTTTCGTCCTCCCTAGGCTAATTCTTGTCCAATTAGGGTTTCTAACCAATCTTGTACTTCCAATAGGTGTTTTTGTGTCATTGGATGAACATTTACGTCATTTTCTTCCAACCTAGGCTAATTCTTGTCCAATTAGGGTTTTTAACCAATCTTGTGCATCCAATAGGTGTTTTTGTGTCATTGGATGAATATTTATGTCATTTTCGTCCTCCTTACACTTAATCTTGTCCAATTAGGGTTTCTAACCAATATTGTGCATCCAATAGGTGTTTTTGTGTCATTGGATGAATATTTATGTCATTTTCGTCCTCCTTACACTTAATCTTGTCCAATTAGGGTTTTTAACCAATCTTGTGCATCCAATAGGTGTTTTGTGTCATTGGATGAACATTTAGGTCATTTTCGTCCTCCCTAAACTTAATCTTGTCCAATTAGGGTTTCTAACCAATCATGTGCATCCAATAGGTTTTTTTGTGTCATTGGATGAACAATTAGGTCATTTTCGTCCTCCCTAGGCTAATTCTTGTCCAATTAGGGTTTTTAACCAATGTTGTGCATCCAATAGGTGTTTTGTGTCAATGGATGAAAATTTAGGTCATTTTCGTTCTCCCTAGGCTTATTCTTGTCCAATTAGGGTTTTTAACCAATCTTGTGCATTCAATAGGTGTTTTGTGTCATTGGATGAATATTTAGGTCATTTTCGTCCTCCCTAAACTTAATCTTGTCCAATTAGGGTTTCTAACCAATCATGTGCATCCAATAGGTTTTTTTGTGTCATTGGATGCACAATTAGGTCATTTTCGTCCTCCCTAGGCTAATTCTTGTCCAATTAGGGTTTTTAACCAATCTTGTGCATCCAATAGATGTTTTGTGTCAATGGATGAACATTTAGGTCATTTTCGTCCTCCCTAGGCTAATTCTTGTCCAATTAGGGTTTTTAACCAATCTTGTGCATCCAATAGGTGTTTTGTTTCATTGGATGAACATTTTACGTCATTTTCGTCCTCCCTAAACTTAATCTTGTCCAATTAGGGTTTCTAACCAATATTGTGTATCCAATAGGTGTTTTTGTATCATTGGATGAATAATTAGGTCATTTTCATCCTCCCTAGGCTAATTCATGTCCAATTAGGGTTTTTAACCAATCTTGTGCATCCAATAGGTGTTTTGTGTCATTGGATGAACATTTAGGTCATTTTCGTCTTCCCTAGACTAATTCTTGTCCAATTAAGGTTTCTAACCAATCTTGTACTTCCAACAGGTGTTTTGTGTCATTGGATGAACATTTAGGTCATTTTCGTCCTCCCTAAACTTAATCTTGTCCAATTAGGGTTTTTAACCAATCTTGTGCATCCAATAGGTGTTTTTGTGTCATTGGATGAATATTTATGTCATTTTCGTCCTCCTTACACTTAATCTTGTCCAATTAGGGTTTTTAACCAATCTTGTGCATCCAATAGGTGTTTTGTGTCATTGGATGAACATTTAGGTCATTTTCGTCCTCCTTAAACTTAATCTTGTCCAATTAGGGTTTCTTCTAACCAATCATGTGCATCCAATAGGTTTTTTTGTGTCATTGGATGCACAATTAGGTCATTTTCGTCCTCCCTAGGCTAATTCTTGTCCAATTAGGGTTTTTAACCAATCTTGTGCATCCAATAGGTGTTTTGTGTCATTGGATGAACATTTTAGGTCATTTTCGTCCTCCCTAAACTTAATCTTGTCCAATTAGGGTTTCTAACCAATATTGTGCATCCAATAGGTGTTTTTGTATCATTGGATGAATAATTAGTTCATTTTCGTCCTCCCTAGGCTAATTGTTGTCCAATTAATGTTTTTAACCAATCTTGTGCATCCAATAGATGTTTTGTGTCAATGGATGAAAGTTTAGGTCATTTTCGTTCTCCCTAGGCTTATTCTTGTCCAATTAGGGTTTTTCACCAATCTTGTGCCTCCAATAGGTGTTTTTGTTTCATTGAATGAACATTTAGGTCATTTTCGTTCTCCCTAGGCTAATTCTTGTCCAATTAGGGTTTTTAACCAATCTTGTGCATCCAATAGGTGTTTTTGTGTCATTGGATGAATATTTATGTCATTTTCGTCCTCCTTACACTTAATCTTGTCCAATTAGGGTTTTTAACCAATCTTGTGCATCCAATAGGTGTTTTGTGTCATTGGATGAACATTTAGGTCATTTTCGTCCTCCCTAGGCTAATTCTTGTCCAATTAGGGTTTCTAACCAATTTTGTGCATCCAATAGGTGTTCTTGTATCATTGGATGAACAATTAGGTCATTTTCGTCCTCCCTAGGCTATTTCTTGTCTAATTAGGGTTTTTAACCAATCTTGTGCATCCAATAGGTGTTTTGTGTCATTGGATGAACATTTTAGGTCATTTTCGTCCTCCCTAAACTTAATCTTGTCCAATTAGGGTTTCTAACCAATCTTGTGCATCCAATAGGTGTTTTGTGTCATTGGATGAATATTTAGGTCATTTTCGTCCTCCCTAAACTTAATCTTGTCCAATTAGGGTTTCTAACCAATATTGTGCATCCAATAGGTGTTTTTGTATCATTGGATGAACAATTAGGTCATTTTCTTCCTCCCTAGGCTAATTCTTGTCCAATTAGGGTTTTTAACCAATCTTGTGCATCCAATAGGTGTTTTGTGTCAATGGATGAAAATTTATGTCATTTTCGTTCTCCCTAGGCTTATTCTTGTCCAATTAGGGTTTTTAAGCAATCTTGTGCATCCAATAGGTGTTTTGTGTCAATGGATGAACAATTAGGTCATTTTTGTCCTCCCTAAACTTAATCTTGTCCAATTAGGGTTTTTAACCAATCTTGTGCATCCAATAGGTGTTTTTGTGTCATTGGATGAATATTTATGTCATTTTCGTCCTCCTTACACTTAATCTTGTCCAATTAGGGTTTTTAACAGATCTTTTGCATCCAATAGGTGTTTTGTGTCATTGGATGAACATTTAGGTCATTTTCGTCCTCCCTAAACTTAATCTTGTCCAATTAGGGTTTCTAACCAATCATGTGCATCCAATAGGTTTTTTTGTGTCATTGGATGAACAATTAGGTCATTTTCGTCCTCCCTAGGCTAATTCTTGTCCAATTAGGGTTTTTAAGCAATCTTGTGCATCCAATAGGTGTTTTGTGTCATTGGATGAACATTTAGGTCATTTTCGTCCTCCCTAGGCTAATTCTTGTCCAATTAGGGTTTCTAACCAATCTTGTACTTCCAATAGGTGTTTTTGTGTCATTGGATGAATATTTATGTCATTTTCGTCCTCCTTACACTTAATCTTGTCCAATTAGGGTTTTTAACAGATCTTTTGCATCCAATAGGTGTTTTGTGTCATTGGATGAACATTTAGGTCATTTTCGTCCTCCCTAAACTTAATCTTGTCCAATTAGGGTTTCTAACCAATCATGTGCATCCAATAGGTTTTTTTGTGTCATTGGATGAACAATTAGGTCATTTTCGTCCTCCCTAGGCTAATTCTTGTCCAATTAGGGTTTTTAAGCAATCTTGTGCATCCAATAGGTGTTTTGTGTCATTGGATGATCATTTAGGTCATTTTCGTCCTCCCTAGGCTAATTCTTGTCCAATTAGGGTTTCTAACCAATCTTCTACTTCCAATAGGTGTTTTTGTGTCATTGGATAAAAATTTACGTCATTTTCGTCCAACCTACGCTAATTCTTGTCCAATTAGGGTTTTTAACCAATCTTGTGCATCCAATAGGTGTTTTTGTGTCATTGGATGAATATTTATGTCATTTTCGTACTCCCTACACTTAATCTTGTCCAATTAGGGTTTTTAACCAATCTTGTGCATCCAATAGGTGTTTTGTGTCATTGGATGAACATTTAGGTCATTTTCGTCCTCCCTAAACTTAATCTTGTCCAATTAGGGTTTCTAACCAATCATGTGCATCCAATAGGTTTTTTTGTGTCATTGGATGCACAATTAGGTCATTTTCGTCCTCCCTAGGCTAATTCTTGTCCAATTAGGGTTTTTAACCAATCTTCCCTAAAATTAATCTTGTCCAATTAGGGTTTCTAACCAACATTGTGCATCCAATAGGTGTTTTTGTATCATTGGATGAACAATTAGGTCATTTTCGTCCTCCCTAGGCTAATTCTTGTCCAATTAGGGTTTTTAACCAATCTTGTGCATCCAATAGGTGTTTTGTGTCAATGGATAAAAATTTAGGTCATTTTCGTTCTCCCTAGGCTTATTCTTGTCCAATTATGGTTTTTCACCAATCTTGTGCATCAAAAAGGTGTTTTTGTGTCATTGGATGAACATTTTGATCATTTTCGTCCTCCCTAGGCTAATTCTTGTCCAATAAGGGTTTTTAAGCAATCTTGTGCATCCAATAGGTTTTTTGTGTCATTGGATGAACATTTAGGTCATTTTCGTCATCCCAAGGCTAATTCTTGTCCAATTAGAGTTTCTAACCAATCTTGTACTTCCAATAGGTGTTTTTGTGTCATTGGATGAACATTTACGTCATTTTCGTCCTCCCTAGGCCAATTCTTGTCCAATTAGGGTTTTTAACCAATCTTGTGCATCCAATAGGTGTTTTGTGTCTTTGGATTAACATTTTAGGTCATTTTCGTCCTCCCTAAACTTAATCTTGTCCAATTAGGGTTTCTAACAAATCTTGTGCATCCAACAGGTGTTTTGTGTCATTGGATGAACATTTAGGTCCGTTTCGTCCTCCCTAAACTTAATCTTGTCCAATTAGGATTTCTAACCAATATTGTGCATCCAATAGGTGTTTTTGTGTCATTGGATGAATATTTATGTCATTTTCGTCCTCCCTAAACCTAATCTTGTCCAATTAGGGTTTCTAACCAATCTTGTGCATCCAACAGGTGTTTTGTGTCATTGGATGAACATTTAGGTCATTTTCGTCCTCCCTAGGCTAATTCTTGTCCAATTAGGGTTTTTAACCAATCTTGTGCATCCAATAGGTGTTTTTGTGTCATTGGATGAATATTTATGTCATTTTCGTCCTCCTTACATTTAATCTTGTCCAATTAGGGTTTTTAAACAATCTTGTGCATCCAATAGGTGTTTTGTGTCATTGGATGAACATTTAGGTCATTTTCGTCATCCCTAGGCTAATTCTTGTCCAATTAGAGTTTCTAACCAATCTTGTACTTCCAATAGGTGTTTTTTTGTCATTGGATGAACATTTACGTCATTTTCGTCCTCCCTAGGCTAATTCTTTTCCAATTAGGGTTTTTAACCAATCTTGTGCATCCAATAGGTGTTTTTGTGTCATTGGATGAATATTTATGTCATTTTTGTCCTCCTTACACTTAATCTTTTCCAATTAGGGTTTTTAACCAATCTCGTGCATCCAATAGGTGTTTTGTGTCATTGGATGAACATTTAGGTCATTTTCGTCCTCCCTAAACTTAATCTTGTCCAATTAGGGTTTCTAACCAATCATGTGCATCCAATAGGTTTTTTTGTGTCATTGGATGAACAATTAGGTCATTTTCGTCCTCCCTAGGCTAATTCTTGTCCAATTAGGGTTTTTAAGCAGTCTTGTGCATCCAATAGGTGTTTTGTGTCATTGGATGAAAATTTAGGTCATTTTCGTCCTCCCTAGGCTAATTCTTGTCCAATTTGGGTTTTTAACCAATCTTGTACTTCCAACAGGTGTTTTGTGTCATTGGATGAACATTTAGGTCATTTTCGTCCTCCCTAAACTTAATCTTGTCCAATTAGGGTTTTTAACCAATCTTGTGCATCCAATAGGTGTTTTTGTGTCATTGGATGAATATTTATGTCATTTTCGTCCTCCTTACACTTAATCTTGTATAATTAGGGTTTTTAACCAATCTTGTGCATCCAATAGGTGTTTTGTGTCATTGGATGAACATTTAGGTCATTTTCGTCCTCCCTAAACTTAATCTTGTCCAATTAGGGTTTCTAACCAATCATGTGCATCCAATAGGTTTTTTTGTGTCATTGGATGCACAATTAGGTCATTTTCGTCCTCCCTAGGCTAATTCTTGTCCAATTAGAGTTTTTAACCAATCTTGTGCATCCAATAGGTGTTTTGTGTCATTGGATGAACATTTTAGGTCATTTTCGTCCTCCCTAAACTTAATCTTGTCCAATTAGGGTTTCTAACCAATATTGTGCATCCAATAGGTGTTTTTGTATCATTGGATGAATAATTAGGTCATTTTCGTCCTCCCTAGGCTAATTCTTGTCCAATTAGGGTTTTTAACCAATCTTGTGCATCCAATAGATGTTTTGTGTCAATGGATGAAAATTTAGGTCATTTTCATTCTCCCTAGGCTTATTCTTGTCCAATTAGGGTTTTTAACCAATCTTGTGCATCCAATAGGTGCTTTTGTGTCATTGGATGGATATTTATGTCATTTTCGTCCTCCCTAGGCTAATTCTTGTCCAATTAGGGTTTTTAACCAATCTTGTGCATTGAATAGGTGTTTTTGTGTCATTGGATGAATATTTATGTCATTTTCGTCCTCCTTACACTTAATCTGGTCCAATTAGGGTTTTTAACCAATCTTGTGCATCCAATAGGTGTTTTGTGTCATTGGATGAACATTTAGGTCATTTTCGTCTTCCCTAGACTAATTCTTGTCCAATTAAGGTTTCTAACCAATCTTGTACTTCCAACAGGTGTTTTGTGTCATTGGATGAACATTTAGGTCATTTTCGTCCTCCCTAAACTTAATCTTGTCCAATTAGTGTTTTTAACCAATCTTGTGCATCCAATAGGTGCTTTTGTGTCATTGGATGAATATTTATGTCATTTTCGTCCTCCCTAGGCTAATTCTTGTCCAATTAGGGTTTTTAACCAATCTTGTGCATTGAATAGGTGTTTTTGTGTCATTGGATGAATATTTATGTCATTTTCGTCCTCCTTACACTTAATCTGGTCCAATTAGGGTTTTTAACCAATCTTGTGCATCCAATAGGTGTTTTGTGTCATTGGATGAACATTTAGGTCATTTTCGTCTTCCCTAGACTTATTCTTGTCCAATTAAGGTTTCTAACCAATCTTGTACTTCCAACAGGTGTTTTGTGTCATTGGATGAACATTTAGGTCATTTTCGTCCTCCCTAAACTTAATCTTGTCCAATTAGGGTTTTTAACCAATCTTGTGCATTGAATAGGTGTTTTTGTGTCATTGGATGAATATTTATGTCATTTTCGTCCTCCTTACACTTAATCTTGTCCAATTAGGGTTTTTAACCAATCTTGTGCATCCAATAGGTGTTTTGTGTCATTGGATGAACATTTAGGTCATTTTCGTCCTCCCAAAACTTAATCTTGTCCAATTAGGGTTTCTTCTAACCAATCATGTGCATCCAATAGGTTTTTTTGTGTCATTGGATGCACAATTAGGTCATTTTCGTCCTCCCTAGGCTAATTCTTGTCCAATTAGGATTTTTAACCAATCTTGTGCATCCAATAGGTGTTTTGTGTCATTGGATGAACATTTTAGGTCATTTTCGTCCTCCCTAAACTTAATCTTGTCCAATTAGGGTTTCTAACCAATATTGTGCATCCAATAGGTGTTTTTGTATCATTGGATGAATAATTAGGTCATTTTCGTCCTCCCTAGGCTAATTCTTGTCCAATTAGGGTTTTTAACCAATGTTGTGCATCCAATAGGTGTTTTGTGTCAATGGATGAAAATTTAGGTCATTTTCATTCTCCCTAGGCTTATTCTTGTCCAATTAGGGTTTTTCACCAATCTTGTGCATCCAATAGGTGTTTTGTGTCATTGGATGAACGTTTAGGTCATTTTCGTCTTCCCTAGGCTAATTCTTGTCCAATTAGGGTTTTTAACCAATCTTGTGCATCCAATAGGTGTTTTGTGTCATTGGATGAATATTTAGGTCATTTTCGTCCTCCCTAAACTTAATCTTGTCCAATTAGGGTTTCTAACCAATCATGTGCATCCAATAGGTTTTTTTGTGTCATTGGATGCACAATTAGGTCATTTTCGTCCTCCCTAGGCTAATTCTTGTCCAATTAGGGTTTTTAACCAATCTTGTGCATCCAATAGGTGTTTTGTGTCATTGGATGAACATTTTAGGTCATTTTCGTCCTCCCTAAACTTAATCTTGTCCAATTAGGGTTTCTAACCAATATTGTGCATCCAATAGGTGTTTTTGTATCATTGGATGAATATTTATGTCATTTTCGTCCTCCTTACACTTAATCTTGTCCAATTCGGGTTTTTAACCAATCTTGTGCATCCAATAGGTGTTTTGTGTCATTGGATGAACATTTAGGTCATTTTCGTCCTCCCTAAACTTAATCTTGTCCAATTAGGGTTTCTAACCAATCATGTGCATCCAATAGGTTTTTTTGTGTCATTGGATGCACAATTAGGTCATTTTCGTCCTCCCTAGGCTAATTCTTGTCGAATTAGGATTTTTAAGCAATCTTGTGCATCCAATAGGTGTTTTGTGTCATTGGATGAACATTTAGGTCATTTTCGTCCTCCCTAGGCTAATTCTTGTCCAATTTGGGTTTCTAACCAATCTTGTACTTCCAACAGGTTTTTTGTGTCATTGGATGAACATTTAGGTCATTTTCGTCCTCCCTAAACTTAATCTTGTCCAATTAGGGTTTTTAACCAATCTTGTGCATCCAATAGGTGTTTTGTGTCATTGGATGAACATTTAGGTCATTTTCGTCCTCCCTAAACTTAATCTTGTCCAATTAGGGTTTCTAACCAATCATGTGCATCCAATAGATTTTTTTGTGTCATTGGATGCACAATTAGGTCATTTTCGTCCTCCCTAGGCTAATTCTTGTCCAATTAGGGTTTTTAACCAATCTTGTGCATCCAATAGGTGTTTTGTGTCATTGGATGAACATTTTAGGTCATTTTCGTCCTCCCTAAACTTAATCTTGTCCAATTAGGGTTTCTAACCAATATTGTGCATCCAATAGGTGTTTTTGTATCATTGGATGAATAATTAGGTCATTTTCGTCCTCCCTAGGCTAATTCTTGTCCAATTAGGGTTTTTAACCAATCTTGTGCATCCAATAGGTGTTTTGTGTCAATGGATGAAAATTTAGGTCATTTTCGTTCTCCCTAGGCTTATTCTTGTCCAATTAGGGTTTTTCACCAATCTTGTGCATCCAATAGGTGTTTTTGTGTCATTGGATGAATATTTAGGTCATTTTCGTCCTCCCTAGGCTAATTCTTGTCCAATTAGGGTTTTTAAGCAATCTTGTGCATCCAATAGGTGTTTTGTGTCATTGGATGAACGTTTAGGTCATTTTCGTCCTTCACTTAGGCTAATTCTTGTCCAATTAGGGTTTTTAACCAATCTTGTGCATCCAATAGGTGTTTTGTGTCATTGGATGAACATTTAGGTCATTTTCGTCCTCCCTAGGCTAATTCTTGCCCAATTAGGGTTTCTAACCAATCTTGTACTTCGAACAGGTGTTTTGTGTCATTGGATGAACATTTAGGTCATTTTCGTCCTCCCTAAACTTAATCTTGTCCAATTAGGGTTTTTAACCAATCTTGTGCATCCAATAGGTGCTTTTGTGTCATTGGATGAATATTTATGTCATTTTCGTCCTCCCTAGGCTAATTCTTGTCCAATTAGGGTTTTTAACCAATCTTGTGCATTGAATAGGTGTTTTTGTGTCATTGGATGAATATTTATGTCATTTTCGTCCTCCCTACACTTAATCTTGTCCAATTAGGGTTTTTAACCAATCTTGTGGATCCAATAGGTGGTTTTGTGTCATTGGATGAATATTTATGTCATTTTCGTCCTCCCTACACTTAATCTTTTCCAATTAGGGTTTCTAACCAATTTTGTGCATCCAATAGGTGTTTTTATATCATTGGATGAACAATTAGGTCATTTATGTCCTCCCTAGGCTAATACTTGTCCAATTAGGGTTATTAACCAATCTTGTGCATCCAACAGGTGTTTTGTGTCATTGGATGAACATTTAGGTCATTTTCATCCTCCCTAAACTTAATCTTGTCCAATTAGGGTTTTTAAACAATCTTGTGCATCCAATAGGTGTTTTTATGTCATTGGATGAATATTTATGTCATTTTCGTACTCCCTACACTTAATCTTGTCCAATTAGGGTTTTTAACCAATCTTGTGGATCCAATAGGTGGTTTTGTGTCATTGGATGAATATTTATGTCATTTTCGTCCTCCCTACACTTAATCTTTTCCAATTAGGGTTTCTAACCAATTTTGTGCATCCAATAGGTGTTTTTATATCATTGGATGAACAATTAGGTCATTTATGTCCTCCCTAGGCTAATTCTTGTCCAATTAGGGTTTTTAACCAATCTTGTGCATCCAATAGGTGTTTTGTGTCATTGGATGAACATTTTACGTCATTTTCGTCCTCCCTAAACTTAATCTTGTCCAATTAGGGTTTCTAACCAATATTGTGTATCCAATAGGTGTTTTTGTATCATTGGATGAATAATTAGGTCATTTTCGTCCTCCCTAGGCTAATTCTTGTCCAATTAGGGTTTTTAACCAATCTTGTGCATACAATAGATGTTTTGTGTCAATGGATGAAAATTTAGGTCATTTTCATTCTCCCTAGGCTTATTCTTGTCCAATTAGGGTTTTTAACCAATCTTGTGCATCCAATAGGTGCTTTTGTGTCATTGGATGAATATTTATGTCATTTTCGTCCTCCCTAGGCTAATTCTTGTCCAATTAGGGTTTTTAACCAATCTTGTGCATTGAATAGGTGTTTTTGTGTCATTGGATGAATATTTATGTCATTTTCGTCCTCCTTACACTTAATCTGGTCCAATTAGGGTGTTTAACCAATCTTTTGCATCCAATAGGTGATTTGTGTCATTGGATGAACATTTAGATCAATTTCGTCCTCCCTAAACTTAATCTTGTCCAATTAGGGTTTCTAACCAATCATGTGCATCCAATAGGTTTTTTTGTGTCATTGGATGAATAATTAGGTCATTTTCGTCCTCCCTAGGCTAATTCTTGTCCAATTAGGGTTTTTAAGCAATCTTGTGCATCCAATAGGTGTTTTGTGTCATTGGATGAACATTTAGGTCATTTTCGTCCTCCCTAGGCTAATTCTTGTCCAATTAGGGTTTCTAACCAATTTTGTACTTCCAATAGGTGTTTTTGTGTCATTGGATGAACATTTACGTCATTTTCTTCCAACCTAGGCTAATTCTTGTCCAATTAGGGTTTTTAAACAATCTTGTGCATCCAATAGGTGTTTTGTGTCATTGGATGAACATTTAGGTCATTTTCATCTTCCCTAGACTAATTCTTGTCCAATTAAGGTTTCTAACCAATCTTGTACTTCCAACAGGTGTTTTGTGTCATTGGATGAACATTTAGGTCATTTTCGTCCTCCCTAAACTTAATCTTGTCCAATTAGTGTTTTTAACCAATCTTGTGCATCCAATAGGTGTTTTTGTGTCATTGGATGAATATTTATGTCATTTTCGTCCTCCTTACACTTAATCTTGTCCAATTAGGGTTTTTAACCAATCTTGTGCATCCAATAGGTGTTTTGTGTCATTGGATGAACATTTAGGTCATTTTCGTCCTCCCTAAACTTAATCTTGTCCAATTAGGGTTTCTAACCAATCATGTGCATCCAATAGGTTTTTTTGTGTCATTGGATGCACAATTAGGTCATTTTCGTCCTCCCTAGGCTAATTCTTGTCCAATTAGGGTTTTTAACCAATCTTCCCTAAACTTAATCTTGTCCAATTAGGGTTTCTAACCAATATTGTGCATCCAATAGGTGCTTTTGTAACATTGGATGAACAATTAGGTCATTTTCGTCCTCCCTAGGCTAATTCTTGTCCAATTAGGGTTTTTAACCAATCTTGTGCATCCAATAGGTGTTTTGTGTCAATGGATAAAAATTTAGGTCATTTTCGTTCTCCCTAGGCTTATTCTTGTCCAATTATGGTTTTTCACCAATCTTGTGCATCAAAAAGGTGTTTTTGTGTCATTGGATGAACATTTTGATCATTTTCGTCCTCCCTAGGCTAATTCTTGTCCAATAAGGGTTTTTAAGCAATCTTGTGCATCCAATAGGTGTTTTGTGTCATTGGATGAACATTTAGGTCATTTTCGTCATCCCAAGGCTAATTCTTGTCCAATTAGAGTTTCTAACCAATCTTGTACTTCCAATAGGTGTTTTTGTGTCATTGGATGAACATTTACGTCATTTTCGTCCTCCCTAGGCCAATTCTTGTCCAATTAGGGTTTTTAACCAATCTTGTGCATCCAATAGGTGTTTTGTGTCTTTGGATTAACATTTTAGGTCATTTTCGTCCTCCCTAGGCTAATTCTTGTCCAATTTGGGTTTCTAACCAATCTTGTACTTCCAACAGGTTTTTTGTGTCATTGGATGAACATTTAGGTCCGTTTCGTCCTCCCTAAACTTAATCTTGTCCAATTAGGGTTTCTAACCAATATTGTGCATCCAATAGGTGTTTTTGTGTCATTGGATGAATATTTATGTCATTTTCGTCCTCCCTAAACCTAATCTTGTCCAATTAGGGTTTCTAACCAATCTTGTGCATCCAACAGGTGTTTTGTGTCATTGGATGAACATTTAGGTCATTTTCGTCCTCCCTAGGCTAATTCTTGTCCAATTAGGGTTTTTAACCAATCTTGTGCATCCAATAGGTGTTTTTGTGTCATTGGATGAATATTTATGTCATTTTCGTCCTCCTTACATTTAATCTTGTCCAATTAGGGTTTTTAAACAATCTTGTGCATCCAATAGGTGTTTTGTGTCATTGGATGAAGATTTAGGTCATTTTCGTCCTCCCTAGGCTAATTCTTGTCCAATTAGGGTTTTTAACCAATCTTGTGCATCCAATAGGTGTTTTGTGTCAATGGATGAAAATTTAGGTCATTTTCGTTCTCCCTAGGCTTATTCTTGTCCAATTAGGGTTTTTCACCAATCTTGTGCATCAAATAGGTGTTTTTGTGTCATTGGATGAACATTTTAGGTCATTTTCGTCCTCCCTAAACTTAATCTTGTCCAATTAGGGTTTCTAACCAATATTATGCATCCAATAGGTGTTTTTGTATCATTGGATGAATAATTAGGTCATTTTCGTCCTCCCTAGGCTAATTCTTGTCCAATTAGGGTTTTTAACCAATCTTGTGCATCCAATAGGTGTTTTGTGTCAATGGATGAAAATTTAGGTCATTTTCGTTCTCCCTAGGCTTATTCTTGTCCAATTAGGGTTTTTCACCAATCTTGTGCATCCAATAGGTGCTTTTGTGTCATTGGATGAATATTTATGTCATTTTCGTCCTCCTTACACTTAATCTTGTCCAATTAGGGTTTTTAACCAATCTTGTGCATCCAATAGGTGTTTTGTGTCATTGGATGAACATTTAGGTCATTTTCGTCCTCCCTAAACTTAATCTTGTCCAATTAGGGTTTCTAACCAATTTTGTGCATCCAATTGGTGTTTTTGTATCATTGGATGAACAATTAGGTCATTTTCGTCCTCCCTAAACTTAATCTTGTCCAATTAGGGTTTCTAACAAATCTTGTGGATCCAATAGATGTTTTGTGTCATTGGATGAATATTTAGGTCATTTTCGTCCTCCCTAAACATAATCTTGTCCAATTAGGGTTTCTAACCCATATTGTGCATCCAATAGGTGTTTTTGTATCATTTGATGAACAATTAGGTCATTTTCGTCCTCCCTAAACTTAATCTTGTCCAATTAGGGTTTCTAACCAATCATGTGCATCCAATAGGTTTTTTTGTGTCATTGGATGCACAATTAGGTCATATTCGTCCTCCCTAGGCTAATTCTTGTCCAATTAGGGTTTTTAACCAATCTTGTGCATTGAATAGGTGTTTTTGTGTCATTGGATGAATATTTATGTCATTTTCGTCCTCCTTACACTTAATCTTGTCCAATTAGGGTTTTTAACCAATCTTGTGCATCCAATAGGTGTTTTGTGTCATTGGATGAACATTTAGATCATTTTCGTCCTCCCTAAACTTAGTCTTGTCCAATTAGGGTTTCTAACCAATCATGTGCATCCAATAGGTTTTTTTGTGTCATTGGATGAACAATTAGGTCATTTTCGTCCTCCCTAGGCTAATTCTTGTCCAATTAGGGTTTTTAAGCAATCTTGTGCA
Organism: Cicer judaicum; assembly: GCA_037974835.1. NCBI lineage: Eukaryota > Viridiplantae > Streptophyta > Magnoliopsida > Fabales > Fabaceae > Cicer > Cicer judaicum. Next base: position 78,342 of record JBBPBS010000863.1, read on the forward strand.
TCCAATAGGTGTTTTGTGTCATTGGATGAACATTTAGGTCATTTTCGTCCTCCCTAGGCTAATTCTTGTCCAATTAGGGTTTCTAACCAATCTTGTACTTCCAATAGGTGTTTTTGTGTCATTGGATGAACATTTACGTCATTTTCTTCCAACCTAGGCTAATTCTTGTCCAATTAGGGTTTTTAAACAATCTTGTGCATCCAATAGGTGTTTTTATGTCATTGGATGAATATTTATGTCATTTTCGTACTCCCTACACTTAATCTTGTCCAATTAGGGTTTTTAACCAATCTTGTGGATCCAATAGGTGGTTTTGTGTCATTGGATGAATATTTATGTCATTTTCGTCCTCCCTACACTTAATCTTTTCCAATTAGGGTTTCTAACCAATTTTTTGCATCCAATAGGTGTTTTTATATCATTGGATGAACAATTAGGTCATTTATGTCCTCCCTAGGCTAATACTTGTCCAATTAGGGTTATTAACCAATCTTGTGCATCCAACAGGTGTTTTGTGTCATTGGATGAACATTTAGGTCATTTTCATCCTCCCTAAACTTAATCTTGTCCAATTAGGGTTTTTAACCAATCTTGTGCATCCAATAGGTGCTTTTGTGTCATTGGATGAATATTTATGTCATTTTCGTCCTCCCTAGGCTAATTCTTGTCCAATTAGGGTTTTTAACCAATCTTGTGCATTGAATAGGTGTTTTTGTGTCATTGGATGAATATTTATGTCATTTTCGTCCTCCTTACACTTAATCTTGTCCAATTAGGGTTTTTAACCAATCTTGTGCATCCAATAGGTGTTTTGTGTCATTGGATGAACATTTAGGTCATTTTCGTCCTCCCTAAACTTAATCTTGTCCAATTAGGGTTTCTAACCAATCATGTGCATCCAATAGGTTTTTTTGTGTCATTGGATGAACAATTAGGTCATTTTCGTCCTTCCTAGGCTAATTCTTGTCCAATTAGGGTTTTTAAGCAATGTTGTGCATCCAATAGGTGTTTTGTGTCATTGGATGACCATTTAGGTCATTTTCGTCCTCCCTAGGCTAATTCTTATCCAATTTGGGATTCTAACCAATCTTGTACTTCCAACAGGTTTTTTGTGTCATTGGATGAACATTTAGGTCATTTTCGTCCTCCCTAAACTTAATCTTGTCCAATTAGGGTTTTTAACCAATCTTGTGCATCCAATAGGTGTTTTGTGTAATTGGATGAACATTTAGGTCATTTTCGTCCTCCCTAAACTTAATCTTGTCCAATTAGGGTTTCTAACCAATCATGTGCATCCAATAGGTTTTTTTGTGTCATTGGATGCACAATTAGGTCATTTTCGTCCTCCCTAGGCTAATTCTTGTCCAATTAGGGTTTTTAACTAATCTTGTGCATCCAATAGGTGTTTTGTGTCATTGGATGAACATTTTAGGTCATTTTTGTCCTCCCTAGGCTAATTCTTATCCAATTTGGGATTCTAACCAATCTTGTACTTCCAACAGGTTTTTTGTGTCATTGGATGAACATTTAGGTCATTTTCGTCCTCCCTAAACTTAATCTTGTCCAATTAGGGTTTTTAACCAATCTTGTGCATCCAATAGGTGTTTTGTGTCATTGGATGAACATTTAGGTCATTTTCGTCCTCCCTAAACTTAATCTTGTCCAATTAGGGTTTCTTACCAATCATGTGCATCCAATAGGTTTTTTTGTGTCATTGGATGCACAATTAGGTCATTTTCGTCCTCCCCAGGCTAATTCTTGTCCAATTAGGGTTTTTAACCAATCTTGTGCATCCAATAGGTGTTTTGTGTCATTGGATGAACATTTTAGGTCATTTTCGTCCTCCCTAAACTTAATCTTGTCCAATTAGGGTTTCTAACCAATATTGTGCATCCAATAGGTGTTTTTGTATCATTGGATGAATAATTAGGTCATTTTCGTCCTCCCTAGGCTAATTCTTGTCCAATTAGGGTTTTTAACCAATCTTGTGCATTGAATAGGTGTTTTTGTGTCATTGGATGAATATTTATGTCATTTTCGTCCTCCTTACACTTAATCTGGTCCAATTAGGGTTTTTAACCAATCTTGTGCATCCAATAGGTGTTTTGTGTCATTGGATGAACATTTAGGTCATTTTCGTCCTCCCTAAACTTAATCTTGTCCAATTAGGGTTTCTTACCAATCATGTGCATCCAATAGGTTTTTTTGTGTCATTGGATGCACAATTAGGTCATTTTCGTCCTCCCTAGGCTAATTCTTGTCCAATTAGGGTTTTTAACCAATCTTGTGCATCCAATAGGTGTTTTGTGTCATTGGATGAACATTTTAGGTCATTTTCGTCCTCCCTAAACTTAATCTTGTCCAATTAGGGTTTCTAACCAATATTGTGCATCCAATAGGTGTTTTTGTATCATTGGATGAATAATTAGGTCATTTTCGTCCTCCCTAGGCTAATTCTTGTCCAATTAGGGTTTTTAACCAATGTTGTGCAACCAATAGGTGTTTTGTGTCAATGGATGAAAATTTAGGTCATTTTCGTTCTCCCTAGGCTTATTCTTGTCCAATTAGGGTTTTTCACCAATCTTGTGCATCCAATAGGTGTTTTTGTGTCATTGGATGAACATTTAGGTCATTTTCGTCCTCCCTAGGCTAATTCTTGTCCAATTAGGGTTTTTAAGCAATCTTGTGCATCCAATAGGTGTTTTGTGTCATTGGATGAACGTTTAGGTCATTTTCGTCCTCCCTAGGCTAATTCATGTCCAATTAGGGTTTTTAACCAATCTTGTGCATTGAATAGGTGTTTTTGTGTCATTGGATGAATATTTATGTCATTTTCGTCCTCCTTACACTTAATCTTGTCCAATTAGGGTTTTTAACCAATCTTGTGCATCCAATAGGTGTTTTGTGTCAATGGATGAAAATTTAGGTCATTTTCGTTCTCCCTAGGCTTATTCTTGTCCAATTAGGGTTTTTAACCAATCTTGTGCATCCAATAGGTGTTTTGTGTCAATGGATGAACAATTAGGTCATTTTCGTCCTCCCTAGGCTAATTCTTGTCCAATTAGGGTTTTTAACCAATCTTGTGCATCCAATAGGTGTTTTTGTGTCATTGGATGAATATTTATGTCATTTTCGTCCTCCTTACGCTTAATCTTGTCCAATTAGGGTTTTTAACCAATCTTTTGCATCCAATAGGTGTTTTGTGTCATTGGATGAACATTTAGGTCAATTTCGTCCTCCCTAAACTTAATCTTGTCCAATTAGGGTTTCTAACCAATCATGTGCATCCAATAGGTTTTTTTGTGTCATTGGATGAACAATTATGTCATTTTCGTCCTCCCTAGGCTAATTCTTGTCCAATTAGGGTTTTTAAGCAATCTTGTGCATCCAATAGGTGTTTTGTGTCATTGGATGAACATTTAGGTCATTTTCGTCCTCCGTAGGCTAATTCTTGTCCAATTAGGGTTTCTAACCAATCTTGTACTTCCAATAGGTGTTTTTGTATCATTGGATGAACATTTACGTCATTTTCTTCCAACCTAGGCTAATTCTTGTCCAATTAGGGTTTTAAACAATCTTGTGCATCCAATAGGTGTTTTTGTGTCATTGGATGAAAATTTACGTCATTTTCGTCCAACCTACGCTAATTCTTGTCCAATTAGGGTTTTTAACCAATCTTGTGCATCCAATAGGTGTTTTTGTGTCATTGGATGAATATTTATGTCATTTTCGTACTCCCTACACTTAATCTTGTCCAATTAGGGTTTTTAACCAATCTTGTGGATCCAATAGGTGTTTTTGTGTCATTGGATGAATATTTATGTCATTTTCGTCCTCCTTACACTTAATCTTGTCCAATTAGGGTTTTTAACCAATCTTGTGCATCCAATAGGTGTTTTGTGTCATTGGATGAACATTTAGGTCATTTTCGTCCTCCCTAAACTTAATCTTGTCCAATTAGGGTTTCTAACCAATCCTGTGCATCCAATAGGTTTTTTTGTGTCATTGGATGAACAATTAGGTCATTTTCGTCCTCCCTAGGCTAATTCTTGTCCAATTAGGGTTTTTAAGCAATCTTGTGCATCCAATAGGTGTTTTGTGTCATTGGATGAACATTTAGGTCATTTTCGTCCTCCCTAGGCTAATTCTTTTCCAATTAGGGTTTTTAACCAATCTTGTGCATCCAATAGGTGTTTTTGTGTCATTGGATGAATATTTATGTCATTTTTGTCCTCCTTACACTTAATCTTTTCCAATTAGGGTTTTTAACCAATCTCGTGGATCCAATAGGTGTTTTGTGTCATTGGATGAACATTTAGGTCATTTTAGTCTTCCCTAAACTTAATCTTGTCCAATTAGGGTTTCTAACCAATCATGTGCATCCAATAGGTTTTTTTGTGTCATTGGATGAACAATTAGGTCATTTTCGTCCTCCCTAGGCTAATTCTTGTCCAATTAGGGTTTTTAAGCAATCTTGTGCATCCAATAGGTGTTTTGTGTCAATGGATGAATATTTATGTCATTTTCGTCCTCCTTACATTTAATCTTGTCCAATTAGGGTTTTTAAACAATCTTGTGGATCCAATAGGTGTTTTGTGTCATTGGATGAACATTTAGGTCATTTTTGTTCTCCCTAGGCTAATTCTTGTCCAATTAGGGGTTTTAACCAATCTTGTGCATCCAATAGGTGTTTTTGTGTCATTGGATGAACATTTACGTCATTTTCGTCCTCCCTAGGCCAATTCTTGTCCAATTAGGGTTTTTAACCAATCTTGTGCATCCAATAGGTGTTTTGTGTCTTTGGATTAACATTTTAGGTCATTTTCGTCCTCCCTAAACTTAATCTTGTCCAATTAGGGTTTCTAACAAATCTTGTGCATCCAACAGGTGTTTTGTGTCATTGGATGAACATTTAGGTCCGTTTCGTCCTCCCTAAACTTAATCTTGTCCAATTAGGATTTCTAACCAATATTGTGCATCCAATAGGTGTTTTTGTGTCATTGGATGAATATTTATGTCATTTTCGTCCTCCCTAAACCTAATCTTGTCCAATTAGGGTTTCTAACCAATCTTGTGCATCCAACAGGTGTTTTGTGTCATTGGATGAACATTTAGGTCATTTTCGTCCTCCCTAGGCTAATTCTTGTCCAATTAGGGTTTTTAACCAATCTTGTGCATCCAATAGGTGTTTTTGTGTCATTGGATGAATATTTATGTCATTTTCGTCCTCCTTACATTTAATCTTGTCCAATTAGGGTTTTTAAACAATCTTGTGCATCCAATAGGTGTTTTGTGTCATTGGATGAACATTTAGGTCATTTTCGTCATCCCTAGGCTAATTCTTGTCCAATTAGAGTTTCTAACCAATCTTGTACTTCCAATAGGTGTTTTTTTGTCATTGGATGAACATTTACGTCATTTTCGTCCTCCCTAGGCTAATTCTTTTCCAATTAGGGTTTTTAACCAATCTTGTGCATCCAATAGGTGTTTTTGTGTCATTGGATGAATATTTAGGTCATTTTAGTCCTCCCTAAACTTAATCTTGTCCAATTAGGGTTTCTAACCAATCATGTGCATCCAATAGGTTTTTTTGTGTCATTGGATGAACAATTAGGTCATTTTCGTCCTCCCTAGGCTAATTCTTGTCCAATTAGGGTTTTTAAGCAATCTTGTGCATCCAATAGGTGTTTTGTGTCAATGGATGAACATTTAGGTCATTTTCGTCCTCCCTAGGCTAATTCTTGTCCAATTAGGGTTTTTAACCAATCTTGTGCATCCAATAGGTGTTTTTGTGTCATTGGATGAATATTTATGTCATTTTCGTCCTCCTTACACTTAATCTTGTCCAATTAGGGTTTTTAACCAATCTTTTGCATCCAATAGGTGTTTTGTGTCATTGGATGAACATTTAGGTCAATTTTGTCCTCCCTAAACTTAATCTTGTCCAATTAGGGTTTCTAACCAATCATGTGCATCCAATAGGTTTTTTTGTGTCATTGGATGAACAATTAGGTCATTTTCATCCTCCCTAGGCTAATTCTTGTCCAATTAGGGTTTTTAAGCAATCTTGTGCATCCAATAGGTGTTTTGTGTCATTGGATGAACATTTAGGTCATTTTCGTCCTCCCTAGGTTAATTCTTGTCCAATTAGGGTTTCTAACCAATTTTGTACTTCCAATAGGTGTTTTTGTGTCATTGGATGAACATTTACGTCATTTTCTTCCAACCTAGGTTAATTCTTGTCCAATTAGGGTTTTTAAACAATCTTGTGCATCCAATAGGTGTTTTTATGTCATTGGATGAATATTTATGTCATTTTCGTACTCCCTACACTTAATCTTGTCCAATTAGGGTTTTTAACCAATCTTGTGGATCCAATAGGTGGTTTTGTGTCATTGGATGAATATTTATGTCATTTTCGTACTCCCTACACTTAATCTTTTCCAATTAGGGTTTCTAACCAATTTTGTGCATCCAATAGGTGTTTTTATATCATTGGATGAACAATTAGGTCATTTATGTCCTCCCTAGGCTAATTCTTGTCCAATTAGGGTTTTTAACCAATCTTGTGCATCCAATAGGTGTTTTGTGTCATTGGATGAACATTTTACGTCATTTTCGTCCTCCCTAAACTTAATCTTGTCCAATTAGGGTTTCTAACCAATATTGTGTATCCAATAGGTGTTTTTGTATCATTGGATGAATAATTAGGTCATTTTCGTCCTCCCTAGGCTAATTCTTGTCCAATTAGGGTTTTTAACCAATCTTGTGCATCCAATAGATGTTTTGTGTCAATGGATGAAAATTTAGGTCATTTTCATTCTCCCTAGGCTTATTCTTGTCCAATTAGGGTTTTTAACCAATCTTGTGCATCCAATAGGTGCTTTTGTGTCATTGGATGAACATTTTAGGTCATTTTCGTCCTCCCTAAACTTAATCTTGTCCAATTAGGGTTTCTAACCAATATTGTGCATCCAATAGGTGTTTTTGTATCATTGGATGAATAATTAGGTCATTTTCGTCCTCCCTAGGCTAATTCTTGTCCAATTAGGGTTTTTAACCAATCTTGTGCATCCAATAGGTGTTTTGTGTCAATGGATGAAAATTTAGGTCATTTTCGTTCTCCCTAGGCTTATTCTTGTCCAATTAGGGTTTTTCACCAATCTTGTGCATCCAATAGGTGTTTTTGTGTCATTGGATGAATATTTAGGTCATTTTCGTCCTCCCTAGGCTAATTCTTGTCCAATTAGGGTTTTTAAGCAATCTTGTGCATCCAATAGGTGTTTTGTGTCATTGGATGAACGTTTAGGTCATTTTCGTCCTTCACTTAGGCTAATTCTTGTCCAATTAGGGTTTTTAACCAATCTTGTGCATCCAATAGGTGTTTTGTGTCATTGGATGAACATTTAGGTCATTTTCGTCCTCCCTAGGCTAATTCTTGCCCAATTAGGGTTTCTAACCAATCTTGTACTTCCAACAGGTGTTTTGTGTCATTGGATGAACATTTAGGTCATTTTCGTCCTCCCTAAACTTAATCTTGTCCAATTAGGGTTTTTAACCAATCTTGTGAATCGAATAGGTGTTTTGTGTCATTGGATGAACATTTTAGGTCATTTTCGTCCTCCCTAAACTTAATCTTGTCCAATTAGGGTTTCTAACCAATATTGTGCATCCAATAGGTGTTTTTGTATCATTGGATGAATAATTAGGTCATTTTCGTTCTCCCTAGGCTAATTCTTGTCCAATTAGGGTTTTTAACCAATCTTGTGCATCCAATAGATGTTTTGTGTCAATGGATGAAAATTTAGGTCATTTTCGTTCTTCCTAGTCTTATTCTTGTCCAATTAGGGTTTTTCACCAATCTTGTGCATCCAATAGGTGTTTTTGTGTCATTGGATGAAAAATTAGGTCATTTTCGTCCACCCAAGGCTAATTCTTCTCCAATTAGGGATTTTAACCAATCTTGTGCATCCTATCGATGGTTTTATGTCATTGGATGAACATTTAGGTCATTTGCGTCATCCCTAGGCTTATTCTTGTCCAATTAGGGTTTTTAACCAATCTTGTTCATCCAATAGGTGTTTTTGTGTCATTGGATGAACAATTAGGTCATTTTCGTCCTCCATAGGCTAATTCTTATCCAATTAGGGTTTTTAAACAATCTTGTGCATCCAATAGGTGTTTTTGTGTCATTGGATTAATATTTATGTCATTTTCATACTCCCTACACTTAATCTTGTCCAATTAGGGTTTTTAACCAATCTTGTGGATCCAATAGGTGGTTTTGTGTCATTGGATGAATATTTATGTCATTTTCGTCCTCCCTACACTTAATCTTTTCCAATTAGGGTTTCTAACCAATTTTGTGCATCCAATAGGTGTTTTTATATCATTGGATGAACAATTAGGTCATTTACGTCCTCCCTAGGCTAATTCTTGTCCAATTAGGGTTATTAACCAATCTTGTGCATCCAACAGGTGTTTTGTGTCATTGGATGAACATTTAGGTCATTTTCATCCTCCCTAAACTTAATCTTGTCCAATTAGGGTTTTTAACCAATCTTGTGCATCCAATAGGTGTTTTTGTGTCATTGGATGAATATTTATGTCATTTTCGTCCTCCTTACACTTAATCTTGTCCAATTAGGGTTTTTAACCAATCTTGTGCATCCAATAGGTGTTTTGTGTCATTGGATTAACATTTAGGTCATTTTCGTCCTCCCTAAACTTAATCTTGTCCAATTAGGGTTTCTAACCAATCATGTGCATCCAATAGGTTTTTTTGTGTAATTGGATGCACAATTAGGTCATTTTCGTCCTCCCTAGGCTAATTCTTGTCCAATTCGGGTTTTTAACCAATCTTGTGCATCCAATAGGTGTTTTGTGTCATTGGATGAACATTTTAGGTCATTTTCGTCCTCCCTAAACTTAATCTTGTCCAATTAGGGTTTCTAACCAATTTTGTGTATCCAATAGGTGTTTTTGTATCATTGGATGAACAATTAGGTCATTTTCGTCCTCCCTAGGCCAATTCTTGTCCAATTAGGGTTTCTAACCAATCATGTGCATCCAATAGGTGTTTTGTGTCAATGGATGAAAATTTAGGTCATTTTCGTTCTCCCTAGGCTTATTCTTGTCCAATTAGGGTTTTTCACCAATCTTGTGCATCCAATAGGTGTTTTTGTGTCATTGGATGAACAATTAGGTCATTTTCGTCCTCCCTAGGCTAATTCTTGTCCAATTAGGGTTTTTAAGCAATCTTGTGCATCCAATAGGTGTTTTGTGTCATTGGATGAACATTTAGGTCATTTTCGTCCTCCCTAGGCTAATTCTTGTCCAATTAGGGTTTCTAACCAATCTTGTACTTCCAATAGGTGTTTTTGTGTCATTGGATGAACATTTACGTCATTTTCTTCCAACCTAGGCTAATTCTTGTCCAATTATGGTTTTTAAACAATCTTGTGCATCCAATAGGTGTTTTTATGTCATTGGATGAATATTTATGTCATTTTCGTACTCCCTACACTTAATCTTGTCCAATTAGGGTTTTTAACCAATCTTGTGGATCCAATAGGTGGTTTTGTGTCATTGGATGAATATTTATGTCATTTTCGTCCTCCCTACACTTAATCTTTTCCAATTAGGGTTTCTAACCAATTTTGTGCATCCAATAGGTGTTTTTATATCATTGGATGAACAATTAGGTCATTTATGTCCTCCCTAGGCTAATACTTGTCCAATTAGGGTTATTAACCAATCTTGTGCATCCAACAGGTGTTTTGTGTCATTGGATGAACATTTAGGTCATTTTCATCCTCCCTAAACTTAATCTTGTCCAATTAGGGTTTTTAACCAATCTTGTGCATCCAATAGGTGCTTTTGTGTCATTGGATGAATATTTATGTAATTTTCGTCCTCCCTAGGCTAATTCTTGTCCAATTAGGGTTTTTAACCAATCTTGTGCATTGAATAGGTGTTTTTGTGTCATTGGATGAATATTTATGTCATTTTCGTCCTCCTTACACTTAATCTTGTCCAATTAGGGTTTTTAACCAATCTTGTGCATCCAATAGGTGTTTTGTGTCATTGGATGAACATTTAGGTCATTTTCGTCGTCCCTAAACTTAATCTTGTCCAATTTGGGTTTCTAACCAATCATGTGCATCCAATAGGTTTTTTTGTGTCATTGGATGAACAATTAGGTCATTTTCGTCCTCCCTAGGCTAATTCTTGTCCAATTAGGATTTTTAAGCAATCTTGTGCATCCAATAGGTGTTTTGTGTCATTGGATGAACATTTAGGTCATTTTCGTCCTCCCTAGGCTAATTCTTGTCCAATTTGGGTTTCTAACCAATCTTGTACTTCCAACAGGTTTTTTGTGTCATTGGATGAACATTTAGGTCATTTTCGTCCTCCCAAAACTTAATCTTGTCCAATTAGGGTTTTTAACCAATCTTGTGCATCCAATAGGTGTTTTGTGTCATTGGATGAACATTTAGGTCATTTTCGTCCTCCCTAAACTTAATCTTGTCCAATTAGGGTTTCTTACCAATCATGTGCATCCAATAGGTTTTTTTGTGTCATTGGATGCACAATTAGGTCATTTTCGTCCTCCCTAGGCTAATTCTTGTCCAATTAGGGTTTTTAACCAATCTTGTGCATCCAATAGGTGTTTTGTGTCATTGGATGAACATTTTAGGTCATTTTCGTCCTCCCTAAACTTAATCTTGTCCAATTAGGGTTTCTAACCAATATTGTGCATCCAATAGGTGTTTTTGTATCATTGGATGAATAATTAGGTCATTTTCGTCCTCCCTAGGCTAATTCTTGTCCAATTAGGGTTTTTAACCAATCTTGTGCATCCAATAGATGTTTTGTGTCAATGGATGAAAATTTAGGTCATTTTCATTCTCCCTAGGCTAATTCTTGTCCAATTAGGGTTTTTAACCAATCTTGTGCATTGAATAGGTGTTTTTGTGTCATTGGATGAATATTTATGTCATTTTCGTCCTCCTTACACTTAATCTGGTCCAATTAGGGTTTTTAACCAATCTTGTGCATCCAATAGGTGTTTTGTGTCATTGGATGAACATTTAGGTCATTTTCGTCTTCCCTAGACTAATTCTTGTCCAATTAAGTTTTCTAACCAATCTTGTACTTCCAACAGGTGTTTTGTGTCATTGGATGAACATTTAGGTCATTTTCGTCCTCCCTAAACTTAATCTTGTCCAATTAGTGTTTTTAACCAATCTTGTGCATCCAATAGGTGTTTTTGTGTCATTGGATGAATATTTATGTCATTTTCGTCCTCCTTACACTTAATCTTGTCCAATTAGGGTTTTTAACCAATCTTGTGCATCCAATAGGTGTTTTGTGTCATTGGATGAACATTTAGGTCATTTTCGTCCTCCCTAAACTTAATCTTGTCCAATTAGGGTTTCTAACCAATCATGTGCATCCAATAGGTTTTTTTGTGTCATTGGATGCACAATTAGGTCATTTTCGTCCTCCCTAGGCTAATTCTTGTCCAATTAGGGTTTTTAACCAATCTTCCCTAAACTTAATCTTGTCCAATTAGGGTTTCTAACCAATATTGTGCATCCAATAGGTGTTTTTGTAACATTGGATGAACAATTAGGTCATTTTCGTCCTCCCTAGGCTAATTCTTGTCCAATTAGGGTTTTTAAGCAATCTTGTGCATCCAATAGGTGTTTTGTGTCATTGGATGATCATTTAGGTCATTTTCGTCCTCCCTAGGCTAATTCTTGTCCAATTAGGGTTTCTAACCAATCTTCTACTTCCAATAGGTGTTTTTGTGTCATTGGATAAAAATTTACGTCATTTTCGTCCAACCTACGCTAATTCTTGTCCAATTAGGGTTTTTAACCAATCTTGTGCATCCAATAGGTGTTTTTGTGTCATTGGATGAACAATTAGGTCATTTTCGTCCTTCCTAGGCTAATTCTTGTCCAATTAGGGTTTTTAAGCAATCTTGTGCATCCAATAGGTGTTTTGTGTCATTGGATGACCATTTAGGTCATTTTCGTCCTCCCTAGGCTAATTCTTATCCAATTTGGGATTCTAACCAATCTTGTACTTCCAACAGGTTTTTTGTGTCATTGGATGAACATTTAGGTCATTTTCGTCCTCCCTAAACTTAATCTTGTCTAATTAGGGTTTTTAACCAATCTTGTGCATCCAATAGGTGTTTTGAGTCATTGGATGAACATTTAGGTCATTTTCGTCCTCCCTAAACTTAATCTTGTCCAATTAGGGTTTTTAACCAATCTTGTGCATCCAATAGGTGTTTTGTGTCATTGGATGAACATTTAGGTCATTTTCGTCCTCCCTAGGCTAATTCTTGTCCAATTAGGGTTTTTAACCAATCTTGTGCATCCAATAGGTGTTTTTGTGTCATTGGATGAACATTTTAGGTCATTTTCGTCCTCCCTAAACTTAATCTTGTCCAATTAGGGTTTCTAACCAATATTGTGCATCCAATAGGTGTTTTTGTATCATTGGATGAATAATTAGGTCATTTTCGTCCTCCCTAGGCTAATTCTTGTCCAAATAGGGTTTTTAACCAATCTTGTAAATCCAATAGATGTTTTGTGTCAATGGATGAAAATTTAGGTCATTTTCGTTCTCCCTAGGCTTATTCTTGTCCAATTAGGGTTTTTCACCAATCTTGTGCATCCAATAGGTGTTTTTGTGTCATTGGATGCACAATTAGGTCATTTTCGTCCTGCCTAGGCTAATTCTTGTCCAATTAGGGTTTTTAACCAATCTTGTGCATCCAATAGGTGTTTTGTGTCATTGGATGAACATTTTAGGTCATTTTCGTCCTCCCTAAACTTAATCTTGTCCAATTAGGGTTTCTAACCAATATTGTGCATCCAATAGGTGTTTTTGTATCATTGGATGAATAATTAGGTCATTTTCGTCCTCCCTAGGCTAATTCTTGTCCAATTAGGGTTTTTAACCAATCTTGTGCATCCAATAGGTGTTTTGTGTCAATGGATGAAAATTTAGGTCATTTTCGTTCTCCCTAGGCTTATTCTTGTCCAATTAGGGTTTTTAACCAATCTTGTGCATCCAATAGGTGTTTTGTGTCATTGGATGAATATTTAGGTCATTTTCGTCGTCCCTAAACTTAATCTTGTCCAATTAGGGTTTCTAACCAATCATGTGCATCCAATAGGTTTTTTTGTGTCATTGGATGAACAATTAGGTCATTTTCGTCCTCCCTAGGCTAATTCTTGTCCAATTAGGATTTTTAAGCAATCTTGTGCATCCAATAGGTGTTTTGTGTCATTGGATGAACATTTAGGTCATTTTCGTCCTCCCTAGGCTAATTCTTTTCCAATTTGGGTTTCTAACCGATCTTGTACTTCCAACAGGTTTTTTGTGTCATTGGATGAACATTTAGGTCATTTTCGTCCTCCCTAAACTTAATCTTGTCCAATTAGGGTTTTTAACCAATCTTGTACATCCAATAGGTGTTTTGTGTCATTGGATGAACATTTAGGTCATTTTCGTCCTCCCTAAATTTAATCTTGTCCAATTAGGGTTTCTTACCAATCATGTGCATCCAATAGGTTTTTTTGTGTCATTGGATGCACAATTAGGTCATTTTCGTCCTCCCTAGGCTAATTCTTGTCCAATTAGGGTTTTTAACCAATCTTGTGCATCCAATAGGTGTTTTGTGTCATTGGATGAACATTTTAGGTCATTTTCGTCCTCCCTAAACTTAATCTTGTCCAATTAGGGTTTCTAACCAATATTGTGCATCCAATAGGTGTTTTTGTATCATTGGATGAATAATTAGGTCATTTTCGTCCTCCCTAGGCTAATTCTTGTCCAATTAGGGTTTTTAACCAATCTTGTGCATCCAATAGATGTTTTGTGTCAATGGATGAAAATTTAGGTCATTTTCATTCTCCCTAGGCTTATTCTTGTCCAATTAGGGTTTTTAACCAATCTTGTGCATCCAATAGGTGCTTTTGTGTCATTGGATGAATATTTATGTCATTTTCGTCCTCCCTAGGCTAATTCTTGTCCAATTAGGGTTTTTAACTAATCTTGTGCATCCAATAGGTGTTTTGTGTCATTGGATGAACATTTAGGTCATTTTCGTCCTCCCTAAACTTAATCTTGTCCAATTAGGGTTTCTTACCAATCATGTGCATCCAATAGGTTTTTTTGTGTCATTGGATGCACAATTAGGTCATTTTCGTCCTCCCTAGGCTAATTCTTGTCCAATTAGGGTTTTTAACCAATCTTGTGCATCCAATAGGTGTTTTGTGTCATTGGATGAACATTTTAGGTCATTTTCGTCCTCCCTAAACTTAATCTTGTCCAATTAGGGTTTCTAACCAATATTGTGCATCCAATAGGTGTTTTTGTATCATTGGATGAATAATTAGGTCATTTTCGTCCTCCCTAGGCTAATTCTTGTCCAATTAGGGTTTTTAACCAATGTTGTGCATCCAATAGGTGTTTTGTGTCAATGGATGAAAACTTAGGTCATTTTCGTTCTCCCTAGGCTTATTCTTGTCCAATTAGGGTTTTTCACCAATCTTGTGCATCCAATAGGTGTTTTTGTGTCATTGGATGAACATTTAGGTCATTTTCGTCCTCCCTAGGCTAATTCTTGTCCAATTAGGGTTTTTAACCAATCTTGTGCATCCAATAGGTGTTTTTGTGTCATTGGATGAATATTTATGTCATTTTCGTCTTCCTTACACTTAATCTTGTCCAATTAGGGTTTTTAACCAATCTTTTGCATCCAATAGGTGTTTTGTGTCATTGGATGAACATTTAGGTCAATTTGGTCCTCCCTAAACTTAATCTTGTCCAATTAGGGTTTCTAACCAATCATGTGCATCCAATAGGTTTTTTTGTGTCATTGGATGAACAATTAGGTCATTTTCATCCTCCCTAGGCTAATTCTTGTCCAATTAGGGTTTTTAAGCAATCTTGTGCATCCAATAGGTGTTTTTGTGTCATTGGATGAACATTTAGGTCATTTTCGTCCTCCCTAGGCTAATTCTTGTCCAATTAGGGTTTTTAACCAATCTTGTGCATCCAATAGGTGTTTTGTGTCAATGGATGAAAATTTAGGTCATTTTCGTTCTCCCTAGGCTTATTCTTGTCCAAATAGGGTTTTTAACCAATCTTGTGCATCCAATAGGTGTTTTGTGTCAATGGATGAACAATTAGGTCATTTTCGTCCTCCCTAGGCTAATTCTTGTCCAATTAGGGTTTTTAACCAATCTTGTGCATCCAATAGGTGTTTTTGTGTCATTGGATGAACATTTATGTCATTTTCGTCCTCCTTACACTTAATCTTGTCCAATTAGGGTTTTTAACCAATCTTGTGCATCCAATAGGTGTTTTGTGTCATTGGATGAACATTTAGGTCATTTTCGTCCTCCCTAAACTTAATCTTGTCCAATTAGGGTTTCTAACCAATCATGTGCATCCAATAGGTTTTTTTGTGTCATTGGATGAACAATTAGGTCATTTTCGTCCTCCCTAGGCTAATTCTTGTCCAATTAGGGTTTTTAAGCAGTCTTGTGCATCCAATAGGTGTTTTGTGTCATTGGATGAAAATTTAGGTCATTTTCGTCTTCCCTAGGCTAATTCTTGTCCAATTTGGGTTTTTAACCAATCTTGTACTTCCAACAGGTGTTTTGTTTCATTGGATGAACATTTAGGTCATTTTCGTCCTCCCTAAACTTAATCTTGTCCAATTAGGGTTTTTAACCAATCTTGTGCATCCAATAGGTGTTTTTGTGTCATTGGATGAATATTTATGTCATTTTCGTCCTCCTTACACTTAATCTTGTATAATTAGGGTTTTTAACCTATCTTGTGCATCCAATAGGTGTTTTGTGTCATCGGATGAACATTTAGGTCATTTTCGTCCTCCCTAAACTTAATCTTGTCCAATTAGGGTTTCTAACCAATCATGTGCATCCAATAGGTTTTTTTGTGTCATTGGATGCACAATTAGGTCATTTTCGTCCTCCCTAGGCTAATTCTTGTCCAATTAGGGTTTTTAACCAATCTTGTGCATCCAATAGGTGTTTTGTGTCATTGGATGAACATTTTAGGTCATTTTCGTCCTCCCTAAACTTAATCTTGTCCAATTAGGGTTTCTAACCAATATTGTGCATCCAATAGGTGTTTTTGTATCATTGGATGAATAATTAGGTCATTTTCGTCCTCCCTAGGCTAATTCTTGTCCAATTAGGGTTTTTAACCAATGTTGTGCATCCAATAGGTGTTTTGTGTCAATGGATGAAAATTTATGTCATTTTCATTCTCCCTAGGCTTATTCTTGTCCAATTAGGGTTTTTCACCAATCTTGTGCATCCAATAGGTGTTTTTGTGTCATTGGATGAACATTTAGGTCATTTTCGTCCTCCCTAAACTTAATCTTGTCCAATTAGGGTTTTTAACCAATCTTGTGCATCCAATAGGTGTTTTTGTGTCATTGGATGAATATTTAGGTCATTTTCGTCCTCCTTACACTTAATCTTGTCCTATTAGGGTTTTTAACCAATCTTGTGCATCCAATAGGTGTTTTGTGTCATTGGATGAACATTTAGGTCATTTTCGTCCTCCCTAAACTTAATCTTGTCCAACTAGGGTTTCTAACCAATCATGTGCATCCAATAGGTTTTTATGTGTCATTGGATGCACAATTAGGTCATTTTCGTCCTCCCTAGGCTAATTCTTGTCCAATTAGGGTTTTTAACCAATCTTGTGCATCCAATAGGTGTTTTGTGTCATTGGATGAACATTTTAGGTCATTTTCCTCCTCCCTAAACTTAATCTTGTCCAATTAGGGTTTCTAACCAATATTGTGCATCCAATAGGTGTTTTTGTATCATTGGATGAATAATTAGGTCATTTTCGTCCTCCCTAGGCTAATTCTTGTCCAATTAGGGTTTTTAACCAATCTTGTGCATCCAATAGATGTTTTGTGTCAATGGATGAAAGTTTAGGTCATTTTCATTCTCCCTAGGCTTATTCTTGTCCAATTAGGGTTTTTAACCAATCTTGTGCATCCAATAGGTGCTTTTGTGTCATTGGATGAATATTTATGTCATTTTCGTCCTCCCTAGGCTAATTCTTGTCCAATTAGGATTTTTAACCAATCTTGTGCATTGAATAGGTGTTTTTGTGTCATTGGATGAATATTTATGTCATTTTCGTCCTCCTTACACTTAATCTGGTCCAATTAGGGTTTTTAACCAATCTTGTGCATCCAATAGGTGTTTTGTGTCATTGGATGAACATTTAGGTCATTTTCGTCTTCCCTAGACTAATTCTTGTCCAATTAAGGTTTCTAACCAATCTTGTACTTCCAACAGGTGTTTTGTGTCATTGGATGAACATTTAGGTCATTTTCGTCCTCCCTAAACTTAATCTTGTCCAATTAGTGTTTTTAACCAATCTTGTGCATCCAATAGGTGTTTTTGTGTCATTGGATGAATATTTATGTCATTTTCGTCCTCCTTACACTTAATCTTGTCCAATTAGTGTTTTTAACCAATCTTGTGCATCCAATAGGTGTTTTGTGTCATTGGATGAACATTTAGGTCATTTTCGTCCTCCCTAAACTTAATCTTGTCCAATTAGGGTTTCTAACCAATCATGTGCATCCAATAGGTTTTTTTGTGTCATTGGATGCACAATTAGGTCATTTTCGTCCTCCCTAGGCTAATTCTTGTCCAATTAGGGTTTTTAACCAATCTTCCCTAAACTTAATCTTGTCCAATTAGGGTTTCTAACCAATATTGTGCATCCAATAGGTGTTTTTGTAACATTGGATGAACAATTAGGTCATTTTCGTCCTCCCTAGGCTAATTCTTGTCTAATTAGGGTTTTTAACCAATCTTGTGCATCCAATAGGTGTTTTGTGTCAATGGATAAAAATTTAGGTCATTTTCGTTCTCCCTAGGCTTATTCTTGTCCAATTATGGTTTTTCACCAATCTTGTGCATCAAAAAGGTGTTTTTGTGTCATTGGATGAACATTTTGATCATTTTCGTCCTCCCTAGGCTAATTCTTGTCCAATAAGGGTTTTTAAGCAATCTTGTGCATCCAATAGGTGTTTTGTGTCATTGGATGAACATTTAGGTCATTTTCGTCATCCCAAGGCTAATTCTTGTCCAATTAGAGTTTCTAACCAATCTTGTACTTCCAATAGGTGTTTTTGTGTCATTGGATGAACATTTACGTCATTTTTGTCCTCCCTAGGCCAATTCTTGTCCAATTAGGGTTTTTAACCAATCTTGTGCATCCAATAGGTGTTTTGTGTCTTTGGATTAACATTTTAGGTCATTTTCGTCCTCCCTAAACTTAATCTTGTCCAATTAGGGTTTCTAACAAATCTTGTGCATCCAACAGGTGTTTTGTGTCATTGGATGAACATTTAGGTCCTTTTCGTCCTCCCTAAACTTAATCTTGTCCAATTAGGGTTTCTAACCAATATTGTGCATCCAATAGGTGTTTTTGTATCATTGGATGAACAATTAGGTCATTTTCGTCCCCCTAGGCTAATTCTTCTCCAATTAGGGTTTTTAACCAATCTTGTGCATCCAATAGGTGTTTTGTGTCAATGGATGAAAATTTAGGTCATTTTCGTTCTCCCTAGGCTTATTCTTGTCCAATTAGGGTTTTTCACCAATCTTGTGCATCAAATAGGTGTTTTTGTGTCATTGGATGAACATTTTGATCTTTTTGTCCTCCCTAGGCTAATTCTTGTCCAATAAGGGTTTTTAAGCAATCTTGTGCATCCAATAGGTGTTTTGTGTCATTGGATGAACATTTAGGTCATTTTCGTCCTCCCTAAACTTAATCTTGTCCAATTAGGGTTTCTAACCAATCATGTGCATCCAATAGGTTTTTTTGTGTCATTGGATGCACAATTAGGTCATTTTCGTCCTCCCTAGGCTAATTCTTGTCCAATTAGGGTTTTTAACCAATCTTGTGCATCCAATAGGTGTTTTGTGTCATTGGATGAACATTTTAGGTCATTTTCGTCCTCCCTAAACTTAATCTTGTCCAATTAGGGTTTCTAACCAATATTGTGCATCCAATACGTGTTTTTGTATCATTGGATGAATAATTAGGTCATTTTCGTCCTCCCTAGGCTAATTCTTGTCCAATTAGGGTTTTTAACCAATCTTGTGCATCCAATAGTTGTTTTGTGTCAATGGATGAAAATTTAGGTCATTTTCGTTCTCCCTAGGCTTATCCTTGTCCAATTAGGGTTTTTAACCAATCTTGTGCATCCAATAGGTGTTTTGTGTCATTGGATGAACATTTAGGTCATTTTCGTCCTCCCTAATCTAATTCTTGTCCAATTTGGGTTTCTAACCAATCTTGTACTTCCAACAGGTGTTTTGTGTCATTGGATGAACATTTAGGTCATTTTCGTCCTCCCTAAACTTAATCTTGTCCAATTAGGGTTTTTAACCAATCTTGTGCATCCAATAGGTGTTTTCGTGTCATTGGATGAATATTTATGTCATTTTCGTCCTCCGTACACTTAATGTTGTCCAATTAGGGTTTTTAACCAATCTTGTGCATCCAATAGGTGTTTTGTGTCATTGGATTAACATTTAGGTCATTTTCGTCCTCCCTAAACTTAATCTTGTCCAATTAGGGTTTCTAACCAATCATGTGCATCCAATAGGTTTTTTTGTGTCATTGGATGCACAATTAGGTCATTTTCGTCCTCCCTAGGCTAATTCTTGTCCAATTAGGGTTTTTAACCAATCTTGTGCATCCAATAGGTGTTTTGTGTCATTGGATGAACATTTTAGGTCATTTTCGTCCTCCCTAAACTTAATCTTGTCCAATTAGGGTTTCTAACCAATATTGTGCATCCAATAGGTGTTTTTGTATCATTGGATGAATATTTATGTCATTTTCGTCCTCCTTACACTTAATCTTGTCCAATTCGGGTTTTTAACCAATCTTGTGCATCCAATAGGTGTTTTGTGTCATTGGATGAACATTTAGGTCATTTTCGTCCTCCCTAAACTTAATCTTGTCCAATTAGGGTTTCTAACCAATCATGTGCATCCAATAGGTTTTTTTGTGTCATTGGATGCACAATTAGGTCATTTTCGTCCTCCCTAGGCTAATTCTTGTCCAATTAGGGTTTTTAACCAATCTTGTGCATCCAATAGGTGTTTTGTGTCATTGGGTGAACATTTTAGGTCATTTTCGTCCTCCCTAAACTTAATCTTGTCCAATTAGGGTTTCTAACCAATATTGTGCATCCAATAGGTGTTTTTGTATCATTGGATGAATAATTAGGTCATTTTCGTCCTCCCTAGGCTAATTCTTGTCCAATTAGGGTTTTTAACCAATGTTGTGCATCCAATAGGTGTTTTGTGTCAATGGATGAAAATTTAGGTCATTTTCGTTCTCCCTAGGCTTATTCTTGTCCAATTAGGGTTTTTCACCAATCATGTGCATCCAATAGGTTTTTTTGTGTCATTGGATGCACAATTAGGTCATTTTCGTCCTCCCTAGGCTAATTCTTGTCCAATTAGGGTTTTTAACCAATCTTGTGCATCCAATAGGTGTTTTGTGTCATTGGATGAACATTTTAGGTCATTTTCGTCCTCCCTAAACTTAATCTTGTCCAATTAGGGTTTCTAACCAATATTATGCATCCAATAGGTGTTTTTGTATCATTGGATGAATAATTAGGTCATTTTCGTCCTCCCTAGGCTAATTCTTGTCCAATAAGGGTTTTTAAGCAATCTTGTGCATCCAATAGGTGTTTTGTGTCATTGGATGAACATTTAGGTCATTTTCGTCCTCCCTAAACTTAATCTTGTCCAATTAGGGTTTCTAACCAATCATGTGCATCCAATAGGTTTTTTTGTGTCATTGGATGCACAATTAGGTCATTTTCGTCCTCCCTAGGCTAATTCTTGTCCAATTAGGGTT
Organism: Cicer judaicum; assembly: GCA_037974835.1. Taxonomy (NCBI): domain Eukaryota; kingdom Viridiplantae; phylum Streptophyta; class Magnoliopsida; order Fabales; family Fabaceae; genus Cicer; species Cicer judaicum. The sequence goes on from JBBPBS010000863.1 coordinate 99,327, forward strand.
TTTAACCAATCTTGTGCATCCAATAGGTGTTTTGTGTCAATGGATGAAAATTTAGGTCATTTTCGTTCTCCCTAGGCTTATTCTTGTCCAATTAGGGTTTTTAACCAATCTTGTGCATTCAATAGGTGTTTTGTGTCATTGGATGAATATTTAGGTCATTTTCGTCCTCCCTAAACTTAATCTTGTCCAATTAGGGTTTCTAACCAATCATGTGCATCCAATAGGTTTTTTTGTGTCATTGGATGCACAATTAGGTCATTTTCGTCCTCCCTAGGCTAATTCTTGTCCAATTAGGGTTTTTAACCAATCTTGTGCATCCAATAGATGTTTTGTGTCAATGGATGAACATTTAGGTCATTTTCGTCCTCCCTAGGCTAATTCTTGTCCAATTAGGGTTTTTAACCAATCTTGTGCATCCAATAGGTGTTTTGTTTCATTGGATGAACATTTTACGTCATTTTCGTCCTCCCTAAACTTAATCTTGTCCAATTAGGGTTTCTAACCAATATTGTGTATCCAATAGGTGTTTTTGTATCATTGGATGAATAATTAGGTCATTTTCATCCTCCCTAGGCTAATTCATGTCCAATTAGGGTTTTTAACCAATCTTGTGCATCCAATAGGTGTTTTGTGTCATTGGATGAACATTTAGGTCATTTTCGTCTTCCCTAGACTAATTCTTGTCCAATTAAGGTTTCTAACCAATCTTGTACTTCCAACAGGTGTTTTGTGTCATTGGATGAACATTTAGGTCATTTTCGTCCTCCCTAAACTTAATCTTGTCCAATTAGGATTTTTAACCAATCTTGTGCATCCAATAGGTGTTTTTGTGTCGTTGGATGAATATTTATGTCATTTTCGTCCTCCTTACACTTAATCTTGTCCAATTAGGGTTTTTAACCAATCTTGTGCATCAAATAGGTGTTTTGTGTCATTGGATGAACATTTAGGTCATTTTCGTCCTCCCTAAACTTAATCTTGTCCAATTAGGGTTTCTTCTAACCAATCATGTACATCCAATAGGTTTTTTTGTGTCATTGGATGCACAATTAGGTCATTTTCGTCCTCCCTAGGCTAATTCTTGTCCAATTAGGGTTTTTAACCAATCTTGTGCATCCAATAGGTGTTTTGTGTCATTGGATGAACATTTTAGGTCATTTTCGTCCTCCCTAAACTTAATCTTGTCCAATTAGGGTTTCTAACCAATATTGTGCATCCAATAGGTGTTTTTGTATCATTGGATGAATAATTAGGTCATTTTCGTCCTCCCTAGGCTAATTCTTGTCCAATTAGGGTTTTTAACCAATGTTGTGCATCCAATAGGTGTTTTGTGTCAATGGATGAAAATTTAGGTCATTTTCGTTCTCCCTAGGCTTATTCTTGTCCAATTAGGGTTTTTCACCAATCATGTGCATCCAATAGGTTTTTTTGTGTCATTGGATGCACAATTAGGTCATTTTCGTCCTCCCTAGGCTAATTCTTGTCCAATTAGGGTTTTTAACCAATCTTGTGCATCCAATAGGTGTTTTGTGTCATTGGATGAACATTTTAGGTCATTTTCGTCCTCCCTAAACTTAATCTTGTCCAATTAGGGTTTCTAACCAATATTGTGCATCCAATAGGTGTTTTTGTATCATTGGATGAATAATTAGGTCATTTTCGTCCTCCCTAGGCTAATTCTTGTCCAATTAGGGTTTTTAACCAATGTTGTGCAACCAATAGGTGTTTTGTGTCAATGGATGAAAATTTAGGTCATTTTCGTTCTCCCTAGGCTTATTCTTGTCCAATTAGGGTTTTTCACCAATCTTGTGCATCCAATAGGTGTTTTTGTGTCATTGGATGAACATTTAGGTCATTTTCGTCCTCCCTAGGCTAATTCTTGTCCAATTAGGGTTTTTAAGCAATCTTGTGCATCCAATAGGTGTTTTGTGTCATTGGATGAACGTTTAGGTCATTTTCGTCCTCCCTAGGCTAATTCATGTCCAATTAAGGTTTTTAACCAATCTTGTGCATCCAATAGGTGTTTTTGTGTCATTGGATGAATATTTATGTCATTTTCGTCCTCCTTACACTTAATCTTGTCCAATTAGGGTTTTTAACCAATCTTGTGCATCCAATAGGTGTTTTGTGTCATTGGATGAATATTTAGGTCATTTTCGTCCTCCCTAAACTTAATCTTGTCCAATAAGGGTTTCTAACCAATATTGTGCATCCAATAGGTGTTTTTGTATTATTGGATGAACAATTAGGTCATTTTCGTCCTCCCTAGGCTAATTCTTGTCCAATTAGGGTTTTTAACCAATCTTGTGCATCCAATAGGTGTTTTGTGTCAATGGATGAAAATTTAGGTCATTTTCGTTCTCCCTAGGCTTATTCTTGTCCAATTAGGGTTTTTAACCAATCTTGTGCATCCAATAGGTGTTTTGTGTCAATGGATGAAAATTTAGGTCATTTTCGTTCTCCCTAGGCTTATTCTTGTCCAATTAGGGTTTTTCACCAATCTTGTGCATCAAATAGGTGTTTTTGTGTCATTGGATGAACATTTTGATCATTTTCGTCCTCCCTAGGCTAATTCTTGTCCAATAAGGGTTTTTAAGCAATCTTGTGCATCCAATAGGTGTTTTCTGTCATTGGATGAACATTTAGGTCATTTTCGTCCTCCCTAAACTTAATCTTGTCCAATTAGGGTTTCTAACCAATCATGTGCATCCAATAGGTTTTTTTGTGTCATTGGATGCACAATTAGGTCATTTTCGTCCTCCCTAGGCTAATTCTTGTCCAATTAGGGTTTTTAACCAATCTTGTGCATCCAATAGGTGTTTTGTGTCATTGGATGAACATTTTAGGTCATTTTCGTCCTCCCTAAACTTAATCTTGTCCAATTAGGGTTTCTAACCAATATTATGCATCCAATAGGTGTTTTTGTATCATTGGATGAATAATTAGGTCATTTTCGTCCTCCCTAGGCTAATTCTTGTCCAATTAGGGTTTTTAACCAATGTTGTGCATCCAATAGGTGTTTTGTGTCAATGGATGAAAATTTAGGTCATTTTCGTTCTCCCTAGGCTTATTCTTGTCCAATTAGGGTTTTTCACCAATCTTGTGCATCCAATAGGTGTTTTTGTGTCATTGGATGAACATTTAGGTCATTTTCGTCCCCCCTAGGCTAATTCTTGTCCAATTAGGGTTTTTAACCAATCTTGTGCATCCAATAGGTGTTTTGTGTCATTGGATGAACATTTAGGTCATTTTCGTCCTCCCTACACTTAATCTTGTCCAATTAGGGTTTCTAACCAATATTATGCATCCAATAGGTGTTTTTGTATCATTGGATGAATAATTAGGTCATTTTCGTCCTCCCTAGGCTAATTCTTGTCCAATTAGGGTTTTTAACCAATGTTGTGCATCCAATAGGTGTTTTGTGTCAATGGATGAAAATTTAGGTAATTTTCGTTCTCCCTAGGCTTATTCTTGTCCAATTAGGGTTTTTCACCAATCTTGTGCATCCAATAGGTGTTTTTGTGTCATTGGATGAACATTTAGGTCATTTTCGTCCTCCCTAGGCTAATTCTTGTCCAATTAGGGTTTTTAAGCAATCTTGTGCATCCAATAGGTGTTTTGTGTCATTGGATGAACGTTTAGGTCATTTTCGTCCTCCCTAGGCTAATTCATGTCCAATTAGGGTTTTTAACCAATCTTGTGCATCCAATAGGTGTTTTTGTGTCATTGGATGAATATTTATGTCATTTTCGTCCTCCTTACACTTAATCTTGTCCAATTACGGTTTTTAACCAATCTTGTGCATCCAATAGGTGTTTTGTGTCATTGGATGAACATTTAGGTCAATTTCGTCCTCCCTAAACTTAATCTTGTCCAATTAGGGTTTCTTCTAACCAATCATGTGCATCCAATAGGTTTTTTTGTGTCATTGGATGCACAATTAGGTCATTTTCGTCCTCCCTAGGCTAATTCTTGTCCAATTAGGGTTTTTAACCAATCTTGTGCATCCAATAGGTGTTTTGTGTCATTGGATGAACATTTTAGGTCATTTTCGTCCTCCCTAAACTTAATCTTGTCCAATTAGGGTTTCTAACCAATATTGTGCATCCAATAGGTGTTTTTGTATCAATGGATGAATAATTTGGTCATTTTCGTCCTCCCTAGGCTAATTCTTGTCCAATTAGGGTTTTTAACCAATGTTGTGCATCCAATAGGTGTTTTGTGTCAATGGATGAAAATTTAGGTCATTTTCGTTCTCCCTAGGCTTATTCTTGTCCAATTAGGGTTTTTCACCAATCTTGTGCATCCAATAGGTGTTTTGTGTCATTGGATGAATATTTAGGTCATTTTCGTCCTCCCTAAACTTAATCTTGTCCAATTAGGGTTTCTAACCAATCATGTGCATCCAATAGGTTTTTTTGTGTCATTGGATGCACAATTAGGTCATTTTCGTCCTCCCTAGGCTAATTCTTGTCCAATTAGGGTTTTTAACCAATCTTGTGCATCCAATAGGTGTTTTGTGTCATTGGATGAACAGTTTACGTCATTTTCGTCCTCCCTAAACTTAATCTTGTCCAATTAGGGTTTCTAACCAATATTGTGTATCCAATAGGTGTTTTTGTATCATTGGATGAATAATTAGGTCATTTTCGTCCTCCCTAGGCTAATTCTTGTCCAATTAGGGTTTTTAACCAATCTTGTGCATCCAATAGATGTTTTGTGTCATTGGATGAACGTTTAGGTCATTTTCGTCTTCCCTAGGCTAATTCTTGTCCAATTAGGGTTTTTAACCAATCTTGTGCATCCAATAGGTGTTTTGTGTCATTGGATGAATATTTAGGTCATTTTCGTCCTCCCTAAACTTAATCTTGTCCAATTAGGGTTTCTAACCAATCATGTGCATCCAATAGGTTTTTTTGTGTCATTGGATGCACAATTAGGTCATTTTCGTCCTCCCTAGGCTAATTCTTGTCCAATTAGGGTTTTTAACCAATCTTGTGCATCCAATAGATATTTTGTGTCAATGTATGAAAATTTAGGTCATTTTCGTTCTCCCTAGGCTTATTCTTGTCCAATTAGGGTTTTTCACCAATCTTGTGCATCCAATAGGTGTTTTTGTGTCATTGGATGAACATTTAGGTCATTTTCGTCCTCCCTAGGCTTATTCTTGTCCAATTAGGGTTTTTAACCAATCTTGTGCATCCAATAGGTGTTTTGTGTCATTGGATGAATATTTAGGTCATTTTCGTCCTCCCTAAACTTAATCTTGTCCAATTAGGGTTTCTAACCAATCATGTGCATCCAATAGGTTTTTTTGTGTCATTGGATGAACAACTAGGTCATTTTCGTCCTCCCTAGGCTAATTCTTGTCCAATTAGGATTTTTAAGCAATCTTGTGCATCCAATAGGTGTTTTGTGTCATTGGATGAACATTTAGGTCATTTTCGTCCTCCCTAGGCTAATTCTTGTCCAATTTGGGTTTCTAACCAATCTTGTACTTCCAACAGGTTTTTTGTGTCATTGGATGAACATTTAGGTCATTTTCGTCCTCCCTAAACTTAATCTTGTCCAATTAGGGTTTTTAACCAATCTTGTGCATCCAATAGGTGTTTTGTGTCATTGGATGAACATTTAGGTCATTTTCGTCCTCCCTAAACTTAATCTTGTCCAATTAGGGTTTCTAACCAATCATGTGCATCCAATAGGTTTTTTTGTGTCATTGGATGCACAATTAGGTCATTTTCGTCCTCCCTAGGCTAATTCGTGTCCAATTAGGGTTTTTAACTAATCTTGTGCATCCAATAGGTGTTTTGTGTCATTGGATGAACATTTTAGGTCATTTTCGTCCTCCCTAAACTTAATCTTGTCCAATTAGGTTTCTAACCAATATTGTGCATCCAATAGGTGTTTTTGTATCATTGGATGAATAATTAGGTAATTTTCGTCCTCCCTAGGCTAATTCTTGTCCAATTAGGGTTTTTAACCAATCTTGTGCATCCAATAGGTGTTTTGTGTCAATGGATGAAAATTTAGGTCATTTTCGTTCTCCCTAGGCTTATTCTTGTCCAATTAGGGTTTTTAACCAATCTTGTGCATCCAATAGGTGTTTTGTGTCATTGGATGAATATTTAGGTCATTTTCGTCCTCCCTAAACTTAATCTTGTCCAATTAGGGTTTCTAACCAATCTTGTGCATCCAATAGGTGTTTTTGTGTCATTGGATGAATATTTATGTCATTTTCGTCCTCCTTACACTTAATCTTGTCCAATTAGGGTTTTTAACCAATCTTATGCATCCAATAGGTGTTTTGTGTCATTGGATGAACATTTAGGTCATTTTCGTCCTCCCTAAACTTAATCTTGTCCAATTAGGGTTTCTAACCAATCATGTGCATCCAATAGGTTTTTTTGTGTCATTGGATGAACAATTACGTCATTTTCGTCCTCCCTAGGCTAATTCTTGTCCAATTAGGGTTTTTAAGCAATCTTGTGCATCCAATAGGTGTTTTGTGTCATTGGATGAACATTTAGGTCATTTTCGTCCTCCCTAGGCTAATTCTTGTCCAATTAGGGTTTCTAACCAATGTTGTACTTCCAATAGGTGTTTTTGTGTCATTGGATGAACATTTACGTCATTTTCTTCCAACCTAGGCTAATTCTTGTCCAATTAGGGTTTTTAACCAATCTTGTACAACCAATAGGTGTTTTGGTGTCATTGGATGAATATTTATGTCATTTTCGTACTCCCTACACTTAATCTTGTCCAATTAGGGTTTTTAACCAATCTTGTGGATCCAATAGGTGTTTTTGTGTCATTGGATGAATATTTATGTCATTTTCGTCCTCCCTACACTTAATCTTTTCCAATTAGGGTTTCTAACCAATTTTGTGCATCCAATAGGTGTTTTTATATCATTGGATGAACAATTAGGTCATTTACGTCCTCCCTAGGCTAATTCTTGTTTAATTAGGGTTATTAACCAATCTTGTGCATCCAACAGGTGTTTTGTGTCATTGGATGAACATTTAGGTTATTTTCGTCCTCCCTAAACTTAATCTTGTCCAATTAGGGTTTTTAACCAATCTTGTGCATCCAATAAGTGCTTTTGTGTCATTGGATGAATATTTATGTCATTTTCGTCCTCCTTACACTTAATCTTGTCCAATTTGGGTTTTTAACCAATCTTGTGCATCCAATAGGTGTTTTGTGTCATTGGATGAACATTTAGGTCATTTTCGTCCTCCCTACACTTAATCTTGTCCAATTAGGGTTTCTAACCAATCATGTGCATCCAATAGGTTTTTTTGTGTCATTGGATGAACAATTAGGTCATTTTCGTCGTCCCTAGGCTAATTCTTGTCCAATTAGGGTTTTTAACCAATCTTGTGCATCCAATAGGTGTTTTGTGTCATTGGATGAACATTTTAGGTCATTTGCGTCCTCCCTAAACTTAATCTTGTCCAATTAGGGTTTCTAACCAATATTGTGCATCCAATAGGTGTTTTTGTATCATTTGATGAACAATTTGGTTATTTTCGTCCTCCCTAGGCTAATTCTTGTCCAATTAGGGTTTTTAACCAATCTTGTGCATCCAATAGGTGTTTTTGTGTCATTGGATGAATATTTATGTCATTTTCGTCCTCCTTACACTTAATCTTGTCCAATTAGGGTTTTTAACCAATCTTGTGCATCCAATAGGTGTTTTGTGTCATTGGATGAACATTTCGGTCATTTTCGTCCTCCCTGAACTTAATCTTGTCCAATAAGGGTTTCTAACCAATATTGTGCATCTAATAGGTGTTTTTGTATCATTGGATGAACAATTAGGTTATTTTCGTCCTCCCTAGGCTAATTCTTGTCCAATTAGGGTTTTTAACCAATATTGTGCATCCAATAGGTGTTTTGTGTCAATGGATGAAAATTTAGGTCATTTTCGTTCTCCCTAGGCTTATTCTTGTCCAATTAGGGTTTTTAACCAATCTTGTGCATCCAATAGGTGTTTTGTGTCAATGGATGAACAATTAGGTCATTTTCGTCCTCCCTAGGCTAATTCTTGTCCAATTAGGGTTTTTAACCAATCTTGTGCATCCAATAGGTGTTTTTGTGTCATTGGATGAATATTTATGTCATTTTCGTCCTCCTTACACTTAATCTTGTCCAATTAGGGTTTTTAACCAATCTTTTGCATCCAATAGGTGTTTCGTGTCATTGGATGAACATTTAGGTCAATTTCGTCCTCCCTAAACTTAATCTTGTCCAATTAGGGTTTCTAACCAATCATGTGCATCCAATAGGTTTTTTTGTGTCATTGGATGAACAATTAGATCATTTTCGTCCTCCCTAGGCTAATTCTTGTCCAATTAGGGTTTTTAAGCAATCTTGTGCATCCAATAGGTGTTTTGTGTCATTGGATGAACATTTTAGGTCATTTGCGTCCTCCCTAAACTTAATCTTGTCCAATTAGGGTTTCTAACCAATATTGTGCATCCAATAGGTGTTTTTGTATCATTTGATGAACAATTTGGTTATTTTCGTCCTCCCTAGGCTAATTCTTGTCCAATTAGGGTTTTTAACCAATCTTGTGCATCCAATAGGTGTTTTTGTGTCATTGGATGAATATTTATGTCATTTTCGTCCTCGTTACACTTAATCTTGTCCAATTAGGGTTTTTAACCAATCTTGTGCATCCAATAGGTGTTTTGTGTCATTGGATGAACATTTAGGTCATTTTCGTCCTCCCTGAACTTAATCTTGTCCAATAAGGGTTTCTAACCAATATTGTGCATCCAATAGGTGTTTTTGTATCATTGGATGAACAATTAGGTCATTTTCGTCCTCCCTAGGCTAATTCTTGTCCAATTAGGGTTTTTAACCAATCTTGTGCATCCAATAGGTGTTTTGTGTCATTGGATGAACATTTAGGTCATTTTCGTCCTCCCTGAACTTAATCTTGTCCAATAAGGGTTTCTAACCAATATTGTGCATCCAATAGGTGTTTTTGTATCATTGGATGAACAATTAGGTCATTTTCGTCCTCCCTAGGCTAATTCTTGTCCAATTAGGGTTTTTAACCAATATTGTGCATCCAATAGGTTTTTTTGTGTCATTGGATGAACAATTAGGTCATTTTCGTCCTCCCTAGGCTAATTCTTGTCCAATTAGGGTTTTTAACCAATCTTGTGCATCCAATAGGTGTTTTGTGTCAATGGATGAACAATTAGGTCATTTTCGTCCTCCCTAGGCTAATTCTTGTCCAATTAGGGTTTTTAACCAATCTTGTGCATCCAATAGGTGTTTTTGTGTCATTGGATGAATATTTATGTCATTTTCGTCCTCCTTACACTTAATCTTGTCCAATTAGGGTTTTTAACCAATCTTTTGCATCCAATAGGTGTTTTGTGTCATTGGATGAACATTTAGGTCAATTTCGTCCTCCCTAAACTTAATCTTGTCCAATTAGGGTTTCTAACCAATCATGTGTATCCAATAGGTTTTTTTGTGTCATTGGATGAACAATTAGGTCATTTTCGTCCTCCCTAGGCTAATTCTTGTCCAATTAGGGTTTTTAAGCAATCTTGTGCATCCAATAGGTGTTTTGTGTCATTGGATGAACATTTAGGTCATTTTTGTCCTCCCTAGGCTAATTCTTGTCCAATTAGGGTTTCTAACCAATTTTGTACTTCCAATAGGTGTTTTTGTGTCATTGGATGAACATTTACGTCATTTTCTTCCAACCTAGGCTAATTCTTGTCCAATTAGGGTTTTTAAACAATCTTGTGCATCCAATAGGTGTTTTTATGTCATTGGATGAATATTTATGTCATTTTCGTACTCCCTACACTTAATCTTGTCCAATTAGGGTTTTTAACCAATCTTGTGGATCCAATAGGTGGTTTTGTGTCATTGGATGAATATTTATGTCATTTTCGTCCTCCCTACACTTAATCTTTTCCAATTAGGGTTTCTAACCAATTTTGTGCATCCAATAGGTGTTTTTATATCATTGGATGAACAATTAGGTCATTTATGTCCTCCCTAGGCTAATTCTTGTCCAATTAGGGTTTTTAACCAATCTTGTGCATCCAATAGGTGTTTTGTGTCATTGGATGAACATTTTACGTCATTTTCGTCCTCCCTAAACTTAATCTTGTCCAATTAGGGTTTCTAATCAATATTGTGTATCCAATAGGTGTTTTTGTATCATTGGATGAATAATTAGGTCATTTTCGTCCTCCCTAGGCTAATTCTTGTCCAATTAGGGTTTTTAACCAATCTTGTGCATCCAATAGATGTTTTGTGTCAATGGATGAAAATTTAGGTCATTTTCATTCTCCCTAGGCTTATTCTTGTCCAATTAGGGTTTTTAACCAATCTTGTGCATCCAATAGGTGCTTTTGTGTCATTGGATGAATATTTATGTCATTTTCGTCCTCCCTAGGCTAATTCTTGTCCAATTAGGGTTTTTAACCAATCTTGTGCATTGAATAGGTGTTTTTGTGTCATTGGATGAATATTTATGTCATTTTCGTCCTCCTTACACTTAATCTGGTCCAATTACGGTTTTTAACCAATCTTGTGCATCCAATAGGTGTTTTGTGTCATTGGATGAACATTTAGGTCATTTTCGTCTTCCCTAGACTAATTCTTGTCCAATTAAGGTTTCTAACCAATCTTGTACTTCCAACAGGTGTTTTGTGTCATTGGATGAACATTTAGGTCATTTTCGTCCTCCCTAAACTTAATCTTGTCCAATTAGTGTTTTTAACCAATCTTGTGCATCCAATAGGTGTTTTTGTGTCATTGGATGAATATTTATGTCATTTTCGTCCTCCTTACACTTAATCTTGTCCAATTAGGGTTTTTAACCAATCTTGTGCATCCAATAGGTGTTTTGTGTCATTGGATGAACATTTAGGTCATTTTCGTCCTCCCTAAACTTAATCTTGTCCAATTAGGG
>JBBPBS010000864.1:0-26083 GCA_037974835.1 Cicer judaicum
TAATTGGACCAGAATTAGCCTAGGGAGGACGAAAATGACCTAATTGTTCATCCAATGACACAAACACACCAATTGGATGCACAAGATTGGTTAGAAACCCTAATTGGACAAGAATAAGCCTAGGCAGGTCCAAAATGACCTAATTGTTAATCCAATAACACAAACACAACTATTGGATGCACAAGATTGGTTAGAAACCCTAATTGGAAAAGCATAAGCCTAGGGAGGATGAAAATGACCTAAATGTTCATCCAATGACACAAAACACCTATTGGAAGCACAAGATTGGTTAAAAACCCTAATTGGACAAGATTAAGTGTAGGGAGGACGAAAATGACCTAAATGTTCATCCAATGACACAAACACAACTATTGGATGCACATGATTGGTTAGAAACCCTAATTTGACAAGCATAAGCCTAGGGAAGATGAAAATGACCTAAATGTTCATCTAATGACACAAAACACCTATTGGATGCACAAGATTGGTTAGAAACACTAATTGGACAAGATTTAGTTTTGGGAGGACGAAAATGACCTAATTGTTCATCCAATGACACAAAACACCTATTGGATGCACAAGATTGGTTAAAAACCCTAATTGGACAAGAATTAACCTAGGGAGGACGAAAATGACCTAATTGTTCATCCAATGACACAAACATACCAATTGGATGCACAAGATTGGTTAGAAACCCTAATTGGACAAGAATTAGCCTAGGGAGGACGAAAATGACCTAAATGTTCATCCAATGACACAAAAACACCTATTTGATGCACAAGATTGGTTAAAAACCCTAATTGGACAAGAATTAGCCTAGGGAGGACGAAAATGACCTAAATGTTCATCCAATGACACAAAAACACATATTGGATGCACAAGATTGCTTAGAAACCTTAATTGGACAACAATTAGTCTAGGGAGGACGAAAATTACCTAAATGTTCGTCAATTAACACAAAAACTCCCAATGGATGCACAAGATTGGTTAAAAACCGTAATTGGACAAGAATTAGCCAAGGGAGGATGAAAATGACGTAAATGTTCATCCAATGACACAAAAACACCTAATGGATAAACAAGATTGGTTAAAAACCCGAATTGGACAAGAAATAGCCTAGGGAGGACGAAAATTACCTAAATGTTCATCCAACGACACAAAAACACCTAATGGATGCACAAGATTGGTTAAAAATCCTAATTGGACTACATTAAGTGTAGGGAGGACGAAAATCACCTAAATGTTCATCCAATGACACAAAACACGTATTGGATGCACAAGATTGGTTAGAAACCCTAATTAGACAAGATTAAGTTTTGGGAGGACGAAAATGACCTAATTGTTCATACAATGACACAAAACACCTATTGGATGCACAAGATTGGTTAAAAACCCTAATTGGACAAGAATTAGCCTAGGGAGGACGAAAATGACCTAATTGTTCATCCAATGATACAAAAATACCTATTGGATGCACAAGATTGGTTAGAACCCCTAATTGGACAAGATTAAGTGTAGGGAGGTAGACAGTGACATAAAAATCATCCAATGACACAAACACACCTATTGGATGCACAAGATTGGTTAAAAACCATAATTGGACAAGAATTAGCCTAGGGAGGACGAAAATGACCTAAATGTTCATCCAATGACACAAAACACCTAATGGATGCACAAGATTAGTTAAAAACACTAATTGGACTACATTAAGTGTAGGGAGGACGAAAATGACCTAAATGTTCATGCAATGACACAAAACACCTATTGGATGCACAAGATTGGTTAAAAACCCTAAGTGGACTACATTAAGTGTAGGGAGGACGAAAATGACCTAAATGTTCATCCAATGACACAAAACACCTATTAGATGCACAAGATTGGTTAAAAACCCTAATTGGACAAGATTAAGTGTAGGTAGGACACAAATGACCTAAATGTTCATCCAATGACACAAAAACACCTAATAGATGCACAAGATTGGTAAAAAACCCTAAGTGGACTACATTAAGTGTAGGGAGGACGAAAATGACCTAAATGTTCATCCAATGAAACAAAAACACCTTATGGATGCACAAGATTGGTTAAAAATCCTAATAGGACAAGATTAAGTGTAGGGAGGACGAAAATGACCTAAATGTTCATCCAATGACACAAAACACCTAGTGGATGCACAAGATTGGTTAGAAACCCTAATTGGACAAGATTAAGTTTGGGGAGGACGAAAATGACCTAATTGTTCATCCAATGACACAAAACACCTATTGGATGCATAAGATTGGTTAAAAACCATAATTGGACAAGAATTAGCCTAGGGAGGACGAAAATGACCTAAATGTTCATCCAATGACACAAAACACCTAATGGATGCACAAGATTAGTTAAAAACACTAATTGGACTACACTAAGTGTACGGAGGACGAAAATGACCTAAATGTTCATCCAATGACACAAAACACCTATTGGATGCACAAGATTGGTTAAAAACCCTAAGTGGACTACATTAAGTGTAGGGAGGACGAAAATGACCTAAATGTTCATCCAATGACACAAAACACCTAGTGGATGCACAAGATTGGTTAGAAACCCTAATTGGACAAGATTAAGTTTGGGGAGGACGAAAATGACCTAATTGTTCATCCAATGACACAAAACACCTATTGGATGCATAAGATTGGTTAAAAACCCTAATTGGACAAGATTAAGTGTAGGGAGGACGAAAATGACCTAATTGTTCATCCAATGACACAAACACACCAATTGGATGCACAAGATTGGTTAGAAACCCTAATTGGACAAGAATTAGCCTAGGGAGGACGAAAATGACCTAAATGTTCATCCAATGACACAAAAACACCTATTTGATGCACAAGATTGGTTAAAAACCCTAATTGGACAAGAATTAGCCTAGGGAGGACGAAAATGACCTAAATGTTCATCCAATGACACAAAAACACATATTGGATACACAAGATTGCTTAGAAACCTTAATTGGACAACAATTAGCCTAGGGAGAACGAAAATGACCTAAATGTTCGTCAATTGACACAAAAACTCCCAATGGATGCACAAGATTGGTTAAAAACCTTAATTGGACAAGAATTAGCCAAGGGAGAATGAAAATGACGTAAATGTTCATCCAATGACACAAAAACACCTAATGGATAAACAAGATTGGTTAAAAACCCTAATTGGACAAGAAATAGCCTAGGGAGGACGAAAATTACCTAAATGTTCATCCAACGACACAAAAAAACCTAATGGATGCACAAGATTGGTTAAAAATCCTAATTGGACTACATTAAGTGTAGGGAGGACGAAAATCACCTAAATGTTCATCCAATGACACAAAACACGTATTGGATGCACAAGATTGGTTAGAAACCCTAATTAGACAAGATTAAGTTTTGGGAGGACGAAAATGACCTAAATGTTCATACAATGACACAAAACACCTATTGGATGCACAAGATTGGTTAAAAACCCTAATTGGACAAGATTAAGTGTAGGGAGGACGAAAATGACCTAAATGTTCATCCAATGACACAAAACACCTATTGGATGCACAAGATTGGTTAAAAACCCTAATTGGACAAGATTAAGTGTAGGGAGCACGAAAATGACCTAAATGTTCATCCAATGACACAAAACACCTATTGGATGCACAAGATTGGTTAAAAACCCTAATTGGACAAGATTAAGTGTAGGGAGGACGAAAATGACCTAAATGTTCATCCAATGACACAAACACAACTATTGGATGGACAAGATTTTTTAGAAACCCTAATTGCACAAGCATAAGCCTAGGGAGGATGAAAATGACCTAAATGTTCATCCAATGACCCAAGACACCTATTGGATGCACACGATTGGTTAAAAAACCTAAATCGACAAGAATTAGCCTAGGGAGAACGAAAATGACCTAATTGTTCATCCAATGACACAAAAACAGCCATTGGATGCACAAGATAGGTTAAAAACCCTAATTGGACAAGATTAAGTGTAGGGAGGACGAAAATGACCTAAATGTTCATCCAATGACACAAAACACCTATTGGATGCACAAGATTGGTTAAAAACCCTAATTGGACAAGATTAAGTGTAGGGAGGACGAAAATGACCTAAATGTTCATCCAATGACACAAACACAACTATTGGATGCACAAGATTTGTTAGAAACCCTAATTGGACAAGCATAAGCCTAAGGAGGATGAAAATGACCTAAATGTTTATCCAATGACACAAAAACACCTGTTGGATGCACAAGTTTTGTTAAAAAACCTAATTGGACATGAATTAGCCTAAGGAGGACGAAAATGACCTAATTGTTCATCCAATGACACAAAAACAGCCATTGGATGCACAAGATTGGTAAAAAACCCTAATTGGACAAGATTAAGTGTAGGGAGGATGAAAATGACCTAAATGTTCATCCAATGACACAAAACACCTATTCGATGCACAAGATTCGTTAAAAACCCTAATTAGACAAGATTAACTGTAGGGAGGGTGAAAATGACCTAAATGTTCATCCAATGACACAAAACACCTATTGGATGCACAACAATTGGTTAAAAACCCTAATTGGACAAGATTAAGTGTAGGGAGGACGAAAATGACCTAAATGTTCTTCCAATGACACAAAACACCTATTTGATGCACAAGATTGGTTAAAAACCCAAATTCGACAAGAGTAAGTGTAGGGAGGACAAAAATGACCTAAATGTTCATCCAATGACACAAAACACCTATTGGATGCACTAGATTGGTTAGAAACCCTAATTGGACAAGATTAACTGTAGGGAGGACGAAAATGACCTAAATGTTCATCCAATGACACAAAACACCTATTGGATGCACAAGATTGGTTAAAAACCCTAATTGGACAAGATTAAGTGTAGGGAGGACGAAAATGACCTAAATGTTCATCCAATGACACAAACACAACTATTGGATGCACAAGATTAGTTAGAAACCCTAATTGAACAAGATTAAGTTTAGGGAGGACGAAAATGACCTAAATATTCATCCAATGACACAACACACCTATTGAATGAACAAGATTGGTTAAAAACCCTAATTGGACAAGATTAAGTGTAGGGAGGACGAAAATGACCTAAAAGTTCATCCAATGACACAAAACACCTATTGGATGCACAAGATTGGTTAAAAACCCTAATTGGACAAGATTAAGTGTAGGGAGGACGAAAATGACCTAAATGTTCATCCAATGACACAAAAAAACCTATCGGATGCACAAGATTGGTTAGAAACCCTAATTGAACAAGATTAACTGTAGGGAGGACGAAAATGACCTAACTGTTCATCCAATGACACAAAAACACCAATTGGATGCACAAGATTGTTCAGAAACCCTAACTGGATAAGATAAAGTGTAGGGAGGACGAAAATGACCTAAGTGTTCATACAATGACACAAAACACCTATTGGATGCACAAGATTGGTTAAAAACCCTAATTGGATAAGAATTAGCCTAAGGAGGACGAAAATGACCTAAATGTTCATCCAATGACACAAAACACCTATTGGATGCACAAGATTGGTTAAAAACCCTAATTGGATAAGAATTAGCCTAAGGAGGACGAAAATGACCTAAATGTTCATCCAATGACACAAAACACCTATTGGATGCACAAGATTGGTTAAAAACCCTAATTGGACAAGAATTATCATAGAGAGGACGAAAATGACCTAATTGTTCGTCCAATGACACAAAAACACCTGTCGGATGCACAAGATTGGTCAGAAACCCTAATTGAACAAGATTAAGTGTAGGGAGGCCGAAAATGACCTAAATGTTCATCCAATGATACAATACACCTATTGGATGGACAAGATTGCTTAAAAACCCTAATTGGACAAGATTAAGTTTAGGGAGGACGAAAATGACCTAAATGTTCATCCAATGACACAAAACACCTATTGGATGCACAAGATTGGTTAAAAACCCTAATTGGACAAGAATAAGTGTAGGGAGGACGAAAATGACCTAAATGTTCATCCAATGACACAAACACAACTATTGGATGCACATGATTGGTTAGAAACCCTAATTTGACAAGCATAAGCCTAGGGAAGATGAAAATGACCTAAATGTTCATCTAATGACACAAAACACCTATTGGATGCACAAGATTGGTTAGAAACACTAATTGGACAAGATTTAGTTTTGGGAGGACGAAAATGACCTAATTGTTCATCCAATGACACAAAACACCTATTGGATGCACAAGATTGGTTAAAAACCCTAATTGGACAAGAATTAACCTAGGGAGGACGAAAATGACCTAATTGTTCATCCAATGACACAAACATACCAATTGGATGCACAAGATTGGTTAGAAACCCTAATTGGACAAGAATTAGCCTAGGGAGGACGAAAATGACCTAAATGTTCATCCAATGACACAAAAACACCTATTTGATGCACAAGATTGGTTAAAAACCCTAATTGGACAAGAATTAGCCTAGGGAGGACGAAAATGACCTAATTGTTCATCCAATGACACAAACACACCAATTGGATGCACAAGATTGGTTAGAAACCCTAATTGGACAAGAATAAGCCTAGGGAGGTCGCAAATGACCTAAATGTTCATCCAATGACACAAAACACCTAATGGATGCACAAGATTAGTTAGAAACACTAATTGGACTACATTAAGTGTAAGGAGGACGAAAATGACCTAAATGTTCATCCAATGACACAAAACACCTATTGGATGCACAAGATTGGTTAAAAACCCTAATTGGACAAGATTAAGTGTAGGTAGGACACAAATGACCTAATTGTTCATCCAATGACACAAAAACACCTAATGGATGCACAAGATTGGTAAAAAACCCTAAGTGGACTACATTAAGTGTAGGGAGGACGAAAATGACCTAAATGTTCATCCAATGAAACAAAAACACCTTATGGATGCACAAGATTGGTTAAAAATCCTAATTGGACAAGATTAAGTGTAGGGAGGACGAAAATGACCTAAATGTTGATCCAATGACACAAAACACCTAGTGGATGCACAAGATTGGTTAGAAACCCTAATTGGACAAGATTAAGTTTGGGGAGGACGAAAATGACCTAATTGTTCATCCAATGACACAAACACACCAATTGGATGCACAAGATTGGTTAGAAACCCTAATTTGACAAGAATTAGCCTAGGGAGGACGAAAATGACCTAAATGTTCATCCAATGACACAAAAACACCTATTTGATGCACAAGATTGGTTAAAAACCCTAATTGGACAAGAATTAGCCTAGGGAGGACGAAAATGACCTTAATGTTCATCCAATGACACAAAAACACATATTGGATGCACAAGATTGCTTACAAACCTTAATTGGACAACAATTAGCCTAAGGAGGACGAAAATGACCTAAATGTTCGTCAATTGACACAAAAACTCCCAATGGATGCACAAGATTGGTTAAAAACCTTAATTGGACAAGAATTAGCCAAGGGAGGATGAAAATGACGTAAATGTTCATCCAATGACACAAACACCTAATGGATAAACAAGATTGGTTAAAAACCCTAATTGGACAAGAAATAGCCTAGGGAGGACGAAAATTAGCTAAATGTTCATCCAACGACACAAAAACACCTAATGGATGCACAAGATTGGTTAAAAATCCTAATTGAACTACATTAAGTGTAGGGAGGACGAAAATCACCTAAAGGTTCATCCAATGACACAAAACACGTATTGGATGCACAAGATTGGTTAGAAACCCTAATTAGACAAGATTAAGTTTTGGGAGGACGAAAATGACCTAATTGTTCATACAATGACACAAAACACCTATTGGATGCACAAGATTGGTTAAAAAGCCTAATTGGACAAGATTAAGTGTAGGGAGGACGAAAATGACCTAAATGTTCATCCAATGACACAAAACACCTATTGGATGCACAAGATTGGTTAAAAACCCTAATTGGACAAGAATTAGCCTAGGGAGGACGAAAATGACCTAATTGTTCATCCAATGATACAAAAATATCTTTTGGATGCACAAGATTGGTTAGAACCCCTAATTGGACAAGATTAAGTGTAGGGAGGTAGATAGTGACATAAAAATCATCCAATGACACAAACACACCTATTGGATGCACAAGATTGGTTAAAAACCATAATTGGACTAGAATTAGCCTAGGGAGGACGAAAATGACCTAAATGTTCATCCAATGACACAAAACACCTAATGGATGCACAAGATTAGTTAAAAACACTAATTGGACTACATTAAGTGTACGGAGGACGAAAATGACCTAAATGTTCATCCAATGACACAAAACACCTAATGGATGCACAAGATTAGTTAAAAACACTAATTGGACTACATTAAGTGTACGGAGGACGAAAATGACCTAAATGTTCATCCAATGACACAAAACACCTATTGGATGCACAAGATTGGTTAAAAACCCTAATTGGACAAGAATTAACCTAGGGAGGACGAAAATGACTTAATTGTTCATCCAATGACACAAACACACCAATTGGATGCACAAGATTGGTTAGAAACCCTAATTGGACAAGAATAAGCCTAGGGAGGTCGAAAATTACCTAATTGTTCATCCAATGACACAAACACAACTATTGGATGCACAAGATTGGTTAGAAACCCTAATTAGACAGGCATAAGCCTAGGGAGGATGAAAAGGAGTTAAATGTTCATCCAATGACACAAAACACCTATTGGATGCACAAGATTGGTTAAAAACCCTAATTGGACAAGATTAAGTGTAGGTAGGACGAAAATGACCTAAATGTTCATCTAATGACACAAAAACACCTAATGGATGCAGAAGATTGGTTAAAAACCCTAGGTGGTCTACATTAAGTGTAGGGAGGATGAAAATGACCTAAATGTTCATCCAATGAAACAAAAACACCTTATGGATGCACAAGATTGGTTAAAAACCCTAATTGGACAAGATTAAGTGTAGGGAGGACGAAAATGACCTAAATGTTCATCCAATGACACAAAACACCTATTGGATGCACAAGATTGGTTAAAAACCCTAATTGAACAAGAATTAGCCTAGGGAGGACGAGAATGACCTAATTGTTCATCCAATGACACAAACACACCTATTGGATGCACAAGATTGGTTAGAAACCCTAATTGGACAAGAATAAGCCTAGGGAGGTCGAAAATGACCTAATTGTTCATCCAATGACACAGACACAACTATTGGATGCACAAGATTGGTTAGAAACCCTAATTGGACAAGCATAAGCCTAGGGAGGATGAAAATGAGCTTAATGTTCATCCAATGACACAAAACACACCTATTGGATACATAAGATTGGTTAGAAACCCTAATTGGACAAGCATAAGCCTAGGGAGGACGAAAATGACCTAATTGTTCATCCAATGACACAAACACAACTATTGGATGCACAAGATTGGTTAGAAACCCTAATTGGACAAGAATAAGCCTAGAGAGGCTAACAATGACCTAATTGTTCATCCAATGAGACAGATACAACTATTGGATGCACAAGATTGGTTAGAAACCCTAATTGGACAAGAATAAGCCTAGGGAGGACGAAAATGACCTAATTGTTCATCCAATGACACAAACACACCAATTGGATGCACAAGATTGGTTAGAAACCCTAATTGGACAAGAATAAGCCTAGGGAGGTCGAAAATGACCTAATTGTTCATCCAATGACACAAACACACCAATTGGATGCACAAGATTGGTTAGAAACCCTAATTGGACAAGCATAAGCCTAGGGAGGATGAAAATGACCTAATTGTTCATCCAATGACACAAAACACACCTATTGGATGCATAAGATTGGTTAGAAACCCTAATTGGACAAGAATAAGCCTAGGGAGGTTAACAATGACCTAATTGTTCATCCAATGATACAGATACAACTATTGGATGCACAAGATTGGTTAGAAACCCTAATTGGACAAGCATAAGCCTAGGGAGGACGAAAACGACCTAAATGATCATCCAATGACACAAAACACACCTATTGGATGCACAAGATTGGTTAGAAACCGTAATTGGACAAGAATAAGCCTAGGGAGGTAAACAATGACCTAATTGTTCATCCAATGACACAGACACAACTATTGGATGCACAAGATGGGTTAGAAACCCTAACTAGACAAGCATAAGCCTAGGGAGGATGAAAATGACCTAATTGTTCATCCAATGACACAAAACACCTATTGGATGCACAAGATTGGTTAAAAACCCTAATTGGACAAGATTAAGGGTAGGGAGGACGAAAATGACCTAAATGTTCATCCAATGACACAAAACACCAATTGGATGCACAAGATTGGTTAAAAACTCTAATTGGACAAGAATTAGCCTAGGGAGGACAAAAATGACCTAATTGTTCATTCAATGATACAAAAATACCTATTGGATGCACAAGATTGGTTAGAAACCCTAATTGGACAAGATTAAGTGTAGGGAGGTCGAAAATGACATAAAAATCATCCAATGACACAAACACACCTATTGGATGCACAAGATTGGTTAAAAACCATAATTGGACAAGAATTAGCCTAGTGAGGACGAAAATGACCTAATTGTTCATCCAATGACACAAACACACCAATTGGATGCACAAGATTGGTTAGAAACCCTAATTGGACAAGAATAAGCCTAGGGAGGTCGAAAATGACCTAACTGTTCATCCAATGACACAAACACAACTATTGGATGCCCAAGATTGGTTAGAAACCCTAATTGGACAAGCATAAGCCTAGGGAGGATGAAAATGAGCTAAATGTTCATCCAATGACACAAAACACCTATTGGATGCACAAGATTGGTTACAAACCATAATTGGACAAGAATTAGCCTAGGGAGGTCGAAAATGACCTAAATGTTCATCCGATGACACAAAACACCTAATGGATGCACAAGATTGGTTAAAAACACTAATTGGACTACATTAAGTGTAAGGAGGACGAAAATGACCTAAATGTTCATCCAATGGCACAAAACACCTATTGGATGCACAAGATTGGTTAAAAACCCTAATTGGACAAGTTTTAGCCTAGGGAGGACGAAAATGACCTAATTGTCAATCCAATGACACAAACACACCAATTGGATGCACAAGATTGGTTAGAAACCCTAATTGGACAAGAATAAGCTTAGGGAGGTCGAAAATGGCCTAATTGTTCATCCAATGACACAGACACAACTATTGGATGCACAAGATTGGTTAGAAACCCTAACTGGACAAGCAAAAGCCTAGGGAGGATGAAAATGAACTAAATGTTCATCCAATGACACAAAACACACCTATTGGATGCACAAGATTGGTTAGAAACCCTAATTGGACAAGATTAAGTGTAGGTAGGACGAAAATGACCTAAATGTTAATCCAATGACACAAAAACACCTAATGGATGCACAAGATTGGTTAAAAACCCTAAGTGGACTACATTAAGTGTAGGGAGGACGAAAATAACCTAAATGTTCATCCAATGACACAAAACACCTATTGGATGCACAAGATTGGTTAAAAACCCTAATAGGACAAGAATTAGCCTAAAGAGGACGAAAATCACCTAATTGTTCATCCAATGACACAAACACACCTATTGGATGCACAAGATTGGTTAGAAACCCTAATTGCACAAGAATAAGCCTAGGGAGGTCGAAAATGACCTAATTGTTCATCCAATGACACAAACACAACTATTGGATGCACAAGATTGGTTAGAAACCCTAATTGGACAAGCATAAGCCTAGCGAGGATGAAAATGAGCTTAATGTTCATCCAATGACACAAAACACACCTATTGGATGCATAAGATTGGTTAGAAACCTAATTGGACAAGCATAAGCCTAGGGAGGACGAAAATGACCTAATTGTTCATCCAATGACACAAAAACAACTATTGGATGCACAAGATTGGTTAGAAACCCTAATTGGACAAGAATAAGCCTAGAGAGGCTAACAATGACCTAATTGTTCATCCAATGACACAGATACAACTATTGGATGCACAAGATTGGTTAGAAACCCTAATTGGACAAGCATAAGCCTAGGGAGGATGAAAATGACCTAATTGTTCATCCAATGACCCAAACACAACTATTGGATGCACAAGATTGGTTAGAAACCCTAATTGGACAAGAATAAGTCTAGGGAGGTTAACAATGACCTAATTGTTCATCCAATGATACAGATACAACTATTGGATGCACAAGATTGGTTAGAAACCCTAATTGGACAAGCATAAGCCTATGGAGGACGAAAACGACCTAAATGATCATCCAATGACACAAAACACACCTATTGGATGCACAAGATTGGTTAGAAACCCTAATTGGACAAGAATAAGCCTAGGGAGGTAAACAATGACCTAATTGTTCATCCAATGACACAGACACAACTATTGGATGCACAAGATTGGTTAGAAACCCTAACTAGACAAGCATAAGCCTAGGGAGGATGAAAATGACCTAATTGTTCATCCAACGACACAAAACACCTATTGGATGCACAAGATTGGTTAAAAACCCTAATTGGACAAGATTAAGGGTAGGGAGGACGAAAATGACCTAAATGTTCATCCAATGACACAAAATGCCTATTGGATGCACAAGATTGGTTAAAAACTCTAATTGGACAAGAATTAGCCTAGGGAGGACAAAAATGACCTAATTGTTCATTCAATGATACAAAAATACCTATTGGATGCACAAGATTGGTTAGAAACCCTAATTGGACAAGATTAAGAGTAGGGAGGTCGAAAATGACATAAAAATCATCCAATGACACAAACACACCTTTTGGATGCACAAGATTGGTTAAAAACCATAATTGGACAAGAATTAGCCTAGGGAGGACGAAAATGACCTAATTGTTCATCCAATGACACAAACACACCAATTGGATGCACAAGATTGGTTAGAAACCCTAATTAGACAGGCATAAGCCTAGGGAGGATTAAAAGGAGTTAAATGGTCATCCAATGACACAAAACACCTATTGGATGCACAAGATTGGTTAAAAACCCTAATTGGACAAGATTAAGTGTAGGTAGGACGAAAATGACCTAAATGTTCATCCAATGACACAAAACACCTATTGGATGCACAAGATTGGTTAAAAACCCTAATTGGACTAGATTAAGTGTAGGTAGGACACAAATGACCTAAATGTTCATCCAATGACACAAAAACACCTAATGGATGCACAAGATTGGTAAAAAACCCTAAGTGGACTACATTAAGTGTAGGGAGGACGAAAATGACCTAAATGTTCATCCAATGACACAGACACAACTATTGGATGCACAAGATTGGTTAGAAACCCTAACTAGACAAGCATAAGCCTAGGGAGGATGAAAATGACCTAATTGTTCATCCAATGACACAAAACACCTATTGGACGCACAAGATTGGTTAAAAACCCTAATTGGACAAGATTAAGGGTAGGGAGGACGAAAATGACCTAAATGTTCATCCAATGACACAAAACACCTATTGGATGCACAAGATTGGTTAAAAACCCTAATTGGACTAGATTAAGTGTAGGTAGGACACAAATGACCTAAATGTTCATCCAATGACACAAAAACACCTAATGGATGCACAAGATTGGTAAAAAACCCTAAGTGGACTACATTAAATGTAGGGAGGACGAAAATGACCTAAATGTTCATCTAATGAAACAAAAACACCTTATGGATGCACAAGATTGGTTAAAAATCCTAATTGGACAAAATTAAGTGTAGGGAGGACGAAAATGACCTAAATGTTCATCCAATGACACAAAACACCTAGTGGATGCACAAGATTGGTTAGAAACCCTAATTGGACAAGATTAAGTTTGGGGAGGACGAAAATGACCTAATTGTTCATCCAATGACACAAAACACCTATTGGATGCATAAGATTGGTTAAAAACCCTAATTGGACAAGATTAAGTGTAGGGAGGACGAAAATGACCTAAATGTTCATCCAATGACACAAAACACCTATTGGATGCACAAGATTGGTTAAAAACCTTAATTGGACCAGAATTAGCCTAGGGAGGACGAAAATGACCTAATTGTTCATCCAATGACACAAACACACCAATTGGATGCACAAGATTGGTTAGAAACCCTAATTGGACAAGAATAAGCCTAGGCAGGTCCAAAATGACCTAATTGTTAATCCAATAACACAAACACAACTATTGGATGCACAAGATTGGTTAGAAACCCTAATTGGACAAGCATAAGCCTAGGGAGGATGAAAATGACCTAAATATTCATCCAATGACACAAAACACCTATTGGATGCACAAGATTGGTTAAAAACCCTAATTGGACAAGAATTAGCCTAGGGAGGACGAAAATGACCTAAATGTTCATCCAATGACACAAAAACACCTATTGGATGCACAAGATTGGTTAGAAACCCTAATTGGACAAGAATAAGCCTAGGGAGGTCGAAAATGACCTAATTGTTCATCCAATGACACAAACACAACTATTGGATGCACAAGATTGGTTAGAAACCCTAATTGGACAAGCATAAGCCTAGGGAGGATGAAAATGACCTAAATATTCATCCAATGACACAAAACACCTATTGGATGCACAAGATTGGTTAAAAACCCTAATTGGACAAGAATTAGCCTAGGGAGGACGAAAATGACCTAAATTTTCATCCAATGACACAAAAACACCTATTGGATGCACAAGATTGGTTAAAAACCCTAGTTGGACAAGAATTAGCCTTGGGAGGACGAAAATGACCTAAATGTTCATCCAATGACACAAAAACACCTAATGGATGCACAAGATTGGTTAAAAACCCTAAAAGGACTACATCAAGTGTAGAGAGGACGAAAATGACCTAATTGTTCATCAAATGACACAAAACACCTATTGGATGCACAAGATTGGTTATAAACACTAATTGGACAAGATTAAGTGTAGGGAGGACGAAAATGACCTAAATGTTCATCCAATGACACAAAACACCTATTGGATACACAAGATTGGTTAGAAACACTAATTGGACAAGATTAAGTTTAGGGAGGACGAAAATGACCTAATTGTGCATCCATTGACACAAAACACCTATTGGATGCACAAGATTGGTTAAAAACCCTAATTGGACTAGATTAAGTGTAGGGAGGACGAAAATGACCTAAATGTTCATCCAATGACACAAAACACCTATTGGATACACAAGATTGGTTAGAAACACTAATTGGACAAGATTAAGTTTAGGGAGGACGAAAATGACCTAATTGTGCATCGATTGACACAAAACACCTATTGGATGCACAAGATTTGTTAAAAAACCTAATTGGACAAGCTTAAGTGTAGGGAGGACGAAAATGACCTAAATGTTCATCCAATGACACAAAACACCTATAGGATGCACAAGATTGGTTAAAAACCCTAATTGGACAAGAATTAGCCTAGGGAGGACGAAAATGACCTAAATGTTCATCCAATGACACAAAACACCTATTGGATGCACAAGATTGGTTAAAAACCCTAATTGGACAAGATTAAGGGTAGGGAGGACGAAAATGACCTAAATGTTCATCCAATGACACAAAACACCTATTGGATGCACAAGATTGGTTAAAAACTCTAATTGGACAAGAATTAGCCTAGGGAGGACAAAAATGACCTAATTGTTCATTCAATGATACAAAAATACCTATTGGATGCACAAGATTGGTTAGAAACCCTAATTGGACAAGATTAAGTGTAGGGAGGTCGAAAATGACATAAAAATCATCCAATGACACAAACACACCTATTGGATGCACAAGATTGGTTAAAAACCATAATTGGACAAGAATTAGCCTAGGGAGGACGAAAATGACCTAATTGTTCATCCAATGACACAAACACACCAATTGGATGCACAAGATTGGTTAGAAACCCTAATTGGACAAGAATAAGCCTAGGGAGGTCGAAAATGACCTAATTGTTCATCCAATGACACAGACACAACTATTGGATGCACAAGATTGGTTAGAAACCCTAATTGGACAAGCATAAGCCTAGCGAGGATGAAAATGAGCTTAATGTTCATCCAATGACACAAAACACACCTATTGGATGCATAAGATTGGTTAGAAACCTAATTGGACAAGCATAAGCCTAGGGAGGACGAAAATGACCTAATTGTTCATCCAATGACACAAAAACAACTATTGGATGCACAAGATTGGTTAGAAACCCTAATTGGACAAGAATAAGCCTAGGGAGGTTAACAATGACCTAATTGTTCATCCAATGATACAGATACAACTATTGGATGCACAAGATTGGTTAGAAACCCTAATTGGACAAGCATAAGCCTATGGAGGACGAAAACGACCTAAATGATCATCCAATGACACAAAACACACCTATTGGATGCACAAGATTGGTTAGAAACCCTAATTGGACAAGAATAAGCCTAGGGAGGTAAACAATGACCTAATTGTTCATCCAATGACACAGACACAACTATTGGATGCACAAGATTGGTTAGAAACCCTAACTAGACAAGCATAAGCCTAGGGAGGATGAAAATGACCTAATTGTTCATCCAATGACACAAACACAACTATTGGATGCACAAGATTGGTTAGAAACCCTAATTGGACAAGAATAAGCCTAGGGAGGTTAACAATGACCTAATTGTTCATCCAATGATACAGATACAACTATTGGATGCACAAGATTGGTTAGAAACCCTAATTGGACAAGATTAAGTGTAGGTAGGACGAAAATGACCTAAATGTTCATCCAATGACACAAAAACACCTAATGGATGCAGAAGATTGGTTAAAAACCCTAGGTGGTCTACATTAAGTGTAGGGAGGATGAAAATGACCTAAATGTTCATCCAATGAAACAAAAACACCTTATGGATGCACAAGATTGGTTAAAAACCCTAATTGGACAAGATTAAGTGTAGGGAGGACGAAAATGACCTAAATGTTCATCCAATGACACAAAACACCTATTGGATGCACAAGATTGGTTAAAAACCCTAATTCGACAAGAATTAGCCTAGGGAAGACGAAAATGACCTAATTGTTCATCCAATGACACAAACACACCTATTGGATGCACAAGATTGGTTAAAAACCCTAATTGGATAAGAATTAGCCTAGGGAGGACGAAAATGACCTAAATGTACATCCAATGACACAAAACACCTATTGGATGCACAAGATTGGTTAAAAACCCTAATTGGATAAGAATTATCCTAGGGAGAACGAAAATGACCTAATTGTTCATCCAATGACACAAACACACCTATTGGATGCACAAGATTGGTTAGAAACCCTAATTCGACAAGGTTAAGTTTAGGGAGGACGAAAATGACGTAAATATTCGTCCAATGATACAAAACACCTATTGGATGCACAAGATTGGTTAAAAACCCTAATTCGACAAGAATTAGCCTAGGGAAGACGAAAATGACCTAATTGTTCATCCAATGACACAAAAACACCTATTGGATGCACAAGATTGGTTAAAAACCCTAATTGGATAAGAATTAGCCTAGGGAGGACGAAAATGACCTAAATGTTCATCCAATGACACAAAACACCTATTGGATGCACAAGATTGGTTAAAAACGCTAATTGGACAAGATTAAGTGTAGGGAGGACGAAAATGACCTAAATGTTCATCCAATGACACAAACACAACTATTGGATGCACACGATTGGTTAGAAACCCTAATTTGACAAGAATTAGCCTAGGGAGGACGAAAATGACCTAAATGTTCATGCAATGACACAAAAACACCTATTTGATGCACAAGATTGGTTAAAAATCCTAATTGGACAAGAATTAGCCTAGGGAGGACGAAAATGACCTAAATGTTCATCCAATGACACAAACACAACTATTGGATGCACATGATTGGTTAGAAACCCTAATTTGACAAGAATTAGCCTAGGGAGGATGAAAATGACCTAAATGTTCATCCAATGACACAAAAACACCTATTTGATGCACAAGATTGGTTAAAAATCCTAATTGGACAAGAATTAGCCTAGGGAGGAAGAAAATGACCTAAATGTTCATCCAATGACACAAAAACACATATTGGATGCACAAGATTGGTTAAAAACCCTAATAGGACAAGAATTGGCCTAGGGAGGACGAAAATCACCTAAATGTTCATCCAATGACACAAAACACGTATTGGATGCACAAGATTGGTTAGAAACCCTAATGAGACAAGATTAAGTTTTGGGAGGACGAAAATCACCTAATTGTTCATACAATGACACAAAACACCTATTGGATGCACAAGATTGGTTAAAAACCCTAATTGGACAAGATTAAGTGTAGGGAGGACGAAAATGAACTAAATGTTCATCCAATGACACAAAACACCTATTGGATGCACAAGATTGGTTAAAAACCCTAATTGGACAAGAATTAGCCTAGGGAGGACGAAAATGACCTAATTGTTCATCCAATGATACAAAAATACCTATTGGATGCACAAGATTGGTTAGAACCCCTAATTGGACAAGATTAAGTGTAGGGAGGTAGACAGTGACATAAAAATCATCCAATGACACAAACACACCTATTGGATGCACAAGATTGGTTAAAAACCATAATTGGACAAGAATTAGCCTAGGGAGGACGAAAATGACCTAAATGTTCATCCAATGACACAAAACACCTAATGGATGCACAAGATTAGCTAAAAACACTAATTGGACTACATTAAGTGTACGGAGGACGAAAATGACCTAAATGTTCATCCAATGACACAAAACACCTATTGGATGCACAAGATTGGTTAAAAACCCTAAGTGGACTACATTAAGTGTAGGGAGGACGAAAATGACCTAAATGTTCATCCAATGACACAAAACACCTATTGGATGCACAAGATTGGTTAAAAACCCTAATTGGACAAGAATTAACCTAGGGAGGACGAAAATGACCTAATTGTTCATCCAATGACACAAAAACACCAATTGGATGCACAAGATTGGTTAGAAACCCTAATTGGACAAGAATAAGCCTAGGGAGGATGAAAAGGAGCTAAATGTTCATCCAATGACACAAACACAACTATTGGATGCACAAGATTGGTTAGAAACCCTAATTAGACAAGATTAAGTGTAGGTAGGACGAAAATGACCTAAATGTTCATCCAATGACACAAAAACACCTAATGGATGCAGAAGATTGGTTAAAAACCCTAGGTGGTCTACATTAAGTGTAGGGAGGATGAAAATGACCTAAATGTTCATCCAATGAAACAAAAACACCTTATGGATGCACAGGATTGGTTAAAAACCCTAATTGGACAAGATTAAGTGTAGGGAGGACGAAAATGACCTAAATGTTCATCCAATGACACAAAACACCTATTGGATGCACAAGATTGGTTAAAAACCCTAATTGGACAAGAATTAGCCTAGGGAGGACGAAAAGGACCTAATTCTTCATCCAATGACACAAACACACCAATTGGATGCACAAGATTGGTTAGAAACCCTACTTGGACAAGAATAAGCCTAGGGAGGTCGAAAATGACCTAATTGTTCATCCAATGACACAGACACAACTATTGGATGCACAAGATTGGTTAGAAACCCTAATTGGACAAGCATAAGCCTAGGGAGGATCAAAATGAGCTTAATGTTCATCCAATGACACAAAACACACCTATTGGATGCATAAGATTGGTTAGAAACCCTAATTGGACAAGCATAAGCCTAGGGAGGACGAAAATGACCTAATTGTTCATCCAATGACACAAACACAACTATTGGATGCACAAGATTGGTTAGAAACCCTAATTGGACAAGAATAAGCCTAGAGAGGCTAACAATGACTTAATTGTTCATCCAATGACACAGATACAACTATTGGATGCACAAGATTGGTTAGAAACCCTAATTGGACAAGCATAAGCCTAGGGAGGATGAAAATGACCTAATTGTTCATCAAATGACACAAACACAACTATTGGATGCACAAGATTGGTTAGAAACCCTAATTGGACAAGAATAAGCCTAGGGAGGTTAACAATGACCTAATTGTTCATCCAATGATACAGATACAACTATTGGATGCACTAGATTGGTTAGAAACTTTAATTGGACAAGTATAAGCCTAGGGAGGACGAAAACGACCTAAATGATCATCCAATGACACAAAACACACCTATTGGATGCACAAGATGGGTTAGAAACCCTAATTGGACAAGAATAAGCCTAGGGAGGTAAACAATGACCTAATTGTTCATCCAATGACACAGACACAACTATTGGATGCACAAGATTGGTTAGAAACCCTAACTAGACAAGCATAAGCCTAGGGAGGATGAAAATGACCTAATTGTTCATCCAATGACACAAAACACCTATTGGATGCACAAGATTGGTTAAAAACCCTAATTGGACAAGATTAAGGGTAGGGAGGACGAAAATGACCTAAATGTTCATCCAATGACACAAAACACCTATTGGATGCACAAGATTGGTTAAAAACCCTAATTGGACAAGAATTAGCCTAGGGAGGACGAAAATGACCTAATTGTTCATTCAATGATACAAAAATACCTATTGGATGCACAAGATTGGTTAGAAACCCTAATTGGACAAGATAAAGTGTAGGGAGGTCGAAAATGACATAAAAATCATCCAATGACACAAACACACCTATTGGATGCACAAGATTGGTTAAAAACCATAATTGGACAAGAATTAGCCTAGGGAGGACGAAAATGACCTAATTGTTCATCCAATGACACAAACACACCAATTGGATGCACAAGATTGGTTAGAAACCCTAATTGGACAAGAATAAGCCTAGGGAGGTCGAAAATGACCTAACTGTTCATCCAATGACACAAACACAACTATTGGATGCCCAAGATTGGTTAGAAACCCTAATTGGACAAGCATAAGCCTAGGGAGGATGAAAATGAGCTAAATGTTGATCCAATGACACAAAACACCTATTGGATGAACAAGATTGGTTACAAACCATAATTGGACAAGAATTAGCCTAGGGAGGTCGAAAATGACCTAAATGTTCATCCGATCACACAAAACACCTAATGGATGCACAAGATTGGTTAAAAACACTAATTGGACTACATTAAGTGTAAGGAGGACGAAAATGACCTAAATGTTCATCCAATGACACAAAACACCTATTGGATGCACAAGATTGGTTAAAAACCCTAATTGGACAAGTTTTAGCCTAGGGAGGACGAAAATGACCTAATTGTCCATCCAATGACACAAACACACCAATTGGATGCACAAGATTGGTTAGAAACCCTAATTGGACAAGAATAAGCTTAGGGAGGTCGAAAATGGCCTAATTGTTCATCCAATGACACAAACACAACTATTGGATGCACAAAATTGGTTAGAAACCCTAATTGGACAAGCAAAAGCCTAGGGAGGATGAAAAAGAACTAAATTTTCATCCAATGACACAAAACACACCTATTGGATGCATAAGATTGGTTAGAAACCCTAATTGGACAAGATTAAGTGTAGGTAGGACGAAAATGACCTAAATGTTAATCCAATGACACAAAAACACCTAATGGATGCACAAGATTGGTTAAAAACCCTAAGTGGACTACATTAAGTGTAGGGAGGACGAAAATAACCTAAATGTTCATCCAATGACACAAAACACCTATTGGATGCACAAGATTGGTTAAAAACCCTAATAGGACAAGAATTAGCCTAGGGAGGACGAAAATCACCTAATTGTTCATCCAATGACAAAAACACACCGATTGGATGCACAAGATTGGTTAGAAACCCTAATTGGACAAGAATAAGCCTAGGGAGGTCGAAAATGACCTAATTGTTCATCCAATGACACAGACACAACTATTGGATGCACAAGATTGGTTAGAAACCCTAATTGGACAAGCATAAGCCTAGCGAGGATGAAAATGAGCTTAATGTTCATCCAATGACACAAAACACACCTATTGGATGCATAAGATTGGTTAGAAACCTAATTGGACAAGCATAAGCCTAGGGAGGATGAAAATGACCTAATTGTTCATCCAATGACAAAAAAAACAACTATTGGATGCACAAGATTGGTTAGAAACCCTAATTGGACAAGAATAAGCCTAGAGAGGCTAACAATGACCTAATTGTTCATCCAATGACACAGATACAACTATTGGATGCACAAGATTGGTTAGAAACCCTAATTGGACAAGCATAAGCCTAGGGAGGTCGAAAATGACCTAATTGTTCATCCAATGACACAGACACAACTATTGGATGCACAAGATTGGTTAGAAACCCTAATTGGACAAGAATAAGCCTAGGGAGGTTAACAATGACCTAATTGTTCATCCAATGATACAGATACAACTATTGGATGCACAAGATTGGTTAGAAACCCTAATTGGACAAGATTAAGTGTAGGTAGGACGAAAATGACCTAAATGTTCATCCAATGACACAAAAACACCTAATGGATGCAGAAGATTGGTTAAAAACCCTAGGTGGTCTACATTAAGTGTAGGGAGGATGAAAATGACCTAAATGTTCATCCAATGAAACAAAAACACCTTATGGATGCACAAGATTGGTTAAAAACCCTAATTGGACAAGATTAAGTGTAGGGAGGACGAAAATGACCTAAATGTTCATCCAATGACACAAAACACCTATTGGATGCACAAGATTGGTTAAAAACCCTAATTGGACAAGAATTAGCCTAGGGAGGACGAAAATGACCTAATTCTTCATCCAATGACACAAACACACCAATTGGATGCACAAGATTGGTTAGAAACCCTAATTGGACAAGAATAAGCCTAGGGAGGTCGAAAATGACCTAATTGTTCATCCAATGACACAGACACAACTATTGGATGCACAAGATTTGGTTAGAAACCCTAATTGGACAAGCATAAGCCTAGGGAGGATGAAAATGAGCTTAATGTTCATCCAATGACACAAAACACACCTATTGGATGCATAAGATTGGATAGAAACCCTAATTGGACAAGCATAAGCCTAGGGAGGACGAAAATGACCTAATTGTTCATCCAATGATACAAACACAACTATTGGATGCACAAGATTGGTTAGAAACCCTAATTGGACCAGAATAAGCCTAGAGAGGCTAACAATGACCTAATTGTTCATCCAATGACACAGATACAACTATTGGATGCACAAGATTGGTTAGAAACCCTAATTGGACAAGCATAAGCCTAGGGAGGATGAAAATGACCTAATTGTTCATCCAATGACACAAACACAACTATTGGATGCACAAGATTGGTTAGAAACCCTAATTGGACAAGAATTAGCCTAGGGAGGTTAACAATGACCTAATTGTTCATCCAATGATACAGATACAACTATTGGATGCACAAGATTGGTTAGAAACCCTAATTGGACAAGCATAAGCCTAGGGAGGACGAAAACGACCTAAATGATCATCCAATGACACAAAACACACCTATTGGATGCACAAGATTGGTTAGAAACCCTAATTGGACAAGCATAAGCCTATAAAGGACGAAAACGACCTAAATGATCATCCAATGACACAAAACACACCTATTGGATGCACAAGATTGGTTAGAAACCCTAATTGGACAAGAATAAGCCTAGGGAGGTAAACAATGACCTAATTGTTCATCCAATGACACAGACACAACTATTGGATGCACAAGATTGGTTAGAAACCCTAACTAGACAAGCATAAGCCTAGGGAGGATGAAAATGACCTAATTGTTCATCCAATGACACAAAACACCTATTGGATGCACAAGATTGGTTAAAAACCCTAATTGGACAAGATTAAGGGTAGGGAGCACGAAAATGACCTAAATGTTCATCCAATGACACAAAACACCTATTGGATGCACAAGATTGGTTACAAACCATAATTGGACAAGACTTAGCCTAGGGAGGTCGAAAATGACCTAAATGTTCATCCGATGACACAAAACACCTAATGGATGCACAAGATTGGTTACAAACCATAATTGGACAAGACTTAGCCTAGGGAGGTCGAAAATGACCTAAATGTTCATCCGATGACACAAAACACCTAATGGATGCACAAGATTGGTTAAAAACACTAATTGGACTACATTAAGTGTAAGGAGGACGAAAATGACCTAAATGTTCATCCAATGACACAAAACACCTATTGGATGCACAAGATTGGTTAAAAACCCTAATTGGACAAGTTTTAGCCTATGGAGGACGAAAATGACCTAATTGTCCATCCAATGACACAAACACACCAGTTGGATGCACAAGATTGGTTAGAAACCCTAATTGGACAAGAATAAGCTTAGGGAGGTCGAAAATGGCCTAATTGTTCATCCAATGACACAGACACAACTATTGGATGCACAAGATTGGTTAGAAACCCTAATTGGACAAGCAAAAGCCTAGGGAGGATGAAAATGAACTAAATGTTCATCCAATGACACAAAACACACCTATTGGATGCATAAGATTGGTTAGAAACCCTAATTGGACAAGATTAAGTGTAGGTAGGACGAAAATGACCTAAATGTTAATCCAATGACACAAAAACACCTAATGGATGCACAAGATTGGTTAAAAACCCTAAGTGGACTACATTAAGTGTAGGGAGGACGAAAATAACCTAAATGTTCATCCAATGACACAAAACACCTATTGGATGCACAAGATTGGTTAAAAACCCTAATAGGACAAAAATTAGCCTAGGGAGGACGAAAATCACCTAATTGTTCATCCAATGACAAAAACACACCTATTGGATGCACAAGATTGGTTAGAAACCCTAATTGGACAAGAATAAGCCTAGGGAGGTCGAAAATGACCTAATTGTTCATCCAATGAAACAGACACAACTATTGGATGCACAAGATTGGTTAGAAACCCTAATTGGACAAGAATAAGCCTAGGGAGGTAAACAATGACCTAATTGTTCATCCAATGACACAGACACAACTATTGGATGCACAAGATTGGTTAGAAACCCAAACTAGACAAGCATAAGCCTAAGGAGGATGAAAATGAGCTAAATGTTCATCCAATGACACAAAACACCTATTGGATGCACAAGATTGGTTAAAAACCCTAATTGGACAAGATTAAGGGTAGGGAGGACGAAAATGACCTAAATGTTCATCCAATGACACAAAACACCTATTGGATGCACAAGATTGGTTAAAAACCCTAATTGGACAAGAATTAGCCTAGGGAGGACGAAAATGACCTAATTGTTCATTCAATGATACAAAAATACCTATTGGATGCACAAGATTGGTTAGAAACCCTAATTGGAC
Source organism: Cicer judaicum (assembly GCA_037974835.1). Lineage (NCBI taxonomy): Eukaryota > Viridiplantae > Streptophyta > Magnoliopsida > Fabales > Fabaceae > Cicer > Cicer judaicum. Next base: position 25,321 of record JBBPBS010000864.1, read on the forward strand.
AAGATTAAGTGTAGGGAGGTCGAAAATGACATAAAAATCATCCAATGACACAAACACACCTATTGGATGCACAAGATTGGTTAAAAACCATAATTGGACAAGAATTAGCCTAGGGAGGACGAAAATGACCTAATTGTTCATCCAATGACACAAACACACCAATTGGATGCACAAGATTGGTTAGAAACCCTAATTGGACAAGAATAAGCCTAGGGAGGTCGAAAATGACCTAACTGTTCATCCAATGACACAAACACAACTATTGGATGCCCAAGATTGGTTAGAAACCCTAATTGGACAAGCATAAGCCTAGGGAGGATGAAAATGAGCTAAATGTTCATCCAATGACACAAAACACCTATTGGATGCACAAGATTGGTTACAAACCATAATTGGACAAGAATTAGCCTAGGGAGGTCGAAAATGACCTAAATGTTCATCCGATGACACAAAACACCTAATGGATGCACAAGATTGGTTAAAAACACTAATTGGACTACATTAAGTGTAAGGAGGACGAAAATGACCTAAATGTTCATCCAATGGCACAAAACACCTATTGGATGCACAAGATTGGTTAAAAACCCTAATTGGACAAGTTTTAGCCTAGGGAGGACGAAAATGACCTAATTGTCAATCCAATGACACAAACACACCAATTGGATGCACAAGATTGGTTAGAAACCCTAATTGGACAAGAATAAGCTTAGGGAGGACGAAAATGGCCTAATTGTTCATCCAATGACACAGACACAACTATTGG
>JBBPBS010000864.1:26340-43195 GCA_037974835.1 Cicer judaicum
TTTAGCCTAGGGAGGACGAAAATGACCTAATTGTCAATCCAATGACACAAACACACCAATTGGATGCACAAGATTGGTTAGAAACCCTAATTGGACAAGAATAAGCTTAGGGAGGACGAAAATGGCCTAATTGTTCATCCAATGACACAGACACAACTATTGGATGCACAAGATTGGTTAGAAACCCTAACTGGACAAGCAAAAGCCTAGGGAGGATGAAAATGAACTAAATGTTCATCCAATGACACAAAACACACCTATTGGATGCACAAGATTGGTTAGAAACCCTAATTGGACAAGATTAAGTGTAGGTAGGACGAAAATGACCTAAATGTTAATCCAATGACACAAAAACACCTAATGGATGCACAAGATTGGTTAAAAACCCTAAGTGGACTACATTAAGTGTAGGGAGGACGAAAATAACCTAAATGTTCATCCAATGACACAAAACACCTATTGGATGCACAAGATTGGTTAAAAACCCTAATAGGACAAGAATTAGCCTAAAGAGGACGAAAATCACCTAATTGTTCATCCAATGACACAAACACACCTATTGGATGCACAAGATTGGTTAGAAACCCTAATTGGACAAGAATAAGCCTAGGGAGGTCGAAAATGACCTAATTGTTCATCCAATGACACAAACACAACTATTGGATGCACAAGATTGGTTAGAAACCCTAATTGGACAAGCATAAGCCTAGCGAGGATGAAAATGAGCTTAATGTTCATCCAATGACACAAAACACACCTATTGGATGCATAAGATTGGTTAGAAACCTAATTGGACAAGCATAAGCCTAGGGAGGACGAAAATGACCTAATTGTTCATCCAATGACACAAAAACAACTATTGGATGCACAAGATTGGTTAGAAACCCTAATTGGACAAGAATAAGCCTAGAGAGGCTAACAATGACCTAATTGTTCATCCAATGACACAGATACAACTATTGGATGCACAAGATTTGTTAGAAACCCTAATTGGACAAGCATAAGCCTAGGGAGGATGAAAATGACCTAATTGTGCATCCAATGACACAAACACAACTATTGGATGCACAAGATTGGTTAGAAACCCTAATTGGACAAGAATAAGCCTAGGGAGGTTAACAATGTCCTAATTGTTCATCCAATGATACAGATACAACTATTGGATGCACAAGATTGGTTAGAAACCCTAATTGGACAAGCATAAGCCTAGCGAGGATGAAAATGAGCTTAATGTTCATCCAATGACACAAAACACACCTATTGGATGCATAAGATTGGTTAGAAACCTAATTGGACAAGCATAAGCCTAGGGAGGACGAAAATGACCTAATTGTTCATCCAATGACACAAAAACAACTATTGGATGCACAAGATTGGTTAGAAACCCTAATTGGACAAGAATAAGCCTAGAGAGGCTAACAATGACCTAATTGTTCATCCAATGACACAGATACAACTATTGGATGCACAAGATTGGTTAGAAACCCTAATTGGACAAGAATAAGCCTAGGGAGGTCGAAAATGACCTAATTGTTCATCCAATGACACAGACACAACTATTGGATGCACAAGATTGGTTAGAAACCCTAATTGGACAAGCATAAGCCTAGGGAGGATGAAAATGACCTAAATGTTCATCCAATGAAACAAAAACACCTTATGGATGCACAAGATTGGTTAAAAACCCTAATTGGACAAGATTAAGTGTAGGGAGGACGAAAATGACCTAAATGTTCATCCAATGACACAAAACACCTATTGGATGCACAAGATTGGTTAGAAACCCTAATTGGACAAGATTAAGTGTAGGGAGGACGAAAATGACCTAAATGTTCATCCAATGACACAAACACACCTATTGGATGCACAAGATTGGTTAAAAACCCTAATTGGACAAGAATTAGCCTAGGGAGTTCGAAAATGACCTAAATGTTCATCCAATGACACAAAAACACCTAATGGATGCACAAGATTGGTTAAAAATCCTAATTGGACTACATTAAGTGTAGGGAGGACGAAAATGACCTAAATGTTCATCCAATGACACAAAACACCTATTGGATGCACAAGATTGGTTAAAAACCCTAATTGGACAAGAATTAGCCTAGGGAGGACAAAAATGACGTAATTGTTCATCCAATGACAAAAACACAACTATTGGATGCACAAGATTGGTTAGAAACCCTAATTGGACAAGCATAAGCCTAGGGAGGATGAAAATGACCTAAATGTCCATCCAATGAAACAAAAACACCTAATGGATGCACCAGATTGGTAAAAAACCCAAATTGGACAAGAATTAGCCTAGGGAGGACCAAAATGACCTAATTGTTCATCCAATGACACAAAAGACCTATTGGATGCACAAGATTGGTTAAAAACCCTAATTGGACAAGAATTAGTCTAGGGAGGACAAAAATGACCTAATTGTTCATCCAATGACACAAACACAACTATTGGATGCACAAGATTGGTTAGAAACCCTAATTGAACAAGAATTAGCCTAGGGAGGACGAAAATGACCTAATTGTTCATCCAATGACACAAACACAACTATTGGATGCACAAGATTGGTTAAAACCCCTAATTGTTCAGGATTAAGTGTAGGGAGGACGAAAATGACCTAATTGTTCATCCAATGAAACAAACACAACTATTGGATGCACAAGATTGGTTAGAAACCCTAATTGGACAAGCATAAGCCTAGGGAGGATGAAAATGACCTAAATGTCCATCCAATGAAACAAAAACACCTAATGGATGCACAAGATTGGTAAAAAACCCTAATTGGACAAGAATTAGCCTAGGGAGGACCAAATTGACCTAATTGTTCATCCAATGACACAAAACACCTATTGGATGCACAAGATTGGTTAAAAACCCTAATTGGACAAGAATTAGCCTAGGGAGGACAAAAATGACCTAATTGTTCATCCAATGACAAAAACACAACTATTGGATGCACAAGATTGGTTAGAAACCCTAATTGGACAAGCATAAGCCTAGGGAGGATGAAAATGACCTAATTGTTCATCCAATGACACAAACACAACTATTGGATGCACAAGATTGGTTAGAAACCCTAATTGGACAAGAATTAGCCTAGGGAGGTTAACAATGACCTAATTGTTCATCCAATGATACAGATACAACTATTGGATGCACAAGATTGGTTAGAAACCCTAATTGGACAAGCATAAGCCTAGGGAGGACGAAAACGACCTAAATGATCATCCAATGACACAAAACACACCTATTGGATGCACAAGATTGGTTAGAAACCGTAATTGGACAAGAATAAGCCTAGGGAGGTAAACAATGACCTAATTGTTCATCCAATGACACAGACACAACTATTGGATGCACAAGATTGGTTAGAAACCCTAACTAGACAAGCATAAGCCTAGGGAGGATGAAAATGACCTAATTGTTCATCCAATGACACAAAACACCTATTGGATGCACAAGATTGGTTAAAAACCCTAATTGGACAAGATTAAGGGTAGGGAGGACGAAAATGACCTAAATGTTCATCCAATGACACAAAACACCTATTGGATGCACAAGATTGGTTAAAAACCCTAATTGGACAAGAATTAGCCTAGGGAGGACGAAAATGACCTAATTGTTCATTCAATGATACAAAAATACCTATTGGATGCACAAGATTGGTTAGAAACCCTAATTGGACAAGATAAAGTGTAGGGAGGTCGAAAATGACATAAAAATCATCCAATGACACAAACACACCTATTGGATGCACAAGATTGGTTAAAAACCATAATTGGACAAGAATTAGCCTAGGGAGGACGAAAATGACCTAATTGTTCATCCAATGACACAAACACACCAATTGGATGCACAAGATTGGTTAGAAACCCTAATTGGACAAGAATAAGCCTAGGGAGGTCGAAAATGACCTAACTGTTCATCCAATGACACAAACACAACTATTGGATGCCCAAGATTGGTTAGAAACCCTAATTGGACAAGCATAAGCCTAGGGAGGATGAAAATGAGCTAAATGTTCATCCAATGACACAAAACACCTATTGGATGCACAAGATTGGTTACAAACCATAATTTGACAAGAATTAGCCTAGGGAGGTCGAAAATGACCTAAATGTTCATCCGATGACACAAAACACCTAATGGATGCACAAGATTGGTTAAAAACACTAATTGGACTACATTAAGTGTAAGGAGGACGAAAATGACCTAAATGTTCATCCAATGACACAAAACACCTATTGGATGCACAAGATTGGTTAAAAACCCTAATTGGACAAGTTTTAGCCTAGGGAGGACGAAAATGACCTAATTGTCCATCCAATGACACAAACACACCAATTGGATGCACAAGATTGGTTAGAAACCCTAATTGGACAAGAATAAGCTTAGGGAGGTCGAAAATGGCCTAATTGTTCATCCAATGACACAGACACAACTATTGGATGCACAAGATTGGTTAGAAACCCTAACTGGACAAGCAAAAGCCTAGGGAGGATGAAAATGAACTAAATGTTCATCCAATGACACAAAACACACCTATTGGATGCACAAGATTGGTTAGAAACCCTAATTGGACAAGATTAAGTGTAGGTAGGACGAAAATGACCTAAATGTTAATCCAATGACACAAAAACACCTAATGGATGCACAAGATTGGTTAAAAACCCTAAGTGGACTACATTAAGTGTAGGGAGGACGAAAATAACCTAAATGTTCATCCAATGACACAAAACACCTATTGGATGCACAAGATTGGTTAAAAACCCTAATAGGACAAAAATTAGCCTAGGGAGGACGAAAATCACCTAATTGTTCATCCAATGACAAAAACACACCTATTGGATGCACAAGATTGGTTAGAAACCCTAATTGGACAAGAATAAGCCTAGGGAGGTCGAAAATGACCTAATTGTTCATCCAATGACACAGACACAACTATTGGATGCACAAGATTGGTTAGAAACCCTAATTGGACAAGAATAAGCCTAGGGAGGATGAAAATGAGCTTAATGTTCATCCAATGACACAAAACACACCTATTGGATGCATAAGATTGGTTAGAAACCTAATTGGACAAGCATAAGCCTAGGGAGGACGAAAATGACCTAATTGTTCATCCAATGACACAAAAACAACTATTGGATGCACAAGATTGGTTAGAAACCCTAATTGGACAAGCAAAAGCCTAGGGAGGATGAAAATGAACTAAATGTTCATCCAATGACACAAAACACACCTATTGGATGCATAAGATTGGTTAGAAACCCTAATTGGACAAGATTAAGTGTAGGTAGGACGAAAATGACCTAAATGTTAATCCAATGACACAAAAACACCTAATGGATGCACAAGATTGGTTAAAAACCCTAAGTGGACTACATTAAGTGTAGGGAGGACGAAAATAACCTAAATGTTCATCCAATGACACAAAACACCTATTGGATGCACAAGATTGGTTAAAAACCCTAATAGGACAAAAATTAGCCTAGGGAGGACGAAAATCACCTAATTGTTCATCCAGTGACAAAAACACACCTATTGGATGCACAAGATTGGTTAGAAACCCTAATTGGACAAGAATAAGCCTAGGGAGGTCGAAAATGACCTAATTGTTCATCCAATGATACAAAAATACCTATTGGACGCACAAGATTGGTTAGAAACCCTAATTGGACAAGAATAAGCCTAGGGAGGTCGAAAATGACCTAATTGTTCATCCAATGACACAGACACAACTATTGGATGCAAAAGATTGGTTAGAAACCCTAATTGGACAAGAATAAGCCTAGGGAGGTAAACAATGACCTAATTGTTCATCCAATGACACAGACACAACTATTGGATGCACAAGATTGGTTAGAAACCCAAACTAGACAAGCATAAGCCTAGGGAGGATGAAAATGAGCTAAATGTTCATCCAATGACACAAAACACCTATTGGATGCACAAGATTGGTTAAAAACCCTAATTGGACAAGATTAAGGGTAGGGAGGACGAAAATGACCTAAATGTTCATCCAATGACACAAAACACCTATTGGATGCACAAGATTGGTTAAAAACCCTAATTGGACAAGAATTAGCCTAGGGAGGACGAAAATGACCTAATTGTTCATTCAATGATACAAAAATACCTATTGGATGCACAAGATTGGTTAGAAACCCTAATTGGACAAGATTAAGTGTAGGGAGGTCGAAAATGACATAAAAATCATCCAATGACACAAACACACCTATTGGATGCACAAGATTGGTTAAAAACCATAATTGGACAAGAATTAGCCTAGGGAGGACGAAAATGACCTAATTGTTCATCCAATGACACAAACACACCAATTGGATGCACAAGATTGGTTAGAAACCCTAATTGGACAAGAATAAGCCTAGGGAGGTCGAAAATGACCTAACGGTTCATCCAATGACACAAACACAACTATTGGATGCCCAAGATTGGTTAGAAACCCTAATTGGACAAGCATAAGCCTAGGGAGGATGAAAATGAGCTAAATGTTCATCCAATGATACAAAACACCTATTGGATGCACAAGATTGGTTACAAACCATAATTGGACAAGAATTAGCCTAGGGAGGTCGAAAATGACCTAAATGTTCATCCGATGACACAAAACACCTAATGGATGCACAAGATTGGTTAAAAACACTAATTGGACTACATTAAGTGTAAGGAGGACGAAAATGACCTAAATGTTCATCCAATGACACAAAACACCTATTGGATGCACAAGATTGGTTAAAAACCCTAATTGGACAAGTTTTAGCCTAGGGAGGACGAAAATCACCTAATTGTTCATCCAATGACACAAACACACCTATTGGATGCAGAAGATTGGTTAGAAACCCTAATTGGACAAGAATAAGCCTAGGGAGGTCGAAAATGACCTAATTGTTCATCCAATGACACACACACAACTATTGGATGCACAAGATTGGTTAGAAACCCTAATTGGACAAGCAAAAGCCTAGGGAGGATGAAAATGAGCTAAATGTTCATCCAATGACACAAAACACACCTATTGGATGCACAAGTTTGGTTAGAAACCCTAATTGGACAAGAATTAGCCTAGGGAGGACGAAAATGACCTAATTGTTCATTCAATGATACAAAAATACCTATTGGATGCACAAGATTGGTTAGAAACCCTAATTGGACAAGATTAAGTGTAGGGAGGTCGAAAATGACATAAAAATCATCCAATGACACAAACACACCTATTGGATGCACAAGATTGGTTAAAAACCATAATTGGACAAGAATTAGCCTAGGGAGGACGAAAATGACCTAATTGTTCATCCAATGACACAAACACACCAATTGGATGCACAAGATTGGTTAGAAACCCTAATTGGACAAGAATAAGCCTAGGGAGGTCGAAAATGACCTAATTGTTCATCCAATGACACAGACACAACTATTGGATGCAGAAGATTGGTTAGAAACCCTAATTGGACAAGCATAAGCCTAGGGAGGATGAAAATGACCTAAATGTTCATCCAATGACACAAAACACCTATTGGATGCACAAGATTGGTTAAAAACCCTAATTGGACAAGATTAAGGGTAGGGAGGACGAAAATGACCTAAATGTTCATCCAATGACACAAAACACCTATTGGATGCACAAGATTGGTTAAAAACTCTAATTGGACAAGAATTAGCCTAGGGAGGACAAAAATGACCTAATTGTTCATTCAATGATACAAAAATACCTATTGGATGCACAAGATTGGTTAGAAACCCTAATTGGACAAGATTAAGTGTAGGGAGGTCGAAAATGACATAAAAATCATCCAATGACACAAACACACCTATTGGATGCACAAGATTGGTTAAAAACCATAATTGGACAAGAATTAGCCTAGTGAGGACGAAAATGACCTAATTGTTCATCCAATGACACAAACACACCAATTGGATGCACAAGATTGGTTAGAAACCCTAATTGGACAAGAATAAGCCTAGGGAGGTCGAAAATGACCTAACTGTTCATCCAATGACACAAACACAACTATTGGATGCCCAAGATTGGTTAGAAACCCTAATTGGACAAGCATAAGCCTAGGGAGGATGAAAATGAGCTAAATGTTCATCCAATGACACAAAACACCTATTGGATGCACAAGATTGGTTACAAACCATAATTGGACAAGAATTAGCCTAGGGAGGTCGAAAATGACCTAAATGTTCATCCGATGACACAAAACACCTAATGGATGCACAAGATTGGTTAAAAACACTAATTGGACTACATTAAGTGTAAGGAGGACGAAAATGACCTAAATGTTCATCCAATGACACAAAACACCTATTGGATGCACAAGATTGGTTAAAAACACTAATTGGACAAGTTTTAGCCTAGGGAGGACGAAAATCACCTAATTGTTCATCCAATGACACAAACACACCTATTGGATGCAGAAGATTGGTTAGAAACCCTAATTGGACAAGAATAAGCCTAGGGAGGTCGAAAATGACCTAATTGTTTATCCAATGACACAGACACAACTATTGGATGCACAAGATTGGTTAGAAACCCTAATTGGACAAACATAAGCCTAGCGAGGATGAAAATGAGCTTAATGTTCATCCAATGACACAAAACACACCTATTGGATGCACAAGATTGGTTAGAAACCCTAATTGGACAAGAATAAGCTTAGGGAGGTCGAAAATGGCCTAATTGTTCATCCAATGACACAGACACAACTATTGGATGCACAACATTGGTTAGAAACCCTAATTGGACAAGCAAAAGCCTAGGGAGGATGAAAATGAACTAAATGTTCATCCAATGACACAAAACACACCTATTGGATGCATAAGATTGGTTAGAAACCCTAATTGGACAAGATTAAGTGTAGGTAGGACGAAAATGACCTAAATGTTAATCCAATGACACAAAAACACCTAATGGATGCACAAGATTGGTTAAAAACCCTAAGTGGACTACATTAAGTGTAGGGAGGACGAAAATAACCTAAATGTTCATCCAATGACACAAAACACCTATTGGATGCACAAGATTGGTTAAAAACCCTAATAGGACAAAAATTAGCCTAGGGAGGACGAAAATCACCTAATTGTTCATCCAATGACAAAAACACACCTATTGGATGCACAAGATTGGTTAGAAACCCTAATTGGACAAGAATAAGCCTAGGGAGGTCGAAAATGACCTAATTGTTCATCCAATGATACAAAAATACCTATTGGATGCACAAGATTGGTTAGAAACCCTAATTGGACAAGAATAAGCCTAGGGAGGTCGAAAATGACCTAATTGTTCATCCAATCACACAAACACAACTATTGGATGCCCAAGATTGGTTAGAAACCCTAATTGGACAAGCATAAGCCTAGGGAGGATGAAAATGAGCTAAATGTTCATCCAATGACACAAAACACCTATTGGATGCACAAGATTGGTTACAAACCATAATTGGACAAGAATTAGCCTAGGGAGGTCGAAAATGACCTAAATGTTCATCCGATGACACAAAACACCTAATGGATGCACAAGATTGGATAAAAACACTAATTGGACTACATTAAGTGTAAGGAGGACGAAAATGACCTAAATGTTCATCCAATGACACGAAACACCTATTGGATGCACAAGATTGGTTAAAAACACTAATTGGACAAGTTTTAGCCTAGGGAGGACGAAAATCACCTAATTGTTCATCCAATGACACAAACACACCTATTGGATGCAGAAGATTGGTTAGAAACCCTAATTGGACAAGAATAAGCCTAGGGAGGTCGAAAATGACCTAATTGTTTATCCAATGACACAGACACAACTATTGGATGCACAAGATTGGTTAGAAACCCTAATTGGACAAACATAAGCCTAGCGAGGATGAAAATGAGCTTAATGTTCATCCAATGACACAAAACACACCTATTGGATGCACAAGATTGGTTAGAAACCCTAATTGGACAAGAATAAGCTTAGGGAGGTCGAAAATGGCCTAATTGTTCATCCAATGACACAGACACAACTATTGGATGCACAAGATTGGTTAGAAACCCTAATTGGACAAGCAAAAGCCTAGGGAGGATGAAAATGAACTAAATGTTCATCCAATGACACAAAACACACCTATTGGATGCATAAGATTGGTTAGAAACCCTAATTGGACAAGATTAAGTGTAGGTAGGACGAAAATGACCTAAATGTTAATCCAATGACACAAAAACACCTAATGGATGCACAAGATTGGTTAAAAACCCTAAGTGGACTACATCAAGTGTAGGGAGGACGAAAATAACCTAAATGTTCATCCAATGACACAAAACACCTATTGGATACACAAGATTGGTTAAAAACCCTAATAGGACAAAAATTAGCCTAGGGACGACGAAAATCACCTAATTGTTCATCCAATGACAAAAACACACCTATTGGATGCACAAGATTGGTTAGAAACCCTAATTGGACAAGAATAAGCCTAGGGAGGTCGAAAATGACCTAATTGTTCATCCAATGATACAAAAATACCTATTGGATGCACAAGATTGGTTAGAAACCCTAATTGGACAAGAATAAGCCTAGGGAGGTCGAAAATGACCTAATTGTTCATCCAATAACACAAACACAACTATTGGATGCCCAAGATTGGTTAGAAACCCTAATTGGACAAGCATAAGCCTAGGGAGGATGAAAATGAGCTAAATGTTCATCCAATGACACAAAACACCTATTGGATGCACAAGATTGGTTACAAACCATAATTGGACAAGAATTAGCCTAGGGAGGTCGAAAATGACCTAAATGTTCATCCGATGACACAAAACACCTAATGGATGCACAAGATTGGATAAAAACACTAATTGGACTACATTAAGTGTAAGGAGGACGAAAATGACCTAAATGTTCATCCAATGACACAAAACACCTATTGGATGCACAAGATTGGTTAAAAACCCTAATTGGACAAGTTTTAGCCTAGGGAGGACGAAAATCACCTAATTGTTCATCCAATGACATAAACACACCTATTGGATGCAGAAGATTGGTTAGAAACCCTAATTGGACAAGAATAAGCCTAGGGAGGTCGAAAATGACCTAATTGTTTATCCAATGACACAGACACAACTATTGGATGCACAAGATTGGTTAGAAACCCTAATTGGACAAACATAAGCCTAGCGAGGATGAAAATGAGCTTAATGTTCATCCAATGACACAAAACACACCTATTGGATGCATAAGATTGGTTAGAAACCCTAATTGGACAAGCATAAGCCTAGGGAGGACGAAAATGACCTAATTGTTCATCCAATGACACAAAAACAACTATTGGATGCACAAGATTGGTTAGAAACCCTAATTGGACAAGAATAAGCCTAGAGAGGCTAACAATGACCTAATTGTTCATCCAATGACACAGATACAACTATTGGATGCACAAGATTGGTTAGAAACCCTAATTGGACAAGCATAAGCCTAGGGAGGATGAAAATGACCTAATTGTTCATCCAATGACACAAAAATACCTATTGCATGCACAGGATTGGTTAGAAACCCTAATTGGACAAGATTAAGTGTAGGGAGGTCGAAAATGACATATAAATCATCCAATGACACAAACACACCTATTGGATGCACAAGATTGGTTAAAAACCCTAATTGGACAAGAATTAGCCTAGGGAGGACGAAAATGACCTAAATGTTCATCCAATGACACAAAACACCTAATGGATGCACAAGATTGGTTAAAAACCCTAATTGGACAAGATTAAGTGTAGGGAGGACGAAAATGACCTAAATGTTCATCCAATGACACAAAACACTTATTGGATGCACAAGATTGGTTAAAAACCCTAATTAGACAAGATTAAGGGTAGGGATGACGAAAATGACCTAAATATTCATCCAATGACACAAAACACCTATTGGATGCACAAGATTGGTTAAAAACCCTAATTGGACAAGATTAAGGGTAGGGAGGACGAAAATGACCTAAATGTTCATCCAATGACACAAAACACCTATTGGATGCACAAGATTGGTTAAAAACCCTAATTGGACAAGAATTAGCCTAGGGAGGACGAAAATGACCTAATTGTTCATTCAATGATACAAAACACCTATTGGATGCACAAGATTGGTTAAAAACCCTAATTGGACAAGATTAAGGGTAGGGAGGACGAAAATGACCTAAATGTTCATCCAATGACACAAAACACCTATTGGATGCACAAGATTGGTTAAAAACCCTAATTGGACAAGAATTAGCCTAGGGAGGACGAAAATGACCTAATTGTTCATTCAATGATACAAAAATACCTATTGGATGCACAAGATTGGTTAGAAACCCTAATTGGACAAGATTAAGTGTAGGGAGGTCGAAAATGACATAAAAATCATCCAATGACACAAACACACCTATTGGATGCACAAGATTTGTTAAAAACCCTAAATGGACATGAAATAGCCTAGGGAGGACGAAAATGTTCATCCAATGACACAAAAACACCTAATGGATGCACAAGATTGGTTTAAAACCCTAATTGGACAAGAATTAGCCTAGGGAGGATGAAAATGACGTAAACGTTCATCCAATGACACAAAAACACCTAATGGATGCACAAGATTGGTTAAAAACCCTAATTGGACAAGAATTAGCCTAGGGAGGACGAAAATGACCTAAATGTGCATCCAACGACACAAAAACACCTAATGGATGCACAAGATTGGTTAAAAACAATAATTGGACTACATTAAGTGTAGGGAGGACGAAAATCACCTAAATGTTCATCCAATGAAACAAAAATACCTATTGGATGCACAAGATTGGTTAAAAACCCTAATTGGACAAGACTTAGCCTAGGGAGGACGAAAATCACCTAATTGTTCATCCAATGACACAAACACACCAATTGAATGCACAAGATTGGTTAGAAACCCTAATTGGACAAGAATAAGCCTAGGGAGGACGAAAATGACCTAATTGTTCATCCAATGACACAAACACACCAATTGGATGCACAAGATTGGTTAGAAACCCTAATTGGACAAGCATAAGCCTAGGGAGGACGAAAATGACCTAATTGTTCATCCAATGACACAAACACAACTATTGGATGCACAAGGATGGTTAGAAACCCTAATTGGACAAGAATAAGCCTAGGGAGGTTAACAATGACCTAATTGTTCATCCAATGATACAGATACAACTATTGGATGCACAAGATTGGTTAGAAACCCTAATTGGACAAGCATAAGCCTAGGGAGGACGAAAATGACCTAATTGTTCATCCAATGACACAAAAACAACTATTGGATGCACAAGATTGGTTAGAAACCCTAATTGGACAAGAATAAGCCTAGAGAGGCTAACAATGACCTAATTGTTCATCCAATGACACAGATACAACTATTGGATGCACAAGATTGGTTAGAAACCCTAATTGGACAAGAATAAGCCTAGGGAGGTCGAAAATGACCTAATTGTTCATCCAATGACACAGACACAACTATTGGATGCACAAGATTGGTTAGAAACCCTAATTGGACAAGCAAAAGCCTAGGGAGGATGAAAATGAACTAAATGTTCATCCAATGACACAAAACACACCTATTGGATGCATAAGATTGGTTAGAAACCCTAATTGGACAAGATTAAGTGTAGGTAGGACGAAAATGACCTAAATGTTAATCCAATGACACAAAAACACCTAATGGATGCACAAGATTGGTTAAAAACCCTAAGTGGACTACATTAAGTGTAGGGAGGACGAAAATAACCTAAATGTTCATCCAATGACACAAAACACCTATTGGATGCACAAGATTGGTTAAAAACCCTAATAGGACAAAAATTAGCCTAGGGAGGACGAAAATCACCTAATTGTTCATCCAATGACAAAAACACACCTATTGGATGCACAAGATTGGTTAGAAACCCTAATTGGACAAGAATAAGCCTAGGGAGGTCGAAAATGACCTAATTGTTCATCCAATGATACAAAAATACCTATTGGATGCACAAGATTGGTTAGAAACCCTAATTGGACAAGAATAAGCCTAGGGAGGTCGAAAATGACCTAATTGTTCATCCAATCACACAAACACAACTATTGGATGCCCAAGATTAGTTAGAAACCCTAATTGGACAAGCCTAAGCCTAGGGAGGATGAAAATGAGCTAAATGTTCATCCAATGACACAAAACACCTATTGGATGCACAAGATTGGTTACAAACCATAATTGGACAAGAATTAGCCTAGGGAGGTCGAAAATGACCTAAATGTTCATCCGATGACACAAAACACCTAATGGATGCACAAGATTGGATAAAAACACTAATTGGACTACATTAAGTGTAAGGAGGACGAAAATGACCTAAATGTTCATCCAATGACACAAAACACCTATTGGATGCACAAGATTGGTTAAAAACCCTAATTGGACAAGTTTTAGCCTAGGGAGGACGAAAATCACCTAATTGTTCATCCAATGACACAAACACACCTATTGGATGCAGAAGATTGGTTAGAAACCCTAATTGGACAAGAATAAGCCTAGGGAGGTCGAAAATGACCTAATTGTTTATCCAATGACACAGACACAACTATTGGATGCACAAGATTGGTTAGAAACCCTAATTGGACAAACATAAGCCTAGCGAGGATGAAAATGAGCTTAATGTTCATCCAATGACACAAAACACACCTATTGGATGCACAAGATTGGTTAGAAACCCTAATTGGACAAGAATAAGCTTAGGGAGGTCGGAAATGGCCTAATTGTTCATCCAATGACACAGACACAACTATTGGATGCACAAGATTGGTTAGAAACCCTAATTGGACAAGCAAAAGCCTAGGGAGGATGAAAATGAACTAAATGTTCATCCAATGACACAAAACACACCTATTGGATGCATAAGATTGGTTAGAAACCCTAATTGGACAAGATTAAGTGTAGGTAGGACGAAAATGACCTAAATGTTAATCCAATGACACAAAAACACCTAATGGATGCACAAGATTGGTTAAAAACCCTAAGTGGACTACATTAAGTGTAGGGAGGACGAAAATAACCTAAATGTTCATCCAATGACACAAAACACCTATTGGATGCACAAGATTGGTTAAAAACCCTAATAGGACAAAAATTAGCCTAGGGAGGACGAAAATCACCTAATTGTTCATCCAATGACAAAAACACACCTATTGGATGCACAAGATTGGTTAGAAACCCTAATTGGACAAGAATAAGCCTAGGGAGGTCGAAAATGACCTAATTGTTCATCCAATGATACAAAAATACCTATTGGATGCACAAGATTGGTTAGAAACCCTAATTGGACAAGAATAAGCCTAGGGAGGTCGAAAATGACCTAATTGTTCATCCAATCACACAAACACAACTATTGGATGCCCAAGATTAGTTAGAAACCCTAATTGGACAAGCCTAAGCCTAGGGAGGATGAAAATGAGCTAAATGTTCATCCAATGACACAAAACACCTATTGGATGCACAAGATTGGTTACAAACCATAATTGGACAAGAATTAGCCTAGGGAGGTCGAAAATGACCTAAATGTTCATCCGATGACACAAAACACCTAATGGATGCACAAGATTGGATAAAAACACTAATTGGACTACATTAAGTGTAAGGAGGACGAAAATGACCTAAATGTTCATCCAATGACACAAAACACCTATTGGATGCACAAGATTGGTTAAAAACCCTAATTGGACAAGTTTTAGCCTAGGGAGGACGAAAATCACCTAATTGTTCATCCAATGACAGAAACACACCTATTGGATGCAGAAGATTGGTTAGAAACCCTAATTGGACAAGAATAAGCCTAGGGAGGTCGAAAATGACCTAATTGTTTATCCAATGACACAGACACAACTATTGGATGCACAAGATTGGTTAGAAACCCTAATTGGACAAACATAAGCCTAGCGAGGATGAAAATGAGCTTAATGTTCATCCAATGACACAAAACACACCTATTGGATGCATAAGATTGGTTAGAAACCCTAATTGGACAAGCATAAGCCTAGGGAGGACGAAAATGACCTAATTGTTCATCCAATGACACAAAAACAACTATTGGATGCACAAGATTGGTTAGAAACCCTAATTGGACAAGAATAAGCCTAGAGAGGCTAACAATGACCTAATTGTTCATCCAATGACACAGATACAACTATTGGATGCACAAGATTGGTTAGAAACCCTAATTGGACAAGCATAAGCCTAGGGAGGATGAAAATGACCTAATTGTTCATCCAATGACACAAAAATACCTATTGCATGCACAGGATTGGTTAGAAACCCTAATTGGACAAGATTAAGTGTAGGGAGGTCGAAAATGACATATAAATCATCCAATGACACAAACACACCTATTGGATGCACAAGATTGGTTAAAAACCCTAATTGGACAAGCATAAGCCTAGGGAGGACGAAAACGACCTAAATGATCATCCAATGACACAAAACACACCTATTGGATGCACAAGATGGTTAGAAACCCTAATTGGACAAGAATAAGCCTAGGGAGGTAAAAAATGACCTAATTGTTCATCCAATGACACAGACACAACTATTGGATGCACAAGATTGGTTAAAAACCCTAATTGGACAAGAATTAGCCTAGGGAGGACGAAAATGACCTAATTGTTCATTCAATGATACAAAAATACCTATTGGATGCACAAGACTGGTTAGAAACCCTAATTGGACAAGAATAAGCCTAGGGAGGTCGAAAATGACCTAATTGTTCATCCAATGACACAAACACCACTATTGGATGCCCAAGATTGGTTAGAAACCCTAATTGGACAAGCA
>JBBPBS010000864.1:61861-77565 GCA_037974835.1 Cicer judaicum
GAAAATGACCTAAATGTTCGTCAATTGACACAAAAACTCCCAATGGATGCACAAGATTGGTTAAAAACCTTAATTGGACAAGAATTAGCCAAGGGAGAATGAAAATGACGTAAATGTTCATCCAATGACACAAAAACACCTAATGGATAAACAAGATTGGTTAAAAACCCTAATTGGACAAGAAATAGCCTAGGGAGGACGAAAATTACCTAAATGTTCATCCAACGACACAAAAACACCTAATGGATGCACAAGATTGGTTAAAAATCCTAATTGGACTACATTAAGTGTAGGGAGGACGAAAATCACCTAAATGTTCATCCAATGACACAAAACACGTATTGGATGCACAAGATTGGTTAGAAACCCTAATTAGACAAGATTAAGTTTTGGGAGGACGAAAATGACCTAAATGTTCATACAATGACACAAAACACCTATTGGATGCACAAGATTGGTTAAAAACCCTAATTGGACAAGATTAAGGGTAGGGAGGACGAAAATGACCTAAATGTTCATCCAATGACACAAAACACCTATTGGATGCACAAGATTGGTTAAAAACCCTAATTGGACAAGAATTAGCCTAGGGAGGACGAAAATGACCTAATTGTTCATCCAATGATACAAAAATACCTATTGGATGCACAAGATTGGTTAGAACCCCTAATTGGACAAGATTAAGTGTAGGGAGGTAGACAGTGACATAAAAATCATCCAATGACACAAACACACCTATTGGATGCACAAGATTGGTTAAAAACCATAATTGGACAAGAATTAGCCTAGGGAGGACGAAAATGACCTAAATGTTCATCCAATGACACAAAACACCTAATGGATGCACAAGATTAGTTAAAAACACTAATTGGACTACACTAAGTGTACGGAGGACGAAAATGACCTAAATGTTCATCCAATGACACAAAACACCTATTGGATGCACAAGATTGGTTAAAAACCCTAAGTGGACTACATTAAGTGTAGGGAGGACGAAAATGACCTAAATGTTCATCCAATGACACAAAACACCTATTGGATGCACAAGATTGGTTAAAAATCTAATTGGACAAGATTAAGTGTAGGTAGGACACAAATGACCTAAATGTTCATCGAATGACACAAAAACACCTAATGGATGCACAAGATTGGTAAAAAACCCTAAGTGGACTACATTAAGTGTAGGGAGGACGAAAATGACCTAAATGTTCATCTAATGAAACAAAAACACCTTATGGATGCACAAGATTGGTTAAAAATCCTAATTGGACAAGATTAAGTGTAGGGAGGACGAAAATGACCTAAATGTTCATCCAATGACACAAAACACCTAGTGGATGCACAAGATTGATTAGAAACCCTAATTGGACAAGATTAAGTTTGGGGAGGACGAAAATGACCTAATTGTTCATCCAATGACACAAAACACCTATTGGATGCATAAGATTGGTTAAAAACCCTAATTGGACAAGATTAAGTGTAGGGAGGACGAAAATGACCTAATTGTTCATCCAATGACACAAACACACCAATTGGATGCACAAGATTGGTTAGAAACCCTAATTGGACAAGAATTAGCCTAGGGAGGACGAAAATGACCTAAATGTTCATCCAATGACACAAAAACACCTATTTGATGCACAAGATTGGTTAAAAACCCTAATTGGACAAGAATTAGCCTAGGGAGGACGAAAATGACCTAAATGTTCATCCAATGACACAAAAACACATATTGGATACACAAGATTGCTTAGAAACCTTAATTGGACAACAATTAGCCTAGGGAGGACGAAAATGACCTAAATGTTCGTCAATTGACACAAAAACTCCCAATGGATGCACAAGATTGGTTAAAAACCTTAATTGGACAAGAATTAGCCAAGGGAGAATGAAAATGACGTAAATGTTCATCCAATGACACAAAAACACCTAATGGATAAACAAGATTGGTTAAAAACCCTAATTGGACAAGAAATAGCCTAGGGAGGACGAAAATTACCTAAATGTTCATCCAACGACACAAAAAAACCTAATGGATGCACAAGATTGGTTAAAAATCCTAATTGGACTACATTAAGTGTAGGGAGGACGAAAATCACCTAAATGTTCATCCAATGACACAAAACACGTATTGGATGCACAAGATTGGTTAGAAACCCTAATTAGACAAGATTAAGTTTTGGGAGGACGAAAATGACCTAAATGTTCATCCAATGACACAAAACACCTATTGGATGCACAAGATTGGTTAAAAACCCTAATTGGACAAGAATTAGCCTAGGGAGGACGAAAATGACCTAATTGTTCATCCAATGATACAAAAATACCTATTGGATGCACAAGATTGGTTAGAACCCCTAATTGGACAAGATTAAGTGTAGGGAGGTAGACAGTGACATAAAAATCATCCAATGACACAAACACACCTATTGGATACACAAGATTGGTTAAAAACCATAATTGGACAAGAATTAGCCTAGGGAGGACGAAAATGACCTAATTGTTCATCCAATGACACAAAAACACCTATTTGATACACAAGATTGGTTAAAAACCCTAATTGGACAAGAATTAGCCTAGGGAGGACGAAAATGACCTAATTGTTCATCCAATGATACAAAAATACCTATTGGATGCACAAGATTGGTTAGAAACCCTAATTGGACAAGATTAAGTGTAGGGAGGTAGACAGTGACATAAAAATCATCCAATGACACAAACACACCTATTGGATGCACAAGATTGGTTAAAAACCATAATTGGACAAGAATTAGCCTAGGGAGGACGAAAATGACCTAAATGTTCATCCAATGACACAAAACACCTAATGGATGCACAAGATTAGTTAAAAACACTAATTGGACTACATTAAGTGTAAGGAGGACGAAAATGACCTAAATGTTCATCCAATGACACAAAACACCTATTGGATGCACAAGATTGGTTAAAAACCCTAAGTGGACTACATTAAGTGTAGGGAGGACGAAAATGACCTAAATGTTCATCCAATGACACAAAACACCTAGTGGATGCACAAGATTGGTTAGAAACCCTAATTGGACAAGATTAAGTTTGGGGAGGACGAAAATGACCTAATTGTTCATCCAATGACACAAAACACCTATTGGATGCATAAGATTGGTTAAAAACCATAATTGGACAAGAATTAGCCTAGGGAGGACGAAAATGACCTAAATGTTCATCCAATGACACAAAACACCTAATGGATGCACAAGATTAGTTAAAAACACTAATTGGACTACACTAAGTGTACGGAGGACGAAAATGACCTAAATGTTCATCCAATGACACAAAACACCTATTGGATGCACAAGATTGGTTAAAAACCCTAAGTGGACTACATTAAGTGTAGGGAGGACGAAAATGACCTAAATGTTCATCCAATGACACAAAACACCTAGTGGATGCACAAGATTGGTTAGAAACCCTAATTGGACAAGATTAAGTTTGGGGAGGACGAAAATGACCTAATTGTTCATCCAATGACACAAAACACCTATTGGATGCATAAGATTGGTTAAAAACCCTAATTGGACAAGATTAAGTGTAGGGAGGACGAAAATGACCTAATTGTTCATCCAATGACACAAACACACCAATTGGATGCACAAGATTGGTTAGAAACCCTAATTGGACAAGAATTAGCCTAGGGAGGACGAAAATGACCTAAATGTTCATCCAATGACACAAAAACACCTATTTGATGCACAAGATTGGTTAAAAACCCTAATTGGACAAGAATTAGCCTAGGGAGGACGAAAATGACCTAAATGTTCATCCAATGACACAAAAACACATATTGGATGCACAAGATTGCTTAGAAACCTTAATTGGACAACAATTAGCCTAGGGAGGAAGAAAATGACCTAAATGTTCGTCAATTGACACAAAAACTCCCAATGGATGCACAAGATTGGTTAAAAACCTTAATTGGACAAGAATTAGCCAAGGGAGAATGAAAATGACGTAAATGTTCATCCAATGACACAAAAACACCTAATGGATAAACAAGATTGGTTAAAAACCCTAATTGGACAAGAAATAGCCTAGGGAGGACGAAAATTACCTAAATGTTCATCCAACGACACAAAAACACCTAATGGATGCACAAGATTGGTTAAAAATCCTAATTGGACTACATTAAGTGTAGGGAGGACGAAAATCACCTAAATGTTCATCCAATGACACAAAACACGTATTGGATGCACAAGATTGGTTAGAAACCCTAATTAGACAAGATTAAGTTTTGGGAGGACGAAAATGACCTAAATGTTCATACAATGACACAAAACACCTATTGGATGCACAAGATTGGTTAAAAACCCTAATTGGACAAGATTAAGTGTAGGGAGGACGAAAATGACCTAAATGTTCATCCAATGACACAAAACACCTATTGGATGCACAAGATTGGTTAAAAACCCTAATTGGACAAGAATTAGCCTAGGGAGGACGAAAATGACCTAATTGTTCATCCAATAATACAAAAATACCTATTGGATGCACAAGATTGGTTAGAACCCCTAATTGGACAAGATTAAGTGTAGGGAGGTAGACAGTGACATAAAAATCATCCAATGACACAAACACACCTATTGGATGCACAAGATTGGTTAAAAACCATAATTGGACAAGAATTAGCCTAGGGAGGACGAAAATGACCTAATTGTTCATCCAATGACACAAAAACACCTATTTGATACACAAGATTGGTTAAAAACCCTAATTGGACAAGAATTAGCCTAGGGAGGACGAAAATGACCTAATTGTTCATCCAATGATACAAAAATACCTATTGGATGCACAAGATTGGTTAGAAACCCTAATTGGACAAGATTAAGTGTAGGGAGGTAGACAGTGACATAAAAATCATCCAATGACACAAACACACCTATTGGATGCACAAGATTGGTTAAAAACCATAATTGGACAAGAATTAGCCTAGGGAGGACGAAAATGACCTAAATGTTCATCCAATGACACAAAACACCTAATGGATGCACAAGATTAGTTAAAAACACTAATTGGACTACATTAAGTTCAAGGAGGACGAAAATGACCTAAATGTTCATCCAATGACACAAAACACCTATTGGATGCACAAGATTGGTTAAAAACCCTAAGTGGACTACATTAAGTGTAGGGAGGACGAAAATGACCTAAATGTTCATCCAATGACACAAAACACCTAGTGGACGCACAAGATTGGTTAGAAACCCTAATTGGACAAGATTAAGTTTGGGGAGGACGAAAATGACCTAATTTTTCATCCAATGACACAAAACACCTATTGGATGCATAAGATTGGTTAAAAACCCTAATTGGACAAGATTAAGTGTAGGGAGGACGAAAATGACCTAATTGTTCATCCAATGACACAAACACACCAATTGGATGCACAAGATTGGTTAGAAACCCTAATTGGACAAGAATTAGCCTAGGGAGGACGAAAATGACCTAAATGTTCATCAAATGACACAAAAACACCTATTTGATGCACAAGATTGGTTAAAAACCCTAATTGGACAAGAATTAGCCTAGGGAGGACGAAAATGACCTAAATGTTCATCCAATGACACAAAAACACATATTGGATGCACAAGATTGCTTAGAAACCTTAATTGGACAACAATTAGCCTAGGGAGGAAGAAAATGACCTAAATGTTCGTCAATTGACACAAAAACTCCCAATGGATGCACAAGATTGGTTAAAAACCTTAATTGGACAAGAATTAGCCAAGGGAGAATGAAAATGACGTAAATGTTCATCCAATGACACAAAAACACCTAATGGATAAACAAGATTGGTTAAAAACCCTAATTGGACAAGAAATAGCCTAGGGAGGACGAAAATTACCTAAATGTTCATCCAACGACACAAAAACACCTAATGGATGCACAAGATTGGTTAAAAATCCTAATTGGACTACATTAAGTGTAGGGAGGACGAAAATCACCTAAATGTTCATCCAATGACACAAAACACGTATTGGATGCACAAGATTGGTTAGAAACCCTAATTAGACAAGATTAAGTTTTGGGAGGACGAAAATGACCTAAATGTTCATACAATGACACAAAACACCTATTGGATGCACAAGATTGGTTAAAAACCCTAATTGGACAAGATTAAGGGTAGGGAGGACGAAAATGACCTAAATGTTCATCCAATGACACAAAACACCTATTGGATGCACAAGATTGGTTAAAAACCCTAATTGGACAAGAATTAGCCTAGGGAGGACGAAAATGACCTAATTGTTCATCCAATGATACAAAAATACCTATTGGATGCACAAGATTGGTTAGAACCCCTAATTGGACAAGATTAAGTGTAGGGAGGTAGACAGTGACATAAAAATCATCCAATGACACAAACACACCTATTGGATGCACAAGATTGGTTAAAAACCATAATTGGACAAGAATTAGCCTAGGGAGGACGAAAATGACCTAAATGTTCATCCAATGACACAAAACACCTAATGGATGCACAAGATTAGTTAAAAACACTAATTGGACTACACTAAGTGTACGAAGGACGAAAATGACCTAAATGTTCATCCAATGACACAAAACACCTATTGGATGCACAAGATTGGTTAAAAACCCTAAGTGGACTACATTAAGTGTAGGGAGGACGAAAATGACCTAAATGTTCATCCAATGACACAAAACACCTAGTGGATGCACAAGATTGGTTAGAAACCCTAATTGGACAAGATTAAGTTTGGGGAGGACGAAAATGACCTAATTGTTCATCCAATGACACAAAACACCTATTGGATGCATAAGATTGGTTAAAAACCCTAATTGGACAAGATTAAGTGTAGGGAGGACGAAAATGACCTAAATGTTCATCCAATGACACAAAACACCTAATGGATGCACAAGATTAGTTAAAAACACTAATTGGACTACATTAAGTGTACGGAGGACGAAAATGACCTAAATGTTCATCCAATGACACAAAACACCTATTGGATGCACAAGATTGGTTAAAAACCCTAAGTGGACTACATTAAGTGTAGGGAGGACGAAAATGACCTAAATGTTCATCCAATGACACAAAACACCTAGTGGATGCACAAGATAGGTTAGAAACCCTAATTGGACAAGATTAAGTTTGGGGAGGACGAAAATGACCTAATTGTTCATCCAATGACACAAAACACCTATTGGATGCATAAGATTGGTTAAAAACCCTAATTGGACAAGATTAAGTGTAGGGAGGACGAAAATGACCTAAATGTTCATCCAATGACACAAAACACGTATTGGATGCACAAGATTGGTTAAAAACCTTAATTGGACCAGAATTAGCCTAGGGAGGACGAAAATGACCTAATTGTTCATCCAATGACACAAACACGCCAATTGGATGCACAAGATTGGTTAGAAACCCTAATTGGACAAGAATAAGCCTAGGCAGGTCCAAAATGACCTAATTGTTAATCCAATAACAAAAACACAACTATTGGATGCACAAGATTGGTTAGAAACCCTAATTGGACAAGCATAAGCATAGGGAGGATGAAAATGACCTAAATGTTCATCCAATGACACAAAACACCTATTGGATGCACAAGATTGGTTAAAAACCCTAATTGGACAAGATTAAGTGTAGGGAGGACGAAAATGACCTAAATGTTCATCCAATGACACAAAACACCTATTGGATGCACAAGATTGGTTAAAAACCCTAATTGGACAAGATTAAGTGTAGGGAGGACGAAAGTGACCTAAATATTCATCCAATGACACAAAAATACATATTGGATGCACAAGATTGGTTAAAAACCCTAATTGGACAAGAATTAGCCTAGCGAGGATGAAAACGACCTAATTGTTCATCCAATGACACAAAAATACCTATTGGATGCACAAGATTGGTTAGAAACCCTAATTGGACAAAATTAAGTTTAGGGAGGACGAAAATGACCTAAATGTTCATCCAATGACACAAAAACACCTATTGGATGCACAAGATTGGTTAAAAACCCTAATTGGACAAGATTAAGTTTAGGGAGGACGAAAATGACCTAAATGTTCATCCAATGACACAAAACACCTATTGGATGCACAAGATTGGTTAAAAACGCTAATTGGACAAGATTAAGTTTAGGGACGACGAAAATGACCTAAATATTCATCCAATGACACAACACACCTATTGAATGAACAAGATTGGTTGAAAACCCTAATTGGACAAGATTAAATGTTGGGAGGACGAAAATAACCTAAATGTTCATCCAATGACACTAAAACACCTATCGGATGCACAAGATTGGTTAGAAACCCTAATTGAAAAAGATTAAGTTTAGGGAGGACGAAAATGACCTAAATGTTCATCCAATGACACAAAACACCTATGGGATGCACAAGATTGGTTAAAAACCGTAATTGGATAAGATTAAGTTTAGGGAGAGCGAAAATGACATAAATATTCATCCAATGACACAACACACCTATTGAATATACAAGATTGGTTAAAAACCCTAATTGGACAAGATTAAGTGTAGGGAGGACGAAAATGACCTAAATGTTCATCCAATGACACAAAACACCTATTGGATGCACAAGATTGGTTAAAAACCCTAATTGGACAAGAATTAGCCTAGGGAGGACGAAAATGACCTAAATGTTCATCCAATGACACAACACACCTATTGAATGAACAAGATTGGTTAAAAACCCTAATTGGACAAGATTAAGTGTAGGGAGGACGAAAATGACCTAAATATTCATCCAATGACACAAAACACCTATTGGATGCACAAGATTGGTTAAAAACCCTAATTGGACAAGATTAAGTGTAGGGAGGACGAAAATGACCTAAATGTTCATCCAATGACACAAAACACCTATTGGATGCACAAGATTGGTTAAAAACCCTAATTGGACAAGATTTAGTGTAGGGAGGACGAAAATGACCTAAATATTCATCCAATGACACAAAACACCTATTGGATGCACAAGATTGGTTAAAAACCCTAATTGGACAAGATTAAGTGTAGGGAGGACGAAAATGACCTAAATATTCATTCAATGACACAAAACACCTATTGGATGCACAAGATTGGTTAAAAACCCTAATTGGACAAGATTAAGTGTAGGGAGGACGAAAATGACCTAAATGTTCATCCAATGACACAAAACACCTATTGGATGCACAAGATTGGTTAAAAACCCTAATTGGACAAGAATTATCCTAGGGAGGACGAAAATGATCTAATTGTTCATCCAATTACACTAAAACACCAATTGGATACACAAGATTGGTTAAAAACCCTAATTAGACAAGGTTAAGTGTAGGGATGATGAAAATGACCTAAATATTCATCCAATGACACAAAACACCTATTGGATGCACAAGATTGGTTAAAAACCCTAATTGGACAAGATTAAGTGTAGGGAGGACGAAAATGACCTAAATGTTCATCCAATGACACAAAAACACCAATTGGATGCACAAGATTGGTTAGAAACCCTAATTGGACAAGATAAAGTGTAGGGAGGACGAAAATGACGTAAATGTTCATCCAATGACACAAAACACGTATTGGATGCACAAGATTGGTTAAAAACCCTAATTGGACAAGATTAAGTGTAGGGAGGACGAAAATGACCTAAATGTTCATCCAATGACACAAAACACCTATTGGATGCACAAGATTGGTTAAAAACCCTAATTGGACAAGAATAAGCCTAGGTATGACGAAAAGGACCTAAATGTTCATCCAATGACACAAAACAACTATTGGATGCACAAGATTGGTTAAAAACTCTAATTGGACCAGATTAAGTGAAGGGAGGACGAAAATGACCTAAATATTCTTCCACTGACACAAAACACCGATTGGATGCACAAGATTGGTTAGAAACCCTAATAGGACAAGAATAAGCTTAGGGAGGACAAAAATGACCTAATTGTTCATCCAATGACACAAAACACCTATTGGATGCACAAGATTGTTTAAAAACCCTAATTGGACAAGATTAAGTGCAGGGAGGACGAAAATGACCTAAAAGTTCATCCAATGACACAAAACACCTATTGGATGCACAAGATTGGTTAAAAACCCTAATTGGACAAGATTAAGTGTAGGGAGGACGAAAATGACCTAAATGTTCATCCAATGACACAAAACACCTATTGGATGCACAAGATTGGTTAAAAACCCTAATTGGACAAGAATAAGCCTAGGGAGGACAAAAATGACCTAATTGTTCATCCAATGACACAAAAACACGTATTGGATGCACAAGATTGGTTGGAAACCATAATTGGACAAGATTAAGTTTAGGGAGGACGAAAATGACCTAAATGTTCATCCCATGACACAAAACACCTATTGGATGTACAAGATTGGTTAGAAACCCTAATTGGACAAGATTAAGTGTAGGGAGGACGAAAATGACCTAATTGTTCATCCAATGACACAAAACACCTATTGGATGCACAAGATTGGTTAGAAACCCTAATTGAACAAGATTTAGCCTAGGGAGGACGAAAATGACCTAATTGTTCATCCAATGACACAAAAACACGTATTCGATGCACAAGATTGGTTAGAAACCCTAATTGGACAAGAATTAGCCTAGGGAGAACGAAAAGGACCTAAATGTTCATCCAATGACACAAAACACCTATTGGATGCACAAGATTGTTTAAAAACCCTAATTGGACAAGATTAAGTGTAGGGAGGACGAAAATGACCTAAATGTTCATCCAATGACACAAAACACCTATTGGATGCACAAGATTGGTTAAAAACCCTAATTGGACAAGAATTAGCCTAGGGA
Source organism: Cicer judaicum (assembly GCA_037974835.1). Taxonomy (NCBI): domain Eukaryota; kingdom Viridiplantae; phylum Streptophyta; class Magnoliopsida; order Fabales; family Fabaceae; genus Cicer; species Cicer judaicum. The sequence continues at coordinate 72,689 of JBBPBS010000864.1, forward strand.
GGACGAAAATGACCTAATTGTTCATCCAATGATACAAAAATACCTATTGGATGCACAAGATTGGTTAGAAACCCTAATTGGACAAGATTAAGTGTAGGGAGGTAGACAGTGACATAAAAATCATCCAATGACACAAACACACCTATTGGATGCACAAGATTGGTTAAAAACCATAATTGGACAAGAATTAGCCTAGGGAGGACGAAAATGACCTAATTGTTCATCCAATGACACAAAAACACCTATTTGATACACAAGATTGGTTAAAAACCGTAATTGGACAAGAATTAGCCTAGGGAGGACGAAAATGACCTAATTGTTCATCCAATGATACAAAAATACCTATTGGATGCACAAGATTGGTTAGAAACCCTAATTGGACAAGATTAAGTGTAGGGAGGTAGACCGTGACATAAAAATCATCCAATGACACAAACACACCTATTGGATGCACAAGATTGGTTAAAAACCATAATTGGACAAGAATTACCCTAGGGAGGACGAAAATGACCTAAATGTTCATCCAATGACACAAAACACCTAATGGATGCACAAGATTAGTTAAAAACACTAATTGGACTACATTAAGTGTAAGGAGGACGAAAATGACCTAAATGTTCATCCAATGACACAAAACACCTATTGGATGCACAAGATTGGTTAAAAACCCTAAGTGGACTACATTAAGTGTAGGGAGGACGAAAATGACCTAAATGTTCATCCCATGACACAAAACACCTATTGGATGCACATGATTGGTTAAAAACCCTAATTGGACAAGATTAAGTGTAGGTAGGACACAAATGACCTAAATGTTCATCCAATGACACAAAAACACCTAATGGATGCACAAGATTGGTAAAAAACCCTAAGTGGACTACATTAAGTGTAGGGAGGACGAAAATGACCTAAATGTTCATCCAATGAAACAAAAACACCTTATGGATGCACAAGATTGGTTAAAAATCCTAATTGGACAAGATTAAGTGTAGGGAGGACGAAAATGACCTAAATGTTCATCCAATGACACAAAACACCTAGTGGATGCACAAGATTGGTTAGAAACCCTAATTGGACAAGATTAAGTTTGGGGAGGACGAAAATGACCTAATTGTTCATCCAATGACACAAAACACCTATTGGATGCATAAGATTGGTTAAAAACCCTAATTGGACAAGAATAAGTGTAGGGAGGACGAAAATGACCTAAATGTTCATCCAATGACACAAAACACCTATTGGATGCACAAGATTGGTTAAAAACCTTAATTGGACCAGAATTAGCCTAGGGAGGACGAAAATGACCTAATTGTTCATCCAATGACACAAACACACCAATTGGATGCACAAGATTGGTTAGAAACCCTAATTGGACAAGAATAAGCCTAGGCAGGTCCAAAATGACCTAATTGTTAATCCAATAACACAAACACAACTATTGGATGCACAAGATTGGTTAGAAACCCTAATTGGACAAGCATAAGCCTAGGGAGGATGAAAATGACCTAAATGTTCATCCAATGACACAAAACACCTATTGGATGCACAAGATTGGTTAAAAACCTTAATTGGACCAGAATTAGCCTAGGGAGGACGAAAATGACCTAATTGTTCATCCAATGACACAAACACACCAATTGGATGCACAAGATTGGTTAGAAACCCTAATTGGACAAGAATAAGCCTAGGCAGGTCCAAAATAACCTAATTGTTAATCCAATAACACAAACACAACTATTGGATGCACAAGATTGGTTAGAAACCCTAATTGGACAAGCATAAGCCTAGGGAGGATGAAAATGACCTAAATGTTCATCCAATGACACAAAACACCTATTGGATGCACAAGATTGGTTAAAAACCCTAATTGGACAAGATTAAGTGTAGGGAGGACGAAAATGACCTAAATGTTCATCCAATGACACAAACACAACTATTGGATGCACATGATTGGTTAGAAACCCTAATTTGACAAGCATAAGCCTAGGGAAGATGAAAATGATCTAAATGTTCATCTAATGACACAAAACACCTATTGGATGCACAAGATTGGTTAGAAACCCTAATTGGACAAGAATAAGCCTAGGCAGGTCCAAAATGACCTAATTGTTAATCCAATAACACAAACACAACTATTGGATGCACAAGATTGGTTAGAAACCCTAATTGGACAAGCATAAGCCTAGGGAGGATGAAAATGACCTAAATGTTCATCCAATGACACAAAACACCTATTGGATGCACAAGATTGGTTAGAAACCCTAATTGGACAAGCATAAGCTTAGGGAGGATGAAAATGACCTAAATGTTCATCCAATGACACAAAACACCTATTGGATGCACAAGATTGGTTAAAAACCCTAATTGGACAAGAATTAGCCTAGGGAGGTCGAAAATGACCTAATTGTTCATCCAATTACACAAACACAACTATTGGATGCACAAGATTGGTTAGAAACCCTAATTGGACAAGAATAAGCCTAGGGAGGTAAACAATGACCTAATTGTTCATCCAATGACACAGACACAACTATTGGATGCACATGTTTGGTTAGAAACCCTAATTGGACAAGAATAAGCCTAGGGAGGTCGAAAATGACCTAATTGTTCATTCAATGACACAAAAACACCTAATGGATGCACAAGATTGGTTAAAAACCTTTATTGGACTACATGAAGTGTAGGGAGGACGAAAATGACCTAAATGTTCATCCAATGACACAAAACACCTATTGGATGCACAAGATTGGTTAAAAACCCTAATTGGACAAGAATTAGCCTAGGGAGGACGAAAATGACCTAATTGTTCATCCAATGAGACAAAAACACCTATTGGATGCACAAGATTGGTTAGAAACCCTAATTGGACAAGATTAAGTTTAGGGAGGACGAAAATGACCTAATTGTTCATCCAATGACACAAAACACCTATTGGATGCACAAGATTGGTTAAAAACCCTAATTGGACAAGAATTAGCCTAGGGAGGACGAAAATGACCTAATTGTTCATCCAATGATACAAAAATACCTATTGGATGCACAAGATTGGTTAGAAACCCTAATTGGACAAGATTAAGTGTAGGGAGGTAGACAGTGACATAAAAATCATCCAATGACACAAACACACCTATTGGATGCACAAGATTGGTTAAAAACCATAATTGGACAAGAATTAGCCTAGGGAGGACGAAAATGACCTAAATGTTCATCCAATGACACAAAACACCTAATGGATGCACAAGATTAGTTAAAAACCTTATTGGACTACATTAAGTGTAAGGAGGACGAAAATGACCTAAATGTTCATCCAATGACACAAAACACCTATTGGATGCACAAGATTGGTTAAAAACCCTAAGTGGACTACATTAAGTGTAGGGAGGACGAAAATGACCTAAATGTTCATCCCATGACACAAAATACCTATTGGATGCACATGATTGGTTAAAAACCCTAATTGGACAAGATTAAGTGTAGGTAGGACACAAATGACCTAAATGTTCATCCAATGACACAAAAACACCTAATGGATGCACAAGATTGGTAAAAAACCCTAAGTGGACTACATTAAGTGTAGGGAGGACGAAAATGACCTAAATGTTCATCCAATGAAACAAAAACACCTTATGGATGCACAAGATTGGTTAAAAATCCTAATTGGACAAGATTAAGTGTAGGGAGGACGAAAATGACCTAAATGTTCATCCAATGACACAAAACACCTAGTGGATGCACAAGATTGGTTAGAAACCCTAATTGGACAAGATTAAGTTTGGGGAGGACGAAAATGACCTAATTGTTCATCCAATGACACAAAACACCTATTAGATGCATAAGATTGGTTAAAAACCCTAATTGGACAAGATTAAGTGTAGGGAGGACGAAAATGACCTAAATGTTCATCCAATGACACAAAACACCTATTGGATGCACAAGATTGGTTAAAAACCTTAATTGGACCAGAATTAGCCTAGGGAGGACGAAAATGACCAAATTGTTCATCCAATGACACAAACACACCAATTGGATGCACAAGATTGGTTAGAAACCCTAATTGGACAAGAATCAGCCTAGGCAGGTCCAAAATGACCTAATTGTTAATCCAATAACACAAACACAACTATTGGATGCACAAGATTGGTTAGAAACCCTAATTGGACAAGCATAAGCCTAGGGAGGATGAAAATGACCTAAATGTTCATCCAATGACACAAAACACCTATTGGATGCACAAGATTGGTTAAAAACCCTAATTGGACAAGATTAAGTGTAGGGAGGACGAAAATGACCTAAATGTTCATCCAATGACACAAACACAACTATTGGATGCACATGATTGGTTAGAAACCCTAATTTGACAAGCATAAGCCTAGGGAAGATGAAAATGATCTAAATGTTCATCTAATGACACAAAACACCTATTGGATGCACAAGATTGGTTAAAAACCCTAATTGGACAAGAATTAACCTAGGGAGGACGAAAATGACCTAATTGTTCATCCTATGACACAAACACACCAATTGGATGCACAAGATTGGTTAGAAACCCTAATTGGACAAGAATTAGCTTAGGGAGGACGAAAATGACCTAAATGTTCATCCAATGACACAAAAACACCTATTTGATGCACAAGATTGGTTAAAAACCCTAATTGGACAAGAATTAGCCTAGGGAGGACGAAAATGACCTAAATAAATGTTCATCCAATGACACAAAAACACATATTGGATGCACAAGATTACTTAGAAACCTTAATTGGACAACAATTAGCCTAGGGAGGACGAAAATGACCTAAATGTTCGTCAATTGACACAAAAACTCCCAATGGATGCACAAGATTGGTTAAAAACCTTAATTGGACAAGAATTAGCCAAGG
>JBBPBS010000864.1:77727-101456 GCA_037974835.1 Cicer judaicum
ATTGGATGCACAAGATTGGTTAGAAACCCTAATTGGACAAGAATCAGCCTAGGCAGGTCCAAAATGACCTAATTGTTAATCCAATAACACAAACACAACTATTGGATGCACAAGATTGGTTAGAAACCCTAATTGGACAAGCATAAGCCTAGGGAGGATGAAAATGACCTAAATGTTCATCCAATGACACAAAACACCTATTGGATGCACAAGATTGGTTAAAAACCCTAATTGGACAAGATTAAGTGTAGGGAGGACGAAAATGACCTAAATGTTCATCCAATGACACAAACACAACTATTGGATGCACATGATTGGTTAGAAACCCTAATTTGACAAGCATAAGCCTAGGGAAGATGAAAATGATCTAAATGTTCATCTAATGACACAAAACACCTATTGCATGCACAAGATTGGTTAAAAACCCTAATTGGACAAGAATTAACCTAGGGAGGACGAAAATGACCTAATTGTTCATCCTATGACACAAACACACCAATTGGATGCACAAGATTGGTTAGAAACCCTAATTGGACAAGAATTAGCTTAGGGAGGACGAAAATGACCTAAATGTTCATCCAATGACACAAAAACACCTATTTGATGCACAAGATTGGTTAAAAACCCTAATTGGACAAGAATTAGCCTAGGGAGGACGAAAATGACCTAAATAAATGTTCATCCAATGACACAAAAACACATATTGGATGCACAAGATTACTTAGAAACCTTAATTGGACAACAATTAGCCTAGGGAGGACGAAAATGACCTAAATGTTCGTCAATTGACACAAAAACTCCCAATGGATGCACAAGATTGGTTAAAAACCTTAATTGGACAAGAATTAGCCAAGGGAGGATGAAAATGACGTAAATGTTCATCCAATGACACAAAAACACCTAATGGATAAACAAGATTGGTTAAAAACCCTAATTGCACAAGAAATAGCCTAGGGAGGACAAAAATTACCTAAACGTTCATCCAACGACACAAAAACACCTAATGGATGCACAAGATTGGTTAAAAATCCTAATTGGACTACATTAAGTGTAGGGAGGACGAAAATCACCTAAATGTTCATCCAATGACACAAAACACGTATTGGATGCACAAGATTGGTTAGAAACCCTAATTAGACAAGATTAAGTTTTGGGAGGACGAAAATGACCTAATTGTTCATACAATGACACAAAACACCTATTGGATGCACAAGATTGGTTAAAAACCCTAATTGGACAAGATTAAGTGTAGGGAGGACGAAAATGACCTAAATGTTCATCCAATGACACAAAACACCTATTGGATGCACAAGATTGGTTAAAAACCCTAATTGGACAAGAATTAGCCTAGGGAGGACGAAAATGACCTAATTGTTCATCCAATGATACAAAAATACCTATTGGATGCACAAGATTGGTTAGAACCCCTAATTGGACAAGATTAAGTGTAGGGAGGTAGACAGTGACATAAAAATCATCCAATGATACAAACACACCTATTGGATGCACAAGATTGGTTAAAAACCATAATTGGACAAGAATTAGCCTAGGGAGGACGAAAATGACCTAAATGTTCATCCAATGACACAAAACACCTAATGGATGCACAAGATTAGTTAAAAACACTAATTGGACTACATTAAGTGTACGGAGGACGAAAATGACCTAAATGTTCATCCAATGACACAAAACACCTATTGGATGCACAAGATGGGTTAAAAACCCTAAGTGGACTACATTAAGTGTAGGGAGGACGAAAATGACCTAAATGTTCATCCAATGACACAAAACACCTATTGGATGCACAAGATTGGTTAAAAACCCTAATTGGACAAGATTAAGTGTAGGTAGGACACAAATGACCTAAATATTCATCCAATGACACAAAAACACCTAATAGATGCACAAGATTAGTAAAAAACCCTAAGTGGACTACATTAACTGTAGGGAGGACGAAAATGACCTAAATGTTCATCCAATGATACAAAAACACCTTATGGATGCACAAGATTGGTTAAAAATCCTAATAGGACAAGATTAAGTGTAGGGAGGACGAAAATGACCTAAATGTTCATCCAATGACACAAAACACCTAGTGGATGCACAAGATTGGTTAGAAACCCTAATTGGACAAGATTAAGTTTGGGGAGGACGAAAATGACCTAATTGTTCATCCAATGACACAAAACACCTATTGGATGCATAAGATTGGTTAAAAACCCTAATTGGACAAGATTAAGTGTAGGGAGGACGAAAATGACCTAAATGTTCTTCCAATGACACAAAACACCTATTGGATGCACAAGATTGGTTAAAAACCTTAATTGGACCAGAATTAGCCTAGGGAGGACGAAAATGACCTAATTGTTCATCCAATGACACAAACACACCAATTGGATGCACAAGATTGGTTAGAAACCCTAATTGGACAAGAATAAGCCTAGGCAGGTCCAAAATAACCTAATTGTTAATCCAATAACACAAACACAACTATTGGATGCACAAGATTGGTTAGAAACCCTAATTGGACAAGCATAAGCCTAGGGAGGATGAAAATGACCTAAATGTTCATCCAATGACACGAAACACCTATTGGATGCACAAGATTGGTTAAAAACCCTAATTGGACAAGAATTAACCTAGGGAGGACGAAAATAACCTAATTGTTCATCCAATGACACAAACACACCAATTGGATGCACAAGATTGGTTAGAAACCCTAATTGGACAAGAATTAGCCTAGGGAGGACGAAAATGACCTAAATGTTCATCCAATGACACAAAAACACCTATTTGATGCACAAGATTGGTTAAAAACCCTAATTGGACAAGAATTAGCCTAGGGAGGACGAAAATGACCTAAATGTTCATCCAATGACACAAAAACACATATTGGATGCACAAGATTGCTTAGAAACCTTAATTGGACAACAATTAGCCTAGGGAGGACGAAAATGACCTAAATGTTCGTCAATTGACACAAAAACTCCCAATGGATGCACAAGATTGTTTAAAAACCTTAATTGGACAAGAATTAGCCAAGGGAGGATGAAAATGACGTAAATGTTCATCCAATGACACAAAAACACCTAATGGATAAACAAGATTGGTTAAAAACCCTAATTGGACAAGAAATAGCCTAGGGAGGACGAAAATTACCTAAATGTTCTTCCAACGACACAAAAAAACCTAATGGATGCACAAGATTGGTTAAAAATCCTAATTGGACTACATTAAGTGTAGGGAGGACGAAAATCACCTAAATGTTCATCCAATGACACAAAACACGTATTGGATGCACAAGATTGGTTAGAAACCCTAATTAGACAAGATTAAGTTTTGGGAGGACGAAAATGACCTAAATGTTCATACAATGACACAAAACACCTATTGGATGCACAAGATTGGTTAAAAACCCTAATTGGACAAGATTAAGTGTAGGGAGGACGAAAATGACCTAAATGTTCATCCAATGACACAAAACACCTATTGGATGCACAAGATTGGTTAAAAACCCTAATTGGACAAGAATTAGCCTAGGGAGGACGAAAATGGCCTAATTGTTCATCCAATGACACAAAGCACCTATTGGATGCACAAGATTGGTTAGAAACATTAATTGGACAAGAATTAGCCTAGGGAGGACGAAAATGACCTAATTGTTCATCCAATGACACAAAAACACCTATTGGATGCACAAGATAGGTTAGAAACCCTAATTGGACAAGATTAAGTTTAGGGAGGATGAAAATGACGTAAATGTTCATCCAATGACACAAAACACCTATTGGATGCACAAGATTGGTTAAAAACCCTAATTGGACAAGATTAAGTGTAGGGAGGACGAAAATGACCTAAATGTTCATCCAATGACACAAAACACCTATTGGATGCACAAGATTGGTTAAAAACCCTAATTGGACAAGAATTAGCCTAGGGAGGACGAAAATGACCTAATTGTTCATCCAATGACACAAAAACACGTGTTGGATGCACAAGATTGGTTAATAACCCTAAATTGGACAAGAATTAGCCTAGGGAGGACGAAAATGACCTAATTGTTCATCCAATGACACAAAACACCAATTGGATGCACAAGATTGGTTAAAAACACTAATTGGACAAGAATTAGCCTAGGGAGGACGAAAATGACCTAATTGTTCATCCAATGACACAAAACACCTATTGGATGCACAAGATTGGTCAGAAATCCTAATTGGACAAGATTAAGTTTAGGGAGAACGAAAATGACCTTAATGTTCATCGAATGACACAAAACACCTATTGGATGCACAAGAATGGTTAAAAGCCCTAATTGGACAAGAATTAGCCTAGGGAGGACGAAAATGACCTAATTGTTCATCCAATGACACAAAAACACCTATTGGATGCACAAGATTGGTCAGAAACCCTAATTGGACAAGATTAAGTTTAGGGAGAACGAAAATGAGCTAAATGTTCATCTAATGACACAAAAACACCTATTGGATGCACAAGATTGGTTAAAAACCCTAATTGTACAAGAATAAGTGTAGGGAGGACGAAAATGACCTAAATGTTCATCCAATGACACAAAACACCTATTGGATGCACAAGATTGGTTAAAAACCCTAATTGGACAAGAATTAGCCTAGGGAGGACGAAAATGACCTAATTGTTCATCCAATTACACAAAAACACCTATTGGAGGCACAAGATTGGTTAGAAACCCTAATTGGAAGAGATTAAGTTTAGGGAGGAAGAAAATGACATCAATGTTCATCCAATGAGACAAAAACAACAATTGGATGCACAAGATTGGTTAGAAACCCTAATTGGACAAGATTAAGTGTAGGGAGGACGAAAATGACCTAAATGTTCATCCAATGACACAAAACACCTATTGGATGCACAAGATTGGTTAAAAACCCTAATTGGACAAGAATTAGCCTAGGGAGGACGAAAATGACCTAATTGTTCATCCAATGACCCAAAAACACCTGTCGGATGCACAAGATTGGTCAGAAACCCTAATTGAACAAGATTAAGTGTAGGGAGGACGAAAATGACCTAAATGTTCATCCAATGACACAAAACACCTATTGGATGGACAAGATTGGTTAAAAACCCTAATTGGACAAGAATTATCATAGAGAGGACGAAAATGACCTAATTGTTCATCCAATGACACAAAAACACCAATTGGATGCACAAGATTGTTCAGAAACCCTAATTGGACAAGATAAAGTGTAGGGAGGACGAAAATGACCTAAGTGTTCATCCAATGACACAAAACACCTATTGGATGCACAAGATTGGTTAAAAACCCTAATTGGACAAGAATTAGCCTAGGGAGGACGAAAATGACCTAATTGTTCATCCAATGAAACAAAAACACCCATTGGATGCACAAGATTAGTTAAAAACCCTAATTGGACAAGATTAAGTGTAGGGAGAACGAAAATGACCTAAATGTTCATCCAATGACACAAAACACCTATTGGATGCACAAGATTGGTTAAAAACCCTAATTGGACAAGATTAAGTGTAGGGAGGACGAAAATGACCTAAATGTTCATCCAATGACACAAACACAACTATTGGATGCACATGATTGGTTAGAAACCCTAATTTGACAAGCATAAGCCTAGGGAAGATGAAAATGACCTAAATGTTCATCTAATGACACAAAACACCTATTGGATGCACAAGATTGGTTAGAAACACTAATTGGACAAGAATTAACATAGGGAGGACGAAAATGACCTAATTGTTCATCCAATGACACAAACATACGAATTGGATGCACAAGATTGGTTAGAAACCCTAATTGGACAAGAATTAGCCTAGGGAGGACGAAAATGACCTAAATGTTCATCCAATGACACAAAAACACCTATTTGATGCACAAGATTGGTTAAAAACCCTAATTGGACAAGAATTAGCCTAGGGAGGACGAAAATGACCTAAATGTTCATCCAATGACACAAAAACACATATTGGATGCACAAGATTGCTTAGAAACCTTAATTGGAGAACAATTAGCCTTGGGAGGACGAAAATGACCTAAATGTTCGTCAATTGACACAAAAACTCCCAATGGATGCACAAGATTGGTTAAAAACCTTAATTGGACAAGAATTAGCCAAGGGAGGATGAAAATGACGTAAATGTTCATCCCATGACACAAAAACACCTAATGGATAAACAAGATTGGTTAAAAACCCTAATTGGACAAGAAATAGCCTAGTGAGGACGAAAATTACCTAAATGGTCATCCAACGACACAAAAACACCTAATGGATGCACAAGATTGGTTAAAAATCCTAATTGGACTACATTAAGTGTAGGGAGTACGAAAATCACCTAAATGTTCATCCAATGACACAAAACACGTATTGGATGCACAAGATTGGTTAGAAACCCTAATTAGACAAGATTAAGTTTTGGGAGGACGAAAATGACCTAATTGTTCATACAATGACACAAAACACCTATTGGATGCACAAGATTGGTTAAAAACCCTAATTGGACAAGAATTAGCCTAGGGAGGACGAAAATGACCTAATTGTTCATCCAATGATACAAAAATACCTATTGGATGCACAAGATTGGTTAGAACCCCTAATTGGACAAGATTAAGTGTAGGGAGGTAGACAGTGACATAAAAATCATCCAATGACACAAACACACCTATTGGATGCACAAGATTGGTTAAAAACCATAATTGGACAAGAATTAGCCTAGGGAGGACGAAAATGACCTAAATGTTCATCCAATGACACAAAACACCTAATGGATGCACAAGATTAGTTAAAAACACTAATTGGACTACACTAAGTGTACGGAGGACGAAAATGACCTAAATGTTCATCCAATGACACAAAACACCTATTGGATGCACAAGATTGGTTAAAAACCCTAAGTGGACTACATTAAGTGTAGGGAGGACGAAAATGACCTAAATGTTCATCCAATGACACAAAACACCTAGTGGATGCACAAGATTGGTTAGAAACCCTAATTGGACAAGATTAAGTGTAGGGAGGTAGACAGTGACATAAAAATCATCCAATGACACAAACACACCTATTGGATGCACAAGATTGGTTAAAAACCATAATTGGACAAGAATTAGCCTAGGGAGGACGAAAATGACCTAAATGTTCATCCAATGACACAAAACACCTAATGGATGCACAAGATTAGTTAAAAACACTAATTGGACTACATTAAGTGTACGGAGGACGAAAATGACCTAAATGTTCATGCAATGACACAAAACACCTATTGGATGCACAAGATTGGTTAAAAACCCTAAGTGGACTACATTAAGTGTAGGGAGGACGAAAATGACCTAAATGTTCATCCAATGACACAAAACACCTATTAGATGCACAAGATTGGTTAAAAACCCTAATTGGACAAGATTAAGTGTAGGTAGGACACAAATGACCTAAATGTTCATCCAATGACACAAAAACACCTAATAGATGCACAAGATTGGTAAAAAACCCTAAGTGGACTACATTAAGTGTAGGGAGGACGAAAATGACCTAAATGTTCATCCAATGAAACAAAAACACCTTATGGATGCACAAGATTGGTTAAAAATCCTAATAGGACAAGATTAAGTGTAGGGAGGACGAAAATGACCTAAATGTTCATCCAATGACACAAAACACCTAGTGGATGCACAAGATTGGTTAGAAACCCTAATTGGACAAGATTAAGTTTGGGGAGGACGAAAATGACCTAATTGTTCATCCAATGACACAAAACACCTATTGGATGCATAAGATTGGTTAAAAACCATAATTGGACAAGAATTAGCCTAGGGAGGACGAAAATGACCTAAATGTTCATCCAATGACACAAAACACCTAATGGATGCACAAGATTAGTTAAAAACACTAATTGGACTACATTAAGTGTACGAAGGACGAAAATGACCTAAATGTTCATCCAATGACACAAAACACCTATTGGATGCACAAGATTGGTTAAAAACCCTAAGTGGACTACATTAAGTGTAGGGAGGACGAAAATGACCTAAATGTTCATCCAATGACACAAAACACCTAGTGGATGCACAAGATTGGTTAGAAACCCTAATTGGACAAGATTAAGTTTGGGGAGGACGAAAATGACCTAATTGTTCATCCAATGACACAAAACACCTATTGGATGCATAAGATTGGTTAAAAACCCTAATTGGACAAGATTAAGTGTAGGGAGGACGAAAATGACCTAAATGTTCATCCAATGACACAAAACACGTATTGGATGCACAAGATTGGTTAAAAACCTTAATTGGACCAGAATTAGCCTAGGGAGGACGAAAATGACCTAATTGTTCATCCAATGACACAAAGACGCCAATTGGATGCACAAGATTGGTTAGAAACCCTAATTGGACAAGATAAGCCTAGGCAGGTCCAAAATGACCTAATTGTTAATCCAATAACAAAAACACAACTATTGGATGCACAAGATTGGTTAGAAACCCTAATTGGACAAGCATAAGCATAGGGAGGATGAAAATGACCTAAATGTTCATCCAATGACACAAAACACCTATTGGATGCACAAGATTGGTTAAAAACCCTAATTGGACAAGATTAAGTGTAGGGAGGACGAAAATGACCTAAATGTTCATCCAATGACACAAACACAACTATTGGATGCACATGATTGGTTAGAAACCCTAATTTGACAAGCATAAGCCTAGGGAAGATGAAAATGACCTAAATGTTCATCTAATGACACAAAACACCTATTGGATGCACAAGATTGGTTAGAAACACTAATTGGACAAGATTTAGTTTTGGGAGGACGAAAATGACCTAATTGTTCATCCAATGACACAAAACACCTATTGGATGCACAAGATTGGTTAAAAACCCTAATTGGACAAGAATTAACCTAGGGAGGACGAAAATGACCTAATTGTTCATCCAATGACACAAACATACCAATTGGATGCACAAGATTGGTTAGAAACCCTAATTGGACAAGAATTAGCCTAGGGAGGACGAAAATGACCTAAATGTTCATCCAATGACACAAAAACACCTAATAGATGCACAAGATTGGTAAAAACCCCTAAGTGGACTACATTAAGTGTAGGGAGGACGAAAATGACCTAAATGTTCATCCAATGAAACAAAAACACCTTATGGATGCACAAGATTGGTTAAAAATCCTAATAGGACAAGATTAAGTGTAGGGAGGACGAAAATGACCTAAATGTTCATCCAATGACACAAAACACCTAGTGGATGCACAAGATTGGTTAGAAACCCTAATTGGACAAGATTAAGTTTGGGGAGGACGAAAATGACCTAATTGTTCATCCAATGACACAAAACACCTATTGGATGCATAAGATTGGTTAAAAACCCTAATTGGACAAGATTAAGTGTAGGGAGGACGAAAATGACCTAAATGTTCATCCAATGACACAAAACACGTATTCGATGCACAAGATTGGTTAAAAACCTTAATTGGACCAGAATTAGCCTAGGGAGGACGAAAATGACCTAATTGTTCATCCAATGACACAAACACACCAATTGGATGCACAAGATTGGTTAGAAACCCTAATTGGACAAGAATAAGCCTAGGCACGTCCAAAATGACCTAATTGTTAATCCAATAACAAAAACACAACTATTGGATGCACAAGATTGGTTAGAAACCCTAATTGGACAAGCATAAGCCTAGGGAGGATGAAAATGACCTAAATGTTCATCCAATGACACAAAACACCTATTGGATGCATAAGATTGGTTAAAAACCCTAATTGGACAAGATTAAGTGTAGGGAGGACGAAAATGACCTAAATGTTCATCCAATGACACAAAACACGTATTGGATGCACAAGATTGGTTAAAAACCTTAATTGGACCAGAATTAGCCTAGGGAGGACGAAAATGACCTAATTGTTCATCCAATGACACAAAACACCTATTGGATGCACAAGATTGGTTAAAAACCCTAATTGGACAAGAATTAGCCTAGGGAGGATGAAAATGACCTAAATGTTCATCCAATGACACAAAACACCTATTGGATGCACAACATTGGTTAGAAACCCTAATTGGACAAGATTAAGTTTAGGGAGGACGAAAATTACCTAATTGTTCATCCAATGACACAAAACACCTATTGGATGCACAAGATTAGTTAAAAAAATCCTAATTGCACTACATTAAGTGTAGGGAGGACGAAAATGACCTAAATGTTCATCCAATGATACAAAACACCTATTGGATGCACAAGATTGGTTAAAAACCCTAATTGGACAAGATTAAGTGTAGGGAGGACGAAAATGACCTAAATGTTCATCCAATGACACAAAACACCTATTGGATGCACAAGATTGGTTAAAAACCCTAATTGGACAAGAATTATCCTAGGGAGGACGAAAATGATCTAATTGTTCATCCAATTACACTAAAACACCAATTGGATACACAAGATTGGTTAAAAACCCTAATTAGACAAGGTTAAGTGTAGGGATGATGAAAATGACCTAAATATTCATCCAATGACACAAAACACCTATTGGATGCACAAGATTGGTTAAAAACCCTAATTGGACAAGATTAAGTGTAGGGAGGACGAAAATGACCTAAATGTTCATCCAATGACACAAAACACCTATTGGATGCACAAGATTGGTTAAAAACCCTAATTGGATAAGAATTAGCCTAGGGAGGACGAAAAAGACGTAAGTGTCAATCCAATGACACAAAACTCCTATTGGATGCACAAGATTGGTTAGAAACCCTAATTGGACAAGATAAAGTGTAGGGAGGACGAAAATGACCTAAATGTTCATCCAATGACACAAAACACCTATTGGATGCACAAGATTGGTTAAAAACCCTAATTGGACAAGAATTAGCCTAGGGAGGACGAAAATGACCTAATTGTTCATCCAATGATACAAAAATACCTATTGGATGCACAAGATTGGTTAGAACCCCTAATTGGACAAGATTAAGTGTAGGGAGGTAGACAGTGACATAAAAATCATCCAATGACACAAACACACCTATTGGATGCACAAGATTGGTTAAAAACCATAATTGGACAAGAATTAGCCTAGGGAGGACGAAAATGACCTAAATGTTCATCCAATGACACAAAACACCTATTGGATGCACAAGATTGGTTAAAAACCCTAATTGGACAAGAATTAACCTAGGGAGGACGAAAATGACCTAATTGTTCATCCAATGACACAAACATACCAATTGGATGCACAAGATTGGTTAGAAACCCTAATTGGACAAGAATTAGCCTAGGGAGGACGAAAATGACCTAAATGTTCATCCAATGACACAAAAACACCTAATAGATGCACAAGATTGGTAAAAACCCCTAAGTGGACTACATTAAGTGTAGGGAGGACGAAAATGACCTAAATGTTCATCCAATGAAACAAAAACACCTTATGGATGCACAAGATTGGTTAAAAATCCTAATAGGACAAGATTAAGTGTAGGGAGGACGAAAATGACCTAAATGTTCATCCAATGACACAAAACACCTAGTGGATGCACAAGATTGGTTAGAAACCCTAATTGGACAAGATTAAGTTTGGGGAGGACGAAAATGACCTAATTGTTCATCCAATGAAAAAAAAAACACCTATTGGATGCATAAGATTGGTTAAAAACCCTAATTGGACAAGATTAAGTGTACGGAGGACGAAAATGACCTAAATGTTCATCCAATGACACAAAACACGTATTGGATGCACAAGATTGGTTAAAAACCTTAATTGGACCAGAATTAGCCTAGGCAGGACGAAAATGACCTAATTGTTCATCCAATGACACAAAACACCTATTGGATGCACAAGATTGGTTAAAAACCCTAATTGGACAAGAATTAGCCTAGGGAGGATGAAAATGACCTAAATGTTCATCCAATGACACAAAACACCTATTGGATGCACAAGATTGGTTAAAAACCCTAATTGGACAAGATTAAGTGTAGGGAGGACGAAAATGACCTAAATGTTCATCCAATGACACAAACACAACTATTGGATGCACATGATTGGTTAGAAACCCTAATTTGACAAGCATAAGCCTAGGGAAGATGAAAATGACCTAAATGTTCATCTAATGACACAAAACACCTATTGGATGCACAAGATTGGTTAGAAACACTAATTGGACAAGAATTAACATAGGGAGGACGAAAATGACCTAATTGTTCATCCAATGACACAAACATACGAATTGGATGCACAAGATTGGTTAGAAACCCTAATTGGACAAGAATTAGCCTAGGGAGGACGAAAATGACCTAAATGTTCATCCAATGACACAAAAACACCTATTTGATGCACAAGATTGGTTAAAAACCCTAATTGGACAAGAATTAGCCTAGGGAGGACGAAAATGACCTAAATGTTCATCCAATGACACAAAAACACATATTGGATGCACAAGATTGCTTAGAAACCTTAATTGGACAACAATTAGCCTAGGGAGGACGAAAATGACCTAAATGTTCGTCAATTGACACAAAAACTCCCAATGGATGCACAAGATTTGTTAAAAACCTTAATTGGACAAGAATTAGCCAAGGGAGGATGAAAATGACGTAAATGTTCATCCAATGACACAAAAACACCTAATGGATAAACAAGATTGGTTAAAAACCCTAATTGGACAAGAAATAGCCTAGGGAGGACGAAAATTACCTAAATGTTCATCCAACGACACAAAAACACCTAATGGATGCACAAGATTGGTTAAAAATCCTAATTGGACTACATTAAGTGTAGGGAGGACGAAAATCACCTAAATGTTCATCCAATGACACAAAACACGTATTGGATGCACAAGATTGGTTAGAAACCCTAATTAGACAAGATTAAGTTTTGGGAGGACGAAAATGACCTAATTGTTCATACAATGACACAAAACACCTATTGGATGCACAAGATTGGTTAAAAACCCTAATTGGACAAGAATTAGCCTAGGGAGGACGAAAATGACCTAATTGTTCATCCAATGATACAAAAATACCTATTGGATGCACAAGATTGGTTAGAACCCCTAATTGGACAAGATTAAGTGTAGGGAGGTAGACAGTGACATAAAAATCATCCAATGACACAAACACACCTATTGGATGCACAAGATTGGTTAAAAACCATAATTGGACAAGAATTAGCCTAGGGAGGACGAAAATGACCTAAATGTTCATCCAATGACACAAAACACCTAATGGATGCACAAGATTAGTTAAAAACACTAATTGGACTACACTAAGTGTACGAAGGACGAAAATGACCTAAATGTTCATCCAATGACACAAAACACCTATTGGATGCACAAGATTGGTTAAAAACCCTAAGTGGACTACATTAAGTGTAGGGAGGACGAAAATGACCTAAATGTTCATCCAATGACACAAAACACCTAGTGGATGCACAAGATTGGTTAGAAACCCTAATTGGACAAGATTAAGTTTGGGGAGGACGAAAATGACCTAATTGTTCATCCAATGACACAAAACACCTATTGGATGCATAAGATTGGTTAAAAACCCTAATTGGACAAGATTAAGTGTAGGGAGGACGAAAATGACCTAAATGTTCATCCAATGACACAAAACACCTAATGGATGCACAAGATTAGTTAAAAACACTAATTGGACTACATTAAGTGTACGGAGGACGAAAATGACCTAAATGTTCATCCAATGACACAAAACACCTATTGGATGCACAAGATTGGTTAAAAACCCTAAGTGGACTACATTAAGTGTAGGGAGGACGAAAATGACCTAAATGTTCATCCAATGACACAAAACACCTATTAGATGCACAAGATTGGTTAAAAACCCTAATTGGACAAGATTAAGTGTAGGTAGGACACAAATGACCTAAATGTTCATCCAATGACACAAAAACACCTAATAGATGCACAAGATTGGTAAAAAACCCTAAGTGGACTACATTAAGTGTAGGGAGGACGAAAATGACCTAAATGTTCATCCAATGAAACAAAAACACCTTATGGATGCACAAGATTGGTTAAAAATCCTAATAGGACAAGATTAAGTGTAGGGAGGACGAAAATGACCTAAATGTTCATCCAATGACACAAAACACCTAGTGGATGCACAAGATTGGTTAGAAACCCTAATTGGACAAGATTAAGTTTGGGGAGGACGAAAATGACCTAATTGTTCATCCAATGACACAAAACACCTATTGGATGCATAAGATTGGTTAAAAACCCTAATTGGACAAGATTAAGTGTAGGGAGGACGAAAATGACCTAAATGTTCATCCAATGACACAAAACACCTATTGAATGCACAAGATTGGTTAAAAACCTTAATTGGACCAGAATTAGCCTAGGGAGGACGAAAATGACCTAATTGTTCATCCAATGACACAAACACACCAATTGGATGCACAAGATTGGTTAGAAACCCTAATTGGACAAGAATAAGCCTAGGCAGGTCCAAAATGACCTAATTGTTAATCCAATAACACAAACACAACTATTGGATGCACAAGATTGGTTAGAAACCCTAATTGGACAAGCATAAGCCTAGGGAGGATGAAAATGACCTAAATGTTCATCCAATGACACAAAACACCTATTGGATGCACAAGATTGGTTAAAAACCTTAATTGGACCAGAATTAGCCTAGGGAGGACGAAAATGACCAAATTGTTCATCCAATGACACAAACACACCAATTGGATGCACAAGATTGGTTAGAAACCCTAATTGGACAAGAATAAGCCTAGGCAGGTCCAAAATGACCTAATTGTTAATCCAATAACACAAACACAACTATTGGATGCACAAGATTGGTTAGAAACCCTAATTGGACAAGCATAAGCCTAGGGAGGATGAAAATGACCTAAATGTTCATCCAATGACACGAAACACCTATTGGATGCACAAGATTGGTTAAAAACCCTAATTGGACAAGATTAAGTGTAGGGAGCACGAAAATGACCTAAATGTTCATCCAATGACACAAACACAACTATTGGATGCACATGATTGGTTAGAAACCCTAATTTGACAAGCATAAGCCTAGGGAAGATGAAAATGATCTAAATGTTCATCTAATGACACAAAACACCTATTGGATGCACAAGATTGGTTAGAAACACTAATTGGACAAGATTAAGTTTTGGGAGGACGAAAATGACCTAATTGTTCATCCAATGACACAAAACACCTATTGGATGCACAAGATTGGTTAAAAACCCTAATTGGACAAGAATTAACCTAGGGAGGACGAAAATGACCTAATTGTTCATCCAATGACACAAACACACCAATTGGATGCACAAGATTGGTTAGAAACCCTAATTGGACAAGAATTAGCCTAGGGAGGACGAAAATGACCTAAATGTTCATCCAATGACACAAAAACACATATTGGATGCACAAGATTGCTTAGAAACCTTAATTGGACAACAATTAGCCTTGGGAGGACGAAAATGACCTAAATGTTCGTCAATTGACACAAAAACTCCCAATGGATGCACAAGATTGGTTAAAAACCTTAATTGGACAAGAATTAGCCAAGGGAGGATGAAAATGACGTAAATGTTCATCCCATGACACAAAAACACCTAATGGATAAACAAGATTGGTTAAAAACCCTAATTGGACAAGAAATAGCCTAGTGAGGACGAAAATTACCTAAATGGTCATCCAACGACACAAAAACACCTAATGGATGCACAAGATTGGTTAAAAATCCTAATTGGACTACATTAAGTGTAGGGAGTACGAAAATTACCTAAATGTTCATCCAATGACACAAAACACGTATTGGATGCACAAGATTGGTTAGAAACCCTAATTAGACAAGATTAAGTTTTGGGAGGACGAAATTGACCTAATTGTTCATACAATGACACAAAACACCTATTGGATGCACAAGATTGGTTAAAAACCCTAATTGGACAAGAATTAGCCTAGGGAGGACGAAAATGACCTAATTGTTCATCCAATGATACAAAAATACCTATTGGATGCACAAGATTGGTTAGAACCCCTAATTGGACAAGATTAAGTGTAGGGAGGTAGACAGTGACATAAAAATCATCCAATGACACAAACACACCTATTGGATGCACAAGATTGGTTAAAAACCATAATTGGACAAGAATTAGCCTAGGGAGGACGAAAATGACCTAAATGTTCATCCAATGACACAAAACACCTAATGGATGCACAAGATTAGTTAAAAACACTAATTGGACTACACTAAGTGTACGGAGGACGAAAATGACCTAAATGTTCATCCAATGACACAAAACACCTATTGGATGCACAAGATTGGTTAAAAACCCTAAGTGGACTACATTAAGTGTAGGGAGGACGAAAATGACCTAAATGTTCATCCAATGACACAAAACACCTAGTGGATGCACAAGATTGGTTAGAAACCCTAATTGGACAAGATTAAGTTTGGGGAGGACGAAAATGACCTAATTGTTCATCCAATGACACAAAACACCTATTGGATGCATAAGATTGGTTAAAAACCCTAATTGGACAAGATTAAGTGTAGGGAGGACGAAAATGACCTAAATGTTCATCCAATGACACAAAACACCTATTGGATGCACAAGATTGGTTAAAAACCTTAATTGGACCAGAATTAGCCTAGGGAGGACGAAAATGACCTAATTGTTCATCCAATGACACAAATACACCAATTGGATGCACAAGATTGGTTAGAAACCCTAATTGGACAAGAATAAGCCTAGGCAGGTCCAAAATGACCTAATTGTTAATCCAATAACACAAACACAACTATTGGATGCACAAGATTGGTTAGAAACCCTAATTGGAAAAGCATAAGCCTAGGGAGGATGAAAATGACCTAAATGTTCATCCAATGACACAAAACACCTATTGGATGCACAAGATTGGTTAAAAACCCTAATTGGACAAGATTAAGTGTAGGGAGGACGAAAATGACCTAAATGTTCATCCAATGACACAAACACAACTATTGGATGCACATGATTGGTTAGAAACCCTAATTTGACAAGCATAAGCCTAGGGAAGATGAAAATGACCTAAATGTTCATCTAATGACACAAAACACCTATTGGATGCACAAGATTGGTTAGAAACACTAATTGGACAAGATTTAGTTTTGGGAGGACGAAAATGACCTAATTGTTCATCCAATGACACAAAACACCTATTGGATGCACAAGATTGGTTAAAAACCCTAATTGGACAAGAATTAACCTAGGGAGGACGAAAAT
The DNA here is from genome assembly GCA_037974835.1 of Cicer judaicum. Classification (NCBI taxonomy): domain Eukaryota; kingdom Viridiplantae; phylum Streptophyta; class Magnoliopsida; order Fabales; family Fabaceae; genus Cicer; species Cicer judaicum. Next base: position 95,003 of record JBBPBS010000864.1, read on the forward strand.
GACCTAATTGTTCATCCAATGACACAAACATACCAATTGGATGCACAAGATTGGTTAGAAACCCTAATTGGACAAGAATTAGCCTAGGGAGGACGAAAATGACCTAAATGTTCATCCAATGACACAAAAACACCTAATAGATGCACAAGATTGGTAAAAACCCCTAAGTGGACTACATTAAGTGTAGGGAGGACGAAAATGACCTAAATGTTCATCCAATGAAACAAAAACACCTTATGGATGCACAAGATTGGTTAAAAATCCTAATAGGACAAGATTAAGTGTAGGGAGGACGAAAATGACCTAAATGTTCATCCAATGACACAAAACACCTAGTGGATGCACAAGATTGGTTAGAAACCCTAATTGGACAAGATTAAGTTTGGGGAGGACGAAAATGACCTAATTGTTCATCCAATGACACAAAACACCTATTGGATGCATAAGATTGGTTAAAAACCATAATTGGACAAGAATTAGCCTAGGGAGGACGAAAATGACCTAAATGTTCATCCAATGACACAAAACACCTAATGGATGCACAAGATTAGTTAAAAACACTAATTGGACTACATTAAGTGTACGGAGGACGAAAATGACCTAAATGTTCATGCAATGACACAAAACACCTATTGGATGCACAAGATTGGTTAAAAACCCTAAGTGGACTACATTAAGTGTAGGGAGGACGAAAATGACCTAAATGTTCATCCAATGACACAAAACACCTATTAGATGCACAAGATTGGTTAAAAACCCTAATTGGACAAGATTAAGTGTAGGTAGGACACAAATGACCTAAATGTTCATCCAATGACACAAAAACACCTAATAGATGCACAAGATTGGTAAAAAACCCTAAGTGGACTACATTAAGTGTAGGGAGGACGAAAATGACCTAAATGTTCATCCAATGAAACAAAAACACCTTATGGATGCACAAGATTGGTTAAAAATCCTAATAGGACAAGATTAAGTGTAGGGAGGACGAAAATGACCTAAATGTTCATCCAATGACACAAAACACCTAGTGGATGCACAAGATTGGTTAGAAACCCTAATTGGACAAGATTAAGTTTGGGGAGGACGAAAATGACCTAAATGTTCATCCAATGACACAAAACACCTATTGGATGCATAAGATTGGTTAAAAACCCTAATTGGACAAGATTAAGTGTAGGGAGGACGAAAATGACCTAAATGTTCATCCAATGACACAAAACACGTATTGGATGCACAAGATTGGTTAAAAACCTTAATTGGACCAGAATTAGCCTAGGGAGGACGAAAATGACCTAATTGTTCATCCAATGACACAAAACACCTATTGGATGCACAAGATTGGTTAAAAACCCTAATTGGACAAGAATTAGCCTAGGGAGGATGAAAATGACCTAAATGTTCATCCAATGACACAAAACACCTATTGGATGCACAAGATTGGTTAAAAACCCTAATTGGACAAGAATAAGTGTAGGGAGGACGAAAATGACCTAAATGTTCATCCAATGACACAAACACAACTATTGGATGCACATGATTGGTTAGAAACCCTAATTTGACAAGCATAAGCCTAGGGAAGATGAAAATGACCTAAATGTTCATCTAATGACACAAAACACCTATTGGATGCACAAGATTGGTTAGAAACACTAATTGGACAAGAATTAACATAGGGAGGACGAAAATGACCTAATTGTTCATCCAATGACACAAACATACCAATTGGATGCACAAGATTGGTTAGAAACCCTAATTGGACAAGAATTAGCCTAGGGAGGACGAAAATGATTTAAATGTTCATCCAATGACACAAAAACACCTATTTGATGCACAAGATTGGTTAAAAACCCTAATTGGACAAGAATTAGCCTAGGGAGGACGAAAATGACCTAAATGTTCATCCAATGACACAAAAACACATATTGGATGCACAAGATTGCTTAGAAACCTTAATTGGACAACAATTAGCCTTGGGAGGACGAAAATGACCTAAATGTTCGTCAATTGACACAAAAACTCCCAATGGATGCACAAGATTGGTTAAAAACCTTAATTGGACAAGAATTAGCCAAGGGAGGATGAAAATGACGTAAATGTTCATCCCATGACACAAAAACACCTAATGGATAAACAAGATTGGTTAAAAACCCTAATTGGACAAGAAATAGCCTAGTGAGGACGAAAATTACCTAAATGGTCATCCAACGACACAAAAACACCTAATGGATGCACAAGATTGGTTAAAAATCCTAATTGGACTACATTAAGTGTAGGGAGTACGAAAATCACCTAAATGTTCATCCAATGACACAAAACACGTATTGGATGCACAAGATTGGTTAGAAACCCTAATTAGACAAGATTAAGTTTTGGGAGGACGAAAATGACCTAATTGTTCATACAATGACACAAAACACCTATTGGATGCACAAGATTGGTTAAAAACCCTAATTGGACAAGAATTAGCCTAGGGAGGACGAAAATGACCTAATTGTTCATCCAATGATACAAAAATACCTATTGGATGCACAAGATTGGTTAGAACCCCTAATTGGACAAGATTAAGTGTAGGGAGGTAGACAGTGACATAAAAATCATCCAATGACACAAACACACCTATTGGATGCACAAGATTGGTTAAAAACCATAATTGGACAAGAATTAGCCTAGGGAGGACGAAAATGACCTAATTGTTCATCCAATGACACAAACACACCAATTGGATGCACAAGATTGGTTAGAAACCCTAATTGGACAAGAATAAGCCTAGGGAGGACGAAAATGACCTAATTGTTCATCCAATGACACAAACACACCTATTGGATGCACAAGATTGGTTAGAAACCCTAATTGGACAAGAATAAGCCTAGGGAGGACGAAAATGACCTAAATGTTCATCCAATGACACAAAACACCTATTGGATGCACAAGATTGGTTAAAAACCCTAATTGGACAAGAATTAACCTAGGGTGGACCAAAATGACAAATTGTTCATCCAATGACACAAAAACACCTATTGGATGCATAAGATTGGTTAGAAACCCTAATTGGACAAGCATAAGCCTAGGGAGGACGAAAATGACCTAAATGTTCATCCAATGACACAAAAACACCTATTGGATGCACAAGATTGGTTAGAAACCCTAATTGGACAAGAATTAGCTTAGGGAGGACGAAAATCACCTAATTGTTCTTCCAACGACACAAAAACACCTATTGGATGCACAAGATTGGTTAGAAACCCTAATTGGACAAGAATTAGCCTAGGGAGGACGAAAATGACCTAATTATTCATCCAATGACACAAAAACACCTATTGGATACACAAAATTGGTTAGAAACCGTAATTGGACAAGATTAAGTTTAGGGAGGACGAAAAAGACCTAAATGTTCATCCAATGACACAAAAACACCTATTGGATGCACAAGATTGGTTAGAAACCTTAATTGGACAAGATTAAGTGTAGGGAGGACGAAAATGACCTAAATATTCATCCAATGACACAAAACACCTATTGGATGCAAAAGATTGGTTAGAAACCCTAATTGGACAAGAATTAGCTTAGGGAGGACGAAAATCACCTACTTGTTCTTCCAACGACACAAAAACACATATTGGATGCACAAGATTGGTTAGAAACCCTAATTGGACAAGAATTAGCCTAGGGAGGACGAAAATGACCTAATTATTCATCCAATGACACAAAAACACCTATTGGATACACAAGATTGGTTAGAAACCGTAATTGGACAAGATTATGTTTAGGGAGGACGAAAAAGACCTAAATGTTCATCCAATGACACAAAAACACCTATTGGATGCACAAGATTGGTTAGAAACCTTAATTGGACAAGATTAAGTGTAGGGAGGACGAAAATGACCTAAATATTCATCCAATGACACAAAACACCTATTGGATGCAAAAGATTGGTTAGAAACCCTAATTGGACAAGAATTAGCTTAAGGAGGACGAAAATCACCTAATTGTTCTTCCAACGACACAAAAACACCTATTGGATGCACAAGATTGGTTAGAAACCCTAATTGGACAAGATTAAGTTTAGGAAGGACGAAAATGACCTAAATGTTCATCCAATGACACAAAACACCTATTGGATGCACAAGATTGGTTTAAAACCCTAATTGGACAAGAATAAGCCTAGGGAGGACGAAAATGACCTACTTGTTCATCCAATGACACAAAACACCTATTGGATGCACAAGATTGGTTTAAAACCCTAATTGGACAAGAATAAGCCTAGGGAGGATTAAAATGACCTACTTGTTCATCCAATGACACAAAACACCTATTGGATGCACAAGATTGGTTAGAAACCCTAATTGGACAAGAATTAGCCTAGGGAGGACGAAAATGACCTAATTATTCATCCAATGACACAAAAACACCTATTGGATACACAAGATTGGTTAGAAACCGTAATTGGACAAGATTAAGTTTAGGGAGGACGAAAAAGACCTAAATGTTAATCCAATGACACAAAAACACCTATTGGATGCACAAGATTGGTTAGAAACCTTAATTGGACAAGATTAAGTGTAGGGAGGACGAAAATGACCTAAATATTCATCCAATGACACAAAACACCTATTGGATGCAAAAGATTGGTTAGAAACCCTAATTGGACAAGAATTAGCTTAGGGAGGACGAAAATCACCTAATTGTTCTTCCAACGACACAAAAACACCTATTGGATGCACAAGATTGGTTAGAAACCCTAATTGGACAAGATTAAGTTTAGGAAGGACGAAAATGACCTAAATGTTCATCCAATGACACAAAACACCTATTGGATGCACAAGATTGGTTAAAAACCCTAATTGGACAAGAATTAGCCTAGGGAGGACGAAAATGACCTAATTGTTCATCCAATGATACAAAAATACCTATTGGATGCACAAGATTGGTTAGAAACCCTAATTGGACAAGATTAAGTGTAGGGAGGTAGACAGTGACATAAAAATCATCCAATGACACAAACACACCTATTGGATGCACAAGATTGGTTAAAAACCATAATTGGACAAGAATTAGCCTAGGGAGGACGAAAATGACCTAAATGTTCATCCAATGACACAAAACACCTAATGGATGCACAAGATTAGTTAAAAACACTAATTGGACTACATTAAGTGTAAGGAGGACGAAAATGACCTAAATGTTCATCCAATGACACAAAACACCTATTGGATGCACAAGATTGGTTAAAAACCCTAAGTGGACTACATTAAGTGTAGGGAGGACGAAAATGACCTAAATGTTCATCCAATGACACAAAACACCTAGTGGATGCACAAGATAGGTTAGAAACCCTAATTGGACAAGATTAAGTTTGGGGAGGACGAAAATGACCTAATTGTTCATCCAATGACACAAAACACCTATTGGATGCATAAGATTGGTTAAAAACCCTAATTGGACAAGATTAAGTGTAGGGAGGACGAAAATGACCTAAATGTTCATCCAATGACACAAAACACGTATTGGATGCACAAGATTGGTTAAAAACCTTAATTGGACCAGAATTAGCCTAGGGAGGACGAAAATGACCTAATTGTTCATCCAATGACACAAACACGCCAATTGGATGCACAAGATTGGTTAGAAACCCTAATTGGACAAGAATAAGCCTAGGCAGGTCCAAAATGACCTAATTGTTAATCCAATAACAAAAACACAACTATTGGATGCACAAGATTGGTTAGAAACCCTAATTGGACAAGCATAAGCATAGGGAGGATGAAAATGACCTAAATGTTCATCCAATGACACAAAACACCTATTGGATGCACAAGATTGGTTAAAAACCCTAATTGGACAAGATTAAGTGTAGGGAGGACGAAAATGACCTAAATGTTCATCCAATGACACAAACACAACTATTGGATGCACATGATTGGTTAGAAACCCTAATTTGACAAGCATAAGCCTAGGGAAGATGAAAATGACCTAAATGTTCATCTAATGACACAAAACACCTATTGGATGCACAAGATTGGTTAGAAACACTAATTGGACAAGATTTAGTTTTGGGAGGACGAAAATGACCTAATTGTTTATCCAATAACACAAAACACCTATTGGATGCACAAGATTGGTTAAAAACCCTAATTGGACAAGAATTAACCTAGGGAGGACGAAAATGACCTAATTGTTCATCCAATGACACAAACATACCAATTGGATGCACAAGATTGGTTAGAAACCCTAATTGGACAAGAATTAGCCTAGGGAGGACGAAAATGACCTAAATGTTCATCCAATGACACAAAAACACCTAATAGATGCACAAGATTGGTAAAAACCCCTAAGTGGACTACATTAAGTGTAGGGAGGACGAAAATGACCTAAATGTTCATCCAATGAAACAAAAACACCTTATGGATGCACAAGATTGGTTAAAAATCCTAATAGGACAAGATTAAGTGTA
>JBBPBS010000865.1:0-16373 GCA_037974835.1 Cicer judaicum
ACAAGATTGGTTAAAAACCCTAGTTGGACAAGATTTAGCCTAGGGAGGACGAAAATGACCTAATTGTTCATCCAATGACACAAAAACACCCATTGGATGCACAAGTTTTGTTAAAAACCCTAATTGGACAAGATTAAGTGTAGGGAGGACGAAAATGACCTAAATGTTCATCCAATGACACAAAACACCTATTGGATGCACAAGATTGGTTAAAAACCCTAATTGGACAAGAATTAACCTAGGGAGGACAAAAATGACCTAAATGTTCATCCAATGACACAAAACACCTATTGGATGCACAAGATTGGTTAGAAACCCTAATTGGACAAGATTAAGTGTAGGGAGGACGAAAATGACATTAATGTTCATCCAATGACACAAAACACCTATTGGATGCACAAGATTTGTTAAAACCCTAATTGGATAACAATTAGCCTAGGGAGGACGAAAATGACCTAAATGTTTATCCAATCACACAAAACACCTATTGGATGCACAAGATTGGTTAAAAAACCTAAATGGACAAGATTAACTGTAGAGAGGACGAAAATGACCTAAATATTCATCTAATGATACAAAACACCTATTGGATGCACAAGATTGGTTAAAAACCCTTATTGGACAAGATTAAGTGTAGGGAGGACGAAAATGACCTTAATGTTCATCCAATGACATAAAACACCTATTGGAAATACAAGATTGGTTAAAAACCCTAATTGGACAAGAATTATCATAGGGAGGACGAAAATGACCTAAATGTTCATCCAATGACACAAAATCACCAATTGGATGCACAAGATTGGTTAAAAACCCTAATTGGACAACATTAAGTGTAGGGAGGACGAAAATGACCTAAATGATCATCCAATGACACAAAACCCATATTGGATGAACAAGATTGGTTAAAAACCCTAGTTGGACAAGATTTAGCCTAGGGAGGACGAAAATGACCTAATTGTTCATCCAATGACACAAAAACACCCATTGGATGCACAAGTTTTGTTAAAAACCCTAATTGGACAAGATTAAGTGTAGGGAGGACGAAAATGACCTAAATGTTCATCCAATGACACAAAACACCTATTGGATGCACAAGATTGGTTAAAAACCCTAATTGGACAAGAATTAACCTAGGGAGGACAAAAATGACCTAAATGTTCATCCAATGACACAAAACACCTATTGGATGCACAAGATTGGTTAAAAACCCAAATTGGACAAGATTAAGTGTAAGAAGGACGAAAATGACCTAAATATTCATCCAATGACTCAAAACACCTATTGGATGCACAAGATTGGTTACAAACCCTAATTGGACGAGAATTAGCCTAGGGAGGATGAAAATGACCTAATTGTTCATCCAATGACATAAAAACACCTATCGGATGCACAAGATTGGTTAGAAACCCTAATTGGACAAGATTGAGTGTAGGGAGGACGAAAATGACCTAAATGTTCATCCAATGACACAAGATTGGTTATAAACCCTAATTGGACAAGAATTATCCTAGGGAGGACGAAAATGGCCTAAATATTCATCCAATGACACAAAACACCTATTGGATGCACAAGATTGGTTAAAAACCCAAATTGCACAAGATTAAGTTTAGGGAGGACGAAAGTGACCTAAATCTTCATCCAATGACACAAAACACGTATTGGATGCCCAAGATTGGTTACAAACCCTAATTGGACGAGAATTAGCCTAGGGAGGACGAAAATGACCTAATTGTTCATCCAATGACACAATAACACCTATCGGATGCACAAGATTGGTTAGAAACTGTAATTGGACAAGATTAAGTGTAGGGAGGACGAAAATGACCTAAATATTCATCCAATGACACAAAATCACCAATTGGATGCACAAGATTAGTTAGAAACCCTAATTGGACAAGATAAAGTGTAGGGAGGACGAAAATGACCTAAATGTTCGTCCAATGACACAAAACACTTATTGGATGCACAAGATTGGTTAAAAACCCTAATTGGACAAGAATTATCCTAGGGAGGACGAAAATGACCTAATAGTTCATCCAATGACACAAAATCACCAATTGGATGCACAAGATTAGTTAGAAACCCTAATTGGACAAGATAAAATGTAGGGAGGACGAAAATGACCTAAATGTTCGTCCAATGACACAAAACACTTATTGGATGCACAAGATTGGTTAAAAACCCTAATTGGACAAAAAAAATCCTAGGGAGGACGAAAATGACCTAATTGTTCATCCAATGACACAAAACACCTATTGGATGCACAAGATTGGTTAAAAACCCTAATTGTTCATGCAATGACACAAAAACACCCATTGGATGCACAAGATTGGTTAAAAACCCTAATTGGACAAGATTAAGTATAGGGAAGACGAAAATGACCTAAATGTTCATCCAATGACGCAAAACACCTATTGGATGCACAAGATTGGTTAAAAACCCTAATTGGACAAGAATTAGCCTAGGGAGGAGAAAAATGACTTAAATGTTCATCCAATGACACAAAACACCTATTGGATGCACCAGATTGGTTAAAAACCCAAATTGGACAAGATTAAGTGGTGGGAGGATGAAAATGACCTAAATGTCCATCGAATGACACAAAACACCTATTGGATGCACAAGATTGGTTAGAAACCCTAATTGGACAAGATTAAGTGTAGGGAGGACGAAAATGACCTTAATGTTCATCTAATGACACAAAACACCTATTGGATGCACAAGATTTGTTAAAACCCTAATAGGATAAGAATTAGCGTAGGGAGGACGAAAATGACCTAAATGTTCATCTAATGACACAAAACACCTATTGGATGCACAAGATTGGTTAAAAACCCTAATTGGACAAGAATTATCCTAGGGAGGACGAAAATGACCTAATTGTTCATCCAATGACACAAAAACACCAACTGGATGCACAAGATTGGTTAGAAACCATAATTGGACAAGATAAAATGTAGGGAGGACGAAAATGACCTAAATGTTCATCCAATCACCCAAAACACCTATTGGACGCACAAGATTGGTTAAAAACCCAAATTGGACAAGATTAAGTGTAGGGAGGACGAAAATGACCTAAATATTCATCAAATGACACAAAACACCTATTGGATGCACAAGATTGGTTAAAAACCCTAATTGGATAAGAATTAGCCTAGGGAGGACGAAAATGACCTAAATGTTCATCCAATGACACAAAACACCTATTGGATGCACAAGATTGGTTAAAAACCCTAATTGGACAAGAATTATCCTAGGGAGGACGAAAATGACCTAATTGTTCATCCAATGACACAAAAACACCAACTGGATGCACAAGATTGGTTAGAAACCATAATTGGACAAGATAAAATGTAGGGAGGACGAAAATGACCTAAATATTCATCCAATGATACAAAACACCTATTGGATGCACAAGATTGGTTAAAAATCCTAATTGGACAAGATTTAGTGTAGGGAGAACGAAAATGACCTAAATGTTCATCCAATGACACAAAACACCTATTGGATGCACAAGATTGGTTAAAAACCCTAATTGGATAAGAATTAGCCTAGGGAGGACGAAAATGACCTAAATGTTCATCCAATGACACAAAACACCTATTGGATGCACAAGATTGGTTAAAAACCCTAATTGGACAAGAATTATCCTAGGGAGGACGAAAATGACCTAATTGTTCATCCAATGACACAAAAACACCAACTGGATGCACAAGATTAGTTAGAAACCCTAATTGGACAAGATAAAATGTAGGGAGGACGAAAATGACCTAAATATTCATCCAATGATACAAAACACCTATTGGATGCACAAGATTGGTTAAAAATCCTAATTGGACAAGATTTAGTGTAGGGAGAACGAAAATGACCTAAATGTTCATCCAATGACACAAAACACCTATTGGATGCACAAGATTGGTTAAAAACCCTAATTGGATAAGAATTAGCCTAGGGAGGACGAAAATGACCTAAATGTTTATCCAATGACACAAAACACCTATTGGATGCACAAGATTGGTTAAAAACCCTAAATGGACAAGATTAACTATAGAGAGGACGAAAATGACCTAAATATTCATCTAATGATACAAAACACCTATTGGATGCACAAGATTGGTTAGAAACCCTAATTGGACAAGATTAAGTGTAGGGAGGACGAAAATGACCTAAATGTTCATTCAATGACACAAAACACCTAATGGATGCACAAGATTGGTTAAAAACCCTAATTGGACAAGAATTATCCTAGGGAGGACGAAAATGACCTAAATGTTCATCCAATGACACAAAACACCTATTGGATGCACAAGATTGGTTAAAAACCCTAATTGGACAAGAATTAGCCTAGGGAGGACAAAAATGACCTAAATGTTCATCCAATGACACAAAACACCTATTGGATGCACCAGATTGGTTAAAAACCCAAATTGGACAAGATTAAGTGGTGGGAGGATGAAAATGACCTAAATGTCCATCGAATGACACAAAACACCTATTGGATGCACAAGATTGGTTAGAAACCCTAATTGGACAAGATTAAGTGTAGGGAGGACGAAAATGACCTAAATGTTCATTCAATGACACAAAACACCTAATGGATGCACAAGATTGGTTAAAAACCCTAATTGGACAAGAATTATCCTAGGGAGGACGAAAATGACCTAAATGTTCATCCAATGACACAAAACACCTATTGGATGCACAAGATTGGTTAAAAACCCTAATTGGACAAGAATTAGCCTAGGGAGGACAAAAATGACCTAAATGTTCATCGAATGACACAAAACACCTATTGGATGCACCAGATTGGTTAAAATCCCAAATTGGACAAGATTAAGTGGTGGGAGGATGAAAATGACCTAAATGTCCATCGAATGACACAAAACACCTATTGGATGCACAAGATTGGTTAGAAACCCTAATTGGACAAGATTAAGTGTAGGGAGGACGAAAAAGGCCTAAATATTGATCCAATGACACAAAAACACCTATTTGATGCACAAGATTGGTTAAAAACCCTAATTGTTCATCCAATGACACAAAAACACCCATTGGATGCACAAGATTGGTTAAAAACCCTAATTGGACAAGATTAAGTATAGGGAGGACGAAAATGACCTAAATGTTCATCCAATGACACAAAACACCTATTGGATGCACAAGATTGGTTAAAAACCCTAATTGGACAAGAATTAGCCTAGGGAGGACAAAAATGACCAAAATGTTCATCCAATGACACAAAACACCTATTGGATGCACCAGATTGGTTTAAAACCTAAATTGGACAAGATTAAGTGGTGGGAGGATGAAAATGACTTAAATGTCCATCGAATGACACAAAACACCTATTGGATGCACAAGATTGGTTAGAAACCCTAATTGGACAAGATTAAGTGTAGGGAGGACGAAAATGACCTTAATGTTCATCCAATGACACAAAACACCTATTGGATGCACAAGATTTGTTAAAACCCTAATTGGATAAGAATTAGCGTAGGGAGGACGAAAATGACCTAAATGTTCATCTAATGACACAAAACACCTATTGGATGCACAAGATTGGTTAAAAACCCTAATTGGACAAGAATTAGCCTAGGGAGGAGAAAAATGACTTAAATGTTCATCCAATGACACAAAACACCTATTGGATGCACCAGATTGGTTAAAAACCCAAATTGGACAAGATTAAGTGGTGGGAGGATGAAAATGACCTAAATGTCCATCGAATGACACAAAACACCTATTGGATGCACAAGATTGGTTAGAAACCCTAATTGGACAAGATTAAGTGTGGGGAGGACGAAAATGACCTTAATGTTCATCCAATGACACAAAACACCTATTGGATGCACAAGATTTGTTAAAACCCTAATTGGATAAGAATTAGCCTAGGGAGGACGAAAATGACCTAAATGTTTATCCAATGACACAAAACACCTATTGGATACACAAGATTGGTTAAAAACCCTAAATGGACAAGATTAACTGTAGAGAGGACGAAAATGACCTAAATATTCATCTAATGACACAAAACACCTATTGGATGCACAAGATTGGTTAGAAACCCTAATTGGACAAGATTAAGTGTAGGGAGGACGAAAATGACCTAAATGTTCATCCAATGACACAAGATTGTTTAAAAACCCTAATTGGACAAGATTGGTTCAAAACCCTAATTGGACAAGATTAAGTATAGGGAAGACGAAAATGACCTAAATATTCATCCAATGACACAAAACACCTGTTGGATGCACAAGATTGGTTAAAAACCCTAATTGGATAAGAATTAGCCTAGGGAGGACGAAAATGACGTAAATGTTCATCCAATGACACAAAACACCTATTGGATGCACAAGATTTGTTAAAAACCCTATGTGGACAAGAATTATCCTAGGGAGGACGAAAATGACCTAATTGTTCATCCAATGACACAAAAACACCAACTGGATGCACAAGATTAGTTAGAAACCCTAATTGGACAAGATAAAATGTAGGGAGGACGAAAATGACCTAAATATACATCTAATGATACAAAACACCTATTGGATGCACAAGATTGGTTACAAATCCTAATTGGACAAGCTTTAGTGTAGGGAGAACGAAAATGACCTAAATGTTCATCCAATGACACAAAACACCTATTGGATGCACAAGATTGGTTAAAAACCCTAATTGGATAAGAATTAGCCTAGGGAGGACGAAAATGACCTAAATGTTCATCCAATGACACAAAACACCTATTGGATGCACAAGATTGGTTAGAAACCCTAATTGGACAAGATTAAGTGTAGGGAGGACGAAAATGACCTAAATGTTCATCCAATGACACAAAAACACCTATCGGATGCACAAGATTGCTTAAAAACCCTAATTGGACAAGATTAAGTTTAGGGAGGACGAAAATGACCTAAATGTTCATCCAATGACACAAAACACCTATTGGATGCACAAGATTGGTTAAAAACCCTAATTGGACAAGAATTATCCTAGGGAGGACGAAAATGACCTAATTGTTCATCCAATGACACAAAAACACCAACTGGATGCACAAGATTGGTTAGAAACCATAATTGGACAAGATAAAATGTAGGGAGGACGAAAATGACCTAAATATTCATCCAATCACCCAAAACACCTATTGGACGCACAAGATTGGTTAAAAACCCAAATTGGACAAGATTAAGTGTAGGGAGGACGAAAATGACCTAAATATTCATCAAATGACACAAAACACCTATTGGATGCACAAGATTGGTTAAAAACCCTAATTGGACAAGAATTATCCTAGGGAGGACGAAAATGACCTAAGTGTTCATCCAATGTCACAAAAACACCAACTGGATGCACAAGATTGGTTATAAACCCTAATTGGACAAGATAAAATGTAGGGAGGACAAAAATGACCTAAATGTTCATCTAATGACACAAAACACCTATTGGATGCACCAAATTGGTTAAAAACCCAAATTGGACAAGATTAAGTGGTGGGAGGATGAAATTGACCTAAATGTCCATCGAATGACACAAAACACCTATTGGATGCACAAGATTGGTTAGAAACCCTAATTGGACAAGATTAAGTGTAGGGAGGACGAAAATGACATTAATTTTCATCCAATGACACAAAACACCTATTGGATGCACAAGATTTGTTAAAACCCTAATTGGATAAGAATTAGCCTAGGGAGGACGAAAATGACCTAAATGTTTATCCAATGACACAAAACACCTATTGGAAGCACAAGATTGGTTAAAAACCCTAAATGGACAAGATTAACTGTAGAGAGGACGAAAATGAGCTAAATATTCATCTAATGACACAAAACACCTATTGGATGCACAAGATTCGTTAGAAACCCTAATTGGACAAGATTAAGTGTAGGGAGGACGAAAATGACCTAAATGTTCATCCAATGCCACAAGATTGTTTAAAAACCCTAATTGGACAAGAATTAACCTAGGGAGGACGAAAATGACCAAATTGTTCATCCAATGACACAAAAACACCAACTCGATGCACAAGATTGGTTAGAAACCATAATTGGACAAGATAAAATGTAGGGAGGACGAAAATGACCTAAATGTTCATCGAATCACCCAAAACACCTATTGGACGCACAAGATTGGTTAAAAACCCAAATTGGACAAGATTAAGTGTAGGGAGGACGAAAATGACCTAAATATTCATCAAATGACACAAAACACCTATTGGATGCACAAGATTGGTTAAAAACCCTAATTGGACAAGAATTATCCTAGGGAGGACGAAAATGACCTAATTGTTCATCCAATGACACAAAAACACCAACTGGATGCACAAGATTGGTTAGAAACCATAATTGGACAAGATAAAATGTAGGGAGGACGAAAATGACCTAAATATTCATCCAATCACCCAAAACACCTATTGGACGCACAAGATTGGTTAAAAACCCAAATTGGACAAGATTAAGTGTAGGGAGGACGAAAATGACCTAAATATTCATCAAATGACACAAAACACCTATTGGATGCACAAGATTGGTTAAAAACCCTAATTGGACAAGAATTATCCTAGGGAGGACGAAAATGACCTAAGTGTTCATCCAATGTCACAAAAACACCAACTGGATGCACAAGATTGGTTATAAACCCTAATTGGACAAGATAAAATGTAGGGAGGACAAAAATGACCTAAATGTTCATCTAATGACACAAAACACCTATTGGATGCACCAAATTGGTTAAAAACCCAAATTGGACAAGATTAAGTGGTGGGAGGATGAAATTGACCTAAATGTCCATCGAATGACACAAAACACCTATTGGATGCACAAGATTGGTTAGAAACCCTAATTGGACAAGATTAAGTGTAGGGAGGACGAAAATGACATTAATGTTCATCCAATGACACAAAACACCTATTGGATGCACAAGATTTGTTAAAACCCTAATTGGATAAGAATTAGCCTAGGGAGGACGAAAATGACCTAAATGTTTATCCAATGACACAAAACACCTATTGGAAGCACAAGATTGGTTAAAAACCCTAAATGGACAAGATTAACTGTAGAGAGGACGAAAATGAGCTAAATATTCATCTAATGACACAAAACACCTATTGGATGCACAAGATTCGTTAGAAACCCTAATTGGACAAGATTAAGTGTAGGGAGGACGAAAATGACCTAAATGTTCATCCAATGCCACATGATTGTTTAAAAACCCTAATTGGACAAGAATTAACCTAGGGAGGACGAAAATGACCAAATTGTTCATCCAATGACACAAAAACACCAACTCGATGCACAAGATTGGTTAGAAACCATAATTGGACAAGATAAAATGTAGGGAGGACGAAAATGACCTAAATGTTCATCGAATCACCCAAAACACCTATTGGACGCACAAGATTGGTTAAAAACCCAAATTGGACAAGATTAAGTGTAGGGAGGACGAAAATGACCTAAATATTCATCAAATGACACAAAACACCTATTGGATGCACAAGATTGGTTAAAAACCCTAATTGGACAAGAATTATCCTAGGGAGGACGAAAATGTCCTAAATGTTCATCCAATGTCACAAAAACACCAATTGGATGCACAAGATTGGTTAAAAACCCTAACTGGACAACATTAAGTGTAGGGAGGACGAAAATGACCTTAATGTTCATCCAATGACACAAAACACCTATTGGATGCACAAGAGTTGTTAAAACCTTAATTGGATAAGAATTAGCCTAGGGAGGACAAAAATAACCTAAATGTTTATCCAATGACACAAAACACCTATTGGATGCACAAGATTGGTTAAAAACCCTAAATGGACAAGATTAATTGTAGAGAGGACGAAAATGACCTAAATATTCATCTAATGACACAAAACACCTATTGGATGCACAAGATTGGTTAGAAACCCTAATTGGACAAGATTAAGTGTAGGGAGGACGAAAATGACCTAAATGTTCATCCAATGACACAAGATTTTTTAAAAACCCTAATTGGACAAGATTGGTTCAAAACCCTAATTGGATAAGATTAAGTGTAGGGAAGACGAAAATGACCTAAATATTCATCCAATGACACAAAACACCTATTGGATGCACAAGATTGGTTAAAAACCCTAATTGGATAAAAATTAGCCTAGGGAGGACGAAAATGACGTAAATGTTCATCCAATGACACAAAACACCTATTGGATGCACAAGATTTGTTAAAAACCCTATGTGGACAAGAATTATCCTAGGGAGGACGAAAATGACCTAATTGTTCATCCAATGACACAAAAACACCAACTGGATGCACAAGATTAGTTAGAAACCCTAATTGGACAAGATAAAATGTAGGGAGGACGAAAATGACCTAAATATTCATCCAATGATACAAAACACCTATTGGATGCACAAGATTGGTTAAAAATCCTAATTGGACAAGATTTAGTGTAGGGAGAACGAAAATGACCTAAATGTTCATCCAATGACACAAAACACCTATTGGATGCACAAGATTGGTTAAAAACCCTAATTGGATAAGAATTAGCCTAGGGAGGACGAAAATGACCTAAATGTTCATCCAATGACACAAAACACCTATTGGATGCACAAGATTGGTTAAAAACCCTAATTGGACAAGAATTAACCTAGGGAGGACGAAAATGACCTAATTGTTCATCCAATGACACAAAACACCTATTGGATGTACAAGATTGGTTAGAAACCCTAATTGAACAAGATTTAGCCTAGGGAGGACGAAAATGACCTAATTGTTCATCCAATGACACAAAAACACGTATTCGATGCACAAGATTGGTTAAAAACCCTAATTGGACAAGATTAAGTGTAGGGAGGACGAAAATGACCTAAATGTTCATCCAATGACACAAAACACCTATTGGATGCACAAGATTGGTTAAAAACCCTAATTGGACAAGAATTATTCTAGGGAGGACGAAAATGACCTAATTGTTCATCCAATGACACAAACACACCTATTGGATGCACAAGATTGGTTAGAAACCCTAATTGGACAAGAATTAGCCTAGGGAAGACGAAAATGACCTAATTGTTCATCCAATGACAGAGAAACACCAATTGGATGCACAAGATTGGTTAAAAACCCTAATTGGATAAGAATTAGCCTAGGGAGGACGAAAATGACCTAAATGTTCATCCAATGACACAAAACACCTATTGGATGCACAAGATTGGTTAAAAACCCTAATTGGACAAGAATTATCCTAGGGAGGACGAAAATGACCTAATTGTTCATCCAATGACACAAAAACACCAACTGGATGCACAAGATTGGTTAGAAACCATAATTGGACAAGATAAAATGTAGGGAGGACGAAAATGACCTAAATATTCATCCAATGATACAAAACACCTATTGGATGCACAAGATTGGTTAAAAATCCTAATTGGACAAGATTTAGTGTAGGGAGAACGAAAATGACCTAAATGTTCATCCAATGACACAAAACACCTATTGGATGCACAAGATTGGTTAAAAACCCTAATTGGATAAGAATTAGCCTAGGGAGGACGAAAATGACCTAAATGTTCATCCAATGACACAAAACACCTATTGGATGCACAAGATTGGTTAAAAACCCTAATTGGATAAGAATTAGCCTAGGGAGGACGAAAATGACCTAAATGTTCATCGAATGACACAAAAACACCTAATGGATGCGCAAGATTGGTTAAAAACCCTAATTGGACTACATTAAGTGTAGGGAGGACGAAAATGACCTAAATGTTCATCCAATGACACAAAACACCTATTGGATGCACAAGATTATTTAGAAACCCTAATTGGACAAGATTAAGTGTAGGGAAGATGAAAATGACCTAAATGTTCATCCAATGACACAAAACACCTATTGGATGCACAAGATTGGTTAAAAACCCTAATTGGATAAGAATTAGCCTAGGGAGGACGAAAATGACCTAAATGTTCATCCAATGACACAAAACACCTATTGGATGCACAAGATTTGTTAAAAACCCTATGTGGACAAGAATTATCCTAGGGAGGACGAAAATGACCTAATTGTTCATCCAATGACACAAAAACACCAACTGGATGCACAAGATTAGTTAGAAACCCTAATTGGACAAGATAAAATGTAGGGAGGACGAAAATGACCTAAATATACATCTAATGATACAAAACACCTATTGGATGCACAAGATTGGTTACAAATCCTAATTGGACAAGCTTTAGTGTAGGGAGAACGAAAATGACCTAAATGTTCATCCAATGACACAAAACACCTATTGGATGCACAAGATTGGTTAAAAACCCTAATTGGATAAGAATTAGCCTAGGGAGGACGAAAATGACCTAAATGTTCATCCAATGACACAAAACACCTATTGGATGCACAAGATTGGTTAAAAACCCTAATTGGACAAGATTAAGCGTAGGGAGGACGAAAATGACCTAAATGTTCATCCAATGACACAAAACACCTATTGGATGCACAAGATTGGTTAAAAACCCTAATTGGACAAGATTAAGTGTAGGGAGGACGAAAATGACCTAAATGTTCATCAAATGACACAAAACACCTATTGGATGCACAAGATTGGTTAAAAACCCTAATTGGACAAGAATTAGCCTAGGGAGGACGAAAATGACCTAAATGTTCATCCAATGACACAAAAACACCTATTGGATGCACAAGATTGGTTAAAAACCCTAATTGGACAAGATTAAGTGTAGGGAGGACGAAAATGACCTAAATGTTCATCCAATGACACAAAACACCTATTGGATGCACAAGATTGGTTAAAAACCCGAATTGGACAAGATTAAGTGTAGGGAGGACGAAAATGACCTAAATGTTCATCCAATGACACAAAACACCTATTGGATGCACAAGATTGGTTAAAAACCCTAATTGGACAAGAATTAACCTAGGGAGGACAAAAATGACCTAAATGTTCATCCAATGACACAAAACACCTATTGGATGCACAAGATTGGTTAAAAACCAAAATTGGACAAGATTAATTGTAAGAAGGACGAAAATGACCTAAATATTCACCCAATGACTCAAAACACCTATTGGATGCACAAGATTGGTTACAAACCCTAATTGGACGAGAATTAGCCTAGGGAGGACGAAAATGACCTAATTGTTCATCCAATGACATAAAAACACCTATCGGATGTACAAGATTGGTTAGAAACCCTAATTGAACAAGATTGAGTGTAGGGAGGACGAAAATGACCTAAATGTTCATCCAATGACACAAGATTGGATAAAAACCCTAATTGGACAAGAATTATCCTAGGGAGGACGAAAATGGCCTAAATATTCATCCAATGACACAAAACACCTATTGGATGCACAAGATTGGTTAAAAACCCAAATTGCACAAGATTAAGTGTAGGGAGGACGAAAGTGACCTAAATCTTCATCCAATGACACAAAACACGTATTGGATGCCCAAGATTGGTTACAAACCCTAATTGGACGAGAATTAGCCTAGGGAGGACGAAAATGACCTAATTGTTCATCCAATGACACAATAACACCTATCGGATGCACAAGATTGGTTAGAAACCCTAATTGGACAAGATTAAGTGTAGGGAGGACGAAAATGACCTAAATATTCATCCAATGACACAAAATGACCAATTGGATGCACAAGATTAGTTAGAAACCCTAATTGGACAAGATAAAGTATAGGGAGGACGAAAATGACCTAAATGTTCGTCCAATGACACAAAACACTTATTGGATGCACAAGATTGGTTAAAAACCCTAATTGGACAAGAATTATCCTAGGGAGGACGAAAATGACCTAATAGTTCATCCAATGACACAAAACACCTATTGGATGCACAAGATTGGTTAGAAACCCTAATTGGACAAGATTAAGTGTAGGGAGGACGAAAATGACCTAAATGTTCATCCAATGACACAAGATTGTTTAAAAACCATAATTGGACAAGAATTATCCTAGGGAGGACAAAAATGACCAAATTGTTCATCCAATGACACAAAATCACCAATTGGATGCACAAGATTGGTTAGAAACCCTAATTGGACAAGATAAAGTGTAGGGAGGACGAAAATGACCTAAATGTTCATCCAATGACACAAAACACTTATTGGATGCACAAGATTGGTTCAAAACCCTAATTGGACAAGATTAAGTGTAGGGAAGACGAAAATGACCTAAATATTCATCCAATGACACAAAACACCTATTGGATGCACCAGATTGGTTAAAAACCCAAATTGGACAAGATTAAGTGGTGGGAGGATGTAAATGACCTAAATATCCATCGAATGACACAAAACACCTATTGGATGCACAAGATTGGTTAGAAACCCTAATTGGACAAGATTAAGTGTAGGGAGGACGAAAATGACCTTAATGTTCATCCAATGACACAAAACACCTATTGGATGCACAAGATTTGTTAAAACCCTAATTGGATAAGAATTAGCGTAGGGAGGACGAAAATGACCTAAATGTTCATCCAATGACACAAAACACCTATTGGATGCACAAGATTGGTTAAAAACCCTAATTGGACAAGAATTATCCTAGGGAGGACGAAAATGACCTAATTGTTCATCCAATGACACAAAAACACCAACTGGATGCACAAGATTGGTTAGAAACCATAATTGGACAAGATAAAATGTAGGGAGGACGAAAATGACCTAAATATTCATCCAATCACCCAAAACACCTATTGGACGCACAAGATTGGTTAAAAACCCAAATTGGACAAGATTAAGTGTAGGGAGGACGAAAATGACCTAAATATTCATCAAATGACACAAAACACCTATTGGATGCACAAGATTGGTTAAAAACCCTAATTGGACAAGAATTATCCTAGGGAGGACGAAAATGACCTAAGTGTTCATCCAATGTCACAAAAACACCAACTGGATGCACAAGATTGGTTATAAACCCTAATTGGACAAGATAAAATGTAGGGAGGACAAAAATGACCTAAATGTTCATCTAATGACACAAAACACCTATTGGATGCACCAAATTGGTTAAAAACCCAAATTGGACAAGATTAAGTGGTGGGAGGATGAAATTGACCTAAATGTCCATCGAATGACACAAAACACCTATTGGATGCACAAGATTGGTTAGAAACCCTAATTGGACAAGATTAAGTGTAGGGAGGACGAAAATGACATTAATGTTCATCCAATGACACAAAACACCTATTGGATGCACAAGATTTGTTAAAACCCTAATTGGATAAGAATTAGCCTAGGGAGGACGAAAATGACCTAAATGTTTATCCAATGACACAAAACACCTATTGGAAGCACAAGATTGGTTAAAAACACTAAATGGACAAGATTAACTGTAGAGAGGACGAAAATGAGCTAAATATTCATCTAATGACACAAAACACCTATTGGATGCACAAGATTCGTTAGAAACCCTAATTGGACAAGATTAAGTGTAGGGAGGACGAAAATGACCTAAATGTTCATCCAATGCCACAAGATTGTTTAAAAACCCTAATTGGACAAGAATTAACCTAGGGAGGACGAAAATGACCAAATTGTTCATCCAATGACACAAAAACACCAACTCGATGCACAAGATTGGTTAGAAACCATAATTGGACAAGATAAAATGTAGGGAGGACGAAAATGACCTAAATGTTCATCGAATCACCCAAAACACCTATTGGACGCACAAGATTGGTTAAAAACCCAAATTGGACAAGATTAAGTGTAGGGAGGACGAAAATGACCTAAATATTCATCAAATGACACAAAACACCTATTGGATGCACAAGATTGGTTAAAAACCCTAATTGGACAAGAATTATCCTAGGGAGGACGAAAATGTCCTAAATGTTCATCCAATGTCACAAAAACACCAATTGGATGCACAAGATTGGTTATAAACCTTAATTGGACAAGATAAAATGTAGGGAGGACAAAAATTACCTAAATGTTCATCTAATGACACAAAACACCTATTGGATGCACCAAATTGGTTAAAAACCCGAATTGGACAAGATTAAGTGGTGGGAGGATGAAATTGACCTAAATGTCCATCGAATGACACAAAACACCTATTGGATGCACAAGATTGGTTAGAAACCCTAATTGGACAAGATTAAGTGTAGGGAGGACGAAAATGACATTAATGTTCATCCAATGACACAAAACACCTATTGGATGCACAAGATTTGTTAAAACCCTAATTGGATAAGAATTAGCCTAGGGAGGACGAAAATGACCTAAATGTTTATCCAATGACACAAAACACCTATTGGATGCACAAGATTGGTTAAAAACCCTAAATGGACAAGATTAACTGTAGAGGGGACGAAAATGACCTAAATATTCATCTAATGACACAAAACACCTATTGGAT
>JBBPBS010000866.1:0-66188 GCA_037974835.1 Cicer judaicum
TTTTTAACCAATCTTGTGCATCCCATATGTGTTTTGTGTCATTGGATCAATATTTGGGCCATTTTCGTCCTCCCTAGGCTAATTTTTATCCAATTAGGGTTTTTAACAAATCACGTGCATCCAATAGGTTTTTTGTGTCACTGGATGAACATTTAGGTCATTTTCGTCCTCCCTACACTTAATCTTGTCCAATTAGGATTTTTAACCAATCTTGTGCATCCAATAGGTGTTTTGTGTCATTGGAAGAACATTTAGGTCATTTTCGTATTTTCGTCCTCCCTACACTTAATCTTGTCCAATTAGGGTTTTTAACCAATCTTGTGCACCCAATAAGTGTTTTGTGTCATTGGATGAACATTTAGGTCATTTTCGTCCTCCCTACACTTAATCTTGCCCAATTAGGGTTTCTAACCAATCTTGTGCATCCAATTGGTGTTTTTGTGTCATTGGATGAACAATTAGGTCATTTTCGTCCTCCCTAGGCTAAATCTTTTCCACTTAGGGTTTTTAACCAATCTTGTGCATCCCATATGTGTTTTGTGTCATTGGATCAATATTTGGGCCATTTTCGTCCTCCCTAGGCTAATTTTTATCCAATTAGGGTTTTTAACAAATCACGTGCATCCAATAGGTTTTTTGTGTCACTGGATGAACATTTAGGTCATTTTCGTCCTCCCTACACTTAATCTTGTCCAATTAGGATTTTTAACCAATCTTGTGCATCCAATAGGTGTTTTGTGTCATTGGAAGAACATTTAGGTCATTTTCGTATTTTCGTCCTCCCTACACTTAATCTTGTCCAATTAGGGTTTTTAACCAATCTTGTGCACCCAATAAGTGTTTTGTGTCATTGGATTGGATGAACATTTAGGTGATTTTCGTCCTCCCTACACTTTATCTTGTCCAATTAGGGTTTCTAACCAATCTTGTGCATCCAATTGGTGTTTTTGTGTCATTGGATGAACAATTAGGTCATTTTCGTCCTCCCTAGGATAATTCTTGTCCAATTAGGGTTTTTAACCAATCTTGTGCATCCAATATGTGTTTTGTGTCATTGGATCAATATTTGGGCCATTTTCGTCCTCCCTAGGCTAATTTTTATCCAATTAGGGTTTTTAACAAATCATGTGCATCCAATAGATGTTTTGTGTCACTGGATGAACATTTAGGTCATTTTCGTCCTCCCTACACTTAATATTGTCCAATTAGGGTTTTTAACCAATCTTGTGCATCCAATAGGTATTTTGTGTCATTGGATGAACATTTAGGTCATTTTCGTCCCCCCTACACTTAATCTTGTCCAATTAGGGTTTTTAAACAATCTTGTGCACCCAATAGGTGTTTTGTGTCATTGGATGAACATTTAGGTCATTTTCGTCCTCCCTACACTTAATCTTGTCCAATTAGGGTTTTTAACCAATCTTGTGCATCCAATAGGTGTTTTGTGTCATTGGAAGAACATTTAGGTCATTTTCGTATTTTCGTCCTCCCTACACTTAATCTTGTCCAATTAGGGTTTTTAACCAATCTTGTGCACCCAATAGGTGTTTTGTGTCATTGGATGAACATTTAGGTCATTTTCGTCCCCCCTACACTTTATCTTGTCAAATTAAGGTTTCTAACCAATCTTGTGCATCCAATTGGTGTTTTTGTGTCATTGGATGAACAATTAGGTTATTTTCGTCCTCCCTAGGATAATTCTTGTCCAATTAGTGTTTTTAACCAATCTTGTGCATCCAATATGTGTTTTGTGTCATTCGATCAATATTTGGGCCATTTTCGTCCTCCCTAGGCTAATTTTTATCCAATTAGGGTTTTTAACAAATCATGTGCATCCAATAGGTGTTTTGTGTCATTGGATGAACAGTTAGGTCATTTTGGTCCTCCCTACACTAAATCTTGTCCAATTAGGGTTTCTAACCAATCTTGTTCCTTCGATAGGTGTTTTAGTGTCATTGGATGAACAATTAGGTCATTTTCGTCCTCCCTAAGCTAATTCTTGTCGAATTAGGGTTTTTAACCAATCTTGTGCATCCAATAGGTGTTTTGTGTCATTGGGTGAACATTTAGGTCATTTTCGTCCACCGTAGGCTAATTCTTGTCCAATTAGGGTTTTTAACCAATCTTGTGCATCCAATAGGTGTTTTGTGTCATTGGATGAACATTTAGGTCATTTTCGTCCTCCCTACACTTAATCTTATCCAATTAGGGTTTTTAACCAATCTTGTGCATCCAATGGGTGTTTTTGTGTCATTGGATGAACAATTAGGTCATTTTCGTCCTCCCTAGGCTAAATGTTTTCCAATTAGGGTTTTTAACTAATCTTGTGCATCCAATAGGTGTTTTTGTGTCATTGGATCAATATTTAGACCATTTTCGTCCTCCCTACACTTAATCTTGTCCAATTAGGGTTTTTAACCAATCTTGTGCATCCAATAGGTGTTTTGTGTCATTGGATGAACATTTAGGTCATTTTCGTCCCTCCTACGCTTAATCTTGTCCAATTTGGGTTTTTAACCAATCTTGTGCATCCAATAGGTGTTCTGTGTCATTGGATGAACAATTAGGTCATTTCGTCCTCCCTACACTTAATCTTATCCAATTAGGGTTTTTAACCAATCTTGTGCATCCAATAGGGGTTTTGTGTCATCGGATGAACATTTAGGTCATTTTTGTCCACCCTAGGCTAATTCTTGTCCAATTAGGGTTTTTGACCAATCTTGTGCATCCAATAGGTGTTTTGTGTCATTGGATGAACATTTAGGTCATTTTCGTCCTCCCTACACTTAATCTTGTCCAATTAGGGTTTTTAACCAATCTTGTGCATCCAATAGGTGTTTTGTGTCATTGGAAGAACATTTAGGTCATTTTCGTATTTTCGTCCTCCCTACACTTAATCTTGTCCAATTAGGGTTTTTAACCAATCTTGTGCATCCAATAGGTGTTTTGGGTCATTGGATGAACAATTAGGTCATTTTCGTCCTCCCTAGGCTAATTCTTGTCCAATTAAGGTTTTTAACCAATCTTGTGCATCCAATAAGTGTTTTGTGTCATTGGATGAACAATTACGTCATTTTCGTCCTCCCTAGGCTAATTCTTGTCCAATTAGGGTTTTTAACCAATCTTGTGCATCCAATAGGTGTTTTGTGTCATTGGATGAACATTTAGGTCATTTTCGTCCTCCCTACACTTAATCTTGTCCAATTAGGGTTTTTAACCAATCTTGTGCATCCAATAGGTGTTTTGTGTCATTGGATGAATATTTAGGTCATTTTCGTCATCCCTACACTTAATCTTTTCTAATTAGGGTTTTTAACCAATCTTGTGCATCCAATACGTGTTTTGTGTCATTGGATGAACATTTAGGTCATTTTCGTCCTCCCTACACTTTATCTTGTCCAATTAGGGTTTTTAACCAATCTTGTGCATCCAATAGGTGTTTTGTGTCATTGGATGAATATTTAGGTCATTTTCGTCATCCCTACCCTTAATCTTGTCTAATTAGGGTTTTTAACCAATCTTGTGCATCCAATAGGTGTTTTGTGTCATTGGATGAACATTTAGGTCATTTTCGTCCTCCCTACACTTAATCTTGTCCAATTAGGGTTTTTAACCAATCTTGTGCATCCAATAGGTGCTTTGTGTCATTGGAAGAACATTTAGGTCATTTTCGTATTTTCGTCCTCCCTACACTTAATCTTGTCCAATTAGGGTTTTTAACCAATCTTGTGCACCCAATAGGTGTTTTGTGTCATTGGATGAACATTTAGGTCATTTTCGTCCTCCCTACACTTTATCTTGTCCAATTAGGGTTTCTAACCAATCTTGTGCATCCAATTGGTGTTTTTGTGTCATTGGATGAACAATTAGGTCATTTTCGTCCTGCCTAGGATAATTCTTGTTCAATTAGGGTTTTTAACCAATCTTGTGCATCCAATATGTGTTTTGTGTCATTGGATCAATATTTGGTCCATTTTCGTCCTCCCTAGGATAATTTTTATTCAATTAGGGTTTTTAACAAATCATGTGCACCCAATAGGTGTTTTGTGTCACTAGATGAACATTTAGGTCATTTTCGTCCTCCCTACACTTAATCTTGTCCAATTAGGGTTTTTAACCAATCTTGTGCATCCAATAGGTGTTTTGTGTCATTGGAAGAAAATTTAGGTCATTTTCGTATTTTCGTCCTCCCTACACTTAATCTTGTCCAATTAGGGTTTTTAACCAATCTTGTGCACCCAATAGGTGTTTTGTGTCATTGGATGAACATTTAGGTCATTTTCGTCCTCCCTACACTTTATCTTGTCCAATTAGGGTTTCTAACCAATCTTGTGCATCCAATTGGTGTTTTTGTGTCATTGGATGAACAATTAGGTCATTTTCGTCCTGCCTAGGATAATTCTTGTCCAATTAGGGTTTTTAACCAATCTTGTGCATCCAATATGTGTTTTGTGTCATTGGATCAATATTTGGTCCATTTTCGTCCTCCCTAGGATAATTTTTATTCAATTAGGGTTTTTAACAAATCATGTGCACCCAATAGGTGTTTTGTGTCACTAGATCAACATTTAGGTCATTTTCGTCCTCCCTACACTTAATCTTGTCCAATTAGGGTTTTTAACCAATCTTGTGCATCCAATAGGTGTTTTGTGTCATTGGAAGAACATTTAGGTCATTTTCGTATTTTCGTCCTCCCTACACTTAATCTTGTCCAATTAGGGTTTTTAACCAATCTTGTGCACCCAATAAGTGTTTTGTGTCATTGGATGAACATTTAGGTCATTTTCGTCCTCCCTACACTTAATCTTGCCCAATTAGGGTTTCTAACCAATCTTGTGCATCCAATTGGTGTTTTTGTGTCATTGGATGAACAATTAGGTCATTTTCGTCCTCCCTAGGCTAAATCTTTTCCAATTAGGGTTTTTAACTAATCTTGTGCATCCAATAGGTGTTTTTGTGTCATTGGATCAATATTTAGACCATTTTCGTCCTCCCTACACTTAATCTTGTCCAATTAGGGTTTTTAACCAATCTTGTGCATCCAATTGGTGTTTTTGTGTCATTGGATGAACAATTAGGTCATTTTCGTCCTGCCTAGGATAATTCTTGTCCAATTAGGGTTTTTAACCAATCTTGTGCATCCAATATGTGTTTTGTGTCATTGGATCAATATTTGGTCCATTTTCGTCCTCCCTAGGATAATTTTTATTCAATTAGGGTTTTTAACAAATCATGTGCACCCAATAGGTGTTTTGTGTCACTGGATCAACATTTAGGTCATTTTCGTCCTCCCTACACTTAATCTTGTCCAATTAGGGTTTTTAACCAATCTTGTGCATCCAATAGGTGTTTTGTGTCATTGGAAGAACATTTAGGTCATTTTCGTATTTTCGTCCTCCCTACACTTAATCTTGTCCAATTAGGGTTTTTAACCAATCTTGTGCACCCAATAGGTGTTTTGTGTCATTGGATGAACATTTAGGTCATTTTCGTCCTCCCTACACTTTATCTTGTCCAATTCGGGTTACTAACCAATCTTGTGCATCCAGTTGGTGTCTTTGTGTCATTGGATGAACAATTAGGTCATTTTCGTCCTCCCTAGGATAATTCTTGTCCAATTAGAGTTTTTAACCAATCTTGTGCATCCAATATGTGTTTTGTGTCATTGGATCAATATTTGGGCCATTTTCGTCCTCCCTAGACTAATTTTTATCCAATTAGGGTTTTTAACAAATCATGTGCATCCAATAGGTGTTTTGTGTCATTGGATGAACATTTAGGTCATTTTGTTCCTCCCTACACTAAATCTTGTCCAATTAGGGTTTCTAACCAATCTTGTTCCTCCGATAGGTGTTTTAGTGTCATTGGATGAACAATTAGGTCATTTTCGTCCTCCCTAAGCTAATTCTTGTCGAATTAGTGTTTTTAACCAATCTTGTGCATCCAATAGGTGTTTTGTGTCATTGAATGAACATTTAGGTCATTTTCGTCCACCGTAGGCTAATTCTTGTCCAATTAGGGTTTTTAACCAATCTTGTGCATCCAATAGGTGTTTTGTGTCATTGGATGAACATTTAGGTCATTTTCGTCCTCCCTACACTTAATCTTATCCAATTAGGGTTTTTAACCAATCTTGTGCATCCAATGGGTGTTTTTGTGTCATTGGATGAACAATTAGGTCATTTTTGTCCTCCCTAGGATAAATCTTTTCCAATTAGGGTTTTTAACTAATCTTGTGCATCCAATAGGTGTTTTTGTGTCATTGGATCAATATTTAGACCATTTTCGTCCTCCCTACACTTAATCTTGTCCAATTAGGGTTTTTAACCAATCTTGTGCATCCAATTGGTGTTTTTGTGTCATTGGATGAACAATTAGGTCATTTTCGTCCTGCCTAGGATAATTCTTGTCCAATTAGGGTTTTTAACCAATCTTGTGCATCCAATATGTGTTTTGTGTCATTGGATCAATATTTGGTCCATTTTCGTCCTCCCTAGGATAATTTTTATTCAATTAGGGTTTTTAACAAATCATGTGCACCCAATAGGTGTTTTGTGTCACTAGATGAACATTTAGGTCATTTTCGTCCTCCCTACACTTAATCTTGTCCAATTAGGGTTTTTAACCAATCTTGTGCATCCAATAGGTGTTTTGTGTCATTGGAAGAAAATTTAGGTCATTTTCGTATTTTCGTCCTCCCTACACTTAATCTTGTCCAATTAGGGTTTTTAACCAATCTTGTGCACCCAATAGGTGTTTTGTGTCATTGGATGAACATTTAGGTCATTTTCGTCCTCCCTACACTTTATCTTGTCCAATTAGGGTTTCTAACCAATCTTGTGCATCCAATTGGTGTTTTTGTGTCATTGGATGAACAATTAGGTCATTTTCGTCCTCCCTAGGATAATTCTTGTCCAATTTGGGTTTTTAACCAATCTTGTGCATCCAATAGGTGTTTTGTGTCATTGGATCAATATTTGGGCCATTTTCGACCTCCCTAGGCTAATTCTTATCCAATTAGGGTTTTTAACCGATCTTGTGCATCCAATAGGTGTTTTTGTGTCATTGGATGAACACTTAGGTCATTTTCGTCCTCCCTAGGCTAATTCTTATCGAATTAGGGTTTTTAACCAATCTTGTGCATCCAATAGGTGTTTTGTGTCATTGGATGAACATTTAGGTCATTTTCGCCTCCCTAGGCTAATTCTTATCCAATTAGGGTTTTTAACCAATCATGTGCATCCAATAGGTGTTTTGTGTCATTGGATGAACATTTAGGTCATTTTCGTCCTCCCTACACTTAATCTTGTCCAATTAGGGTTTTTAACCAATCTTGTGCATCCAATGGGTGTTTTTGTGTCATTGGATGAACAATTAGGTCATTTTGTCCTCCCTAGGAAAAATCTTTTCCAATTAGGGTTTTTAACTAATCTTGTGCATCCAATAGGTGTTTTTGTGTCATTGGATCAATATTTAGACCATTTTCGTCCTCCCTAGACTTAATCTTGTCCAATTAGGGTTTTTAACCAATCTTGTGCATCCAATAGGTGTTTTGTGTCATTGGATGAACATTTAGGTCATTTTCGTCCCTCCTACACTTAATCTTGTCCAATTTGGGTTTTTAACCAATCTTGTGCATCCAATAGGTGTTTTGTGTCATTGGATGAACATTTAGGTCATTTTCGTCCTCCCTACACTTAATCTTGTCCAATTAGGGTTTTTAACCAATCTTGTGCATCCAATAGGTGTTTTGTGTCATTGGATGAACATTTAGGCCATTATCGTCCTCCCTACACTTAATCTTGTCCAATTAGGGTTTTTAACCAATCTTGTGCATCCAATGGGTGTTTTTGTGTCATTGGATGAACAATTAGGTCATTTTGTCCTCCCTAGGCTAAATCTTTTCCAATTAGGGTTTTTAACTAATCTTGTGCATCCAATAGGTGTTTTTGTGTCATTGGATCAATATTTAGACCATTTTCGTCCTCCCTACACTTAATCTTGTCCAATTAGGGTTTTTAACCAATCTTGTGCATCCAATAGGTGTTTTGTGTCATTGGATGAACATTTAGGTCATTTTCGTCCCTCCTACACTTAATCTTGTCCAATTTGGGTTTTTAACCAATCTTGTGCATCCAATAGGTGTTTTGTGTCATTGGATGAACATTTAGGTCATTTTGGTCCTCCCTACACCAAATCTTGTCCAATTAGGGTTTCAAACCAATCTTGTTCCTCCGATAGGTGTTTTAGTGTCATTGGATGAACAATTAGGTTATTTTCGTCCTCCCTAAGCTAATTCTTGTCGAATTAGGGTTTTTAACCAATCTTGTGCATCCAATAGGTGTTTTGTGTCATTGGATTAACATTTAGGTCATTTTCGTCCTCCCTAGGATAATTCTTGTCCAATTAGGGTTTTTAACCAATCTTGTGCATCCAATATGTGTTTTGTGTCATTGGATCAATATTTGGGCCATTTTCGTCCTCCCTAGGCTAATTTTTATCCAATTAGGGTTTTTAACAAATCATGTGCATCCAATAGGTGTTTTGTGTCATTGGATGAACATTTAGGTCATTTTGGTCCTCCCTACACTAAATCTTGTCCAATTAGGGTTTCTAACCAATCTTGTTCCTCCGATAGGTGTTTTAGTGTCATTGGATGAACAATTAGGTCATTTTCGTCCTCCCTAAGCTAATTCTTGTCGAATTAGTGTTTTTAACCAATCTTGCGCATCCAATAGGTGTTTTGTGTCATTGGATGAACATTTAGGTCATTTTCGTCCACCGTAGGCTAATTCTTGTCCAATTAGGGTTTTTAACCAATCTTGTGCATCCAATAGATGTTTTGTGTCATTGGATGAACATTTAGGTCATTTTCGTCCTCCCTACACTTAATCTTGTCCAATTAGGTTTTTTAACCAATCTTGTGCATCCCATATGTGTTTTGTGTCATTGGATCAATATTTGGGCCATTTTCGTCCTCCCTAGGCTAATTTTTATCCAATTAGGGTTTTTAACAAATCACGTGCATCCAATAGGTTTTTTGTGTCACTGGATGAACATTTAGGTCATTTTCGTCCTCCCTACACTTAATCTTATCCAATTAGGGTTTTTAACCAATCTTGTGCATCCAATGGGTGTTTTTGTGTCATTGGATGAACAATTAGGTCATTTTTGTCCTCCCTAGGCTAAATCTTTTCCAATTAGGGTTTTTAACTAATCTTGTGCATCCAATAGGTGTTTTTGTGTCATTGGATCAATATTTAGACCATTTTCGTCCTCCCTACACTTAATCTTGTCCAATTAGGGTTTTTAACCAATCTTGTGCATCCAATTGGTGTTTTTGTGTCATTGGATGAACAATTAGGTCATTTTCGTCCTGCCTAGGATAATTCTTGTCCAATTAGGGTTTTTAACCAATCTTGTGCATCCAATATGTGTTTTGTGTCATTGGATCAATATTTGGTCCATTTTCGTCCTCCCTAGGATAATTTTTATTCAATTAGGGTTTTTAACAAATCATGTGCACCCAATAGGTGTTTTGTGTCACTAGATGAACATTTAGGTCATTTTCGTCCTCCCTACACTTAATCTTGTCCAATTAGGGTTTTTAACCAATCTTGTGCATCCAATAGGTGTTTTGTGTCATTGGAAGAAAATTTAGGTCATTTTCGTATTTTCGTCCTCCCTACACTTAATCTTGTCCAATTAGGGTTTTTAACCAATCTTGTGCACCCAATAGGTGTTTTGTGTCATTGGATGAACATTTAGGTCATTTTCGTCCTCCCTACACTTTATCTTGTCCAATTAGGGTTTCTAACCAATCTTGTGCATCCAATTGGTGTTTTTGTGTCATTGGATGAACAATTAGGTCATTTTCGTCCTGCCTAGGATAATTCTTGTTCAATTAGGGTTTTTAACCAATCTTGTGCATCCAATATGTGTTTTGTGTCATTGGATCAATATTTGGTCCATTTTCGTCCTCCCTAGGATAATTTTTATTCAATTAGGGTTTTTAACAAATCATGTGCACCCAATAGGTGTTTTGTGTCACTAGATGAACATTTAGGTCATTTTCGTCCTCCCTACACTTAATCTTGTCCAATTAGGGTTTTTAACCAATCTTGTGCATCCAATAGGTGTTTTGTGTCATTGGAAGAACATTTAGGTCATTTTCGTATTTTCGTCCTCCCTACACTTAATCTTGTCCAATTAGGGTTTTTAACCAATCTTGTGCACCCAATAGGTGTTTTGTGTCATTGGATGAACATTTAGGTCATTTTCGTCCCCCCTACACTTTATCTTGTCAAATTAAGGTTTCTAACCAATCTTGTGCATCCAATTGGTGTTTTTGTGTCATTGGATGAACAATTAGGTTATTTTCGTCCTCCCTAGGATAATTCTTGTCCAATTAGTGTTTTTAACCAATCTTGTGCATCCAATATGTGTTTTGTGTCATTCGATCAATATTTGGGCCATTTTCGTCCTCCCTAGGCTAATTTTTATCCAATTAGGGTTTTTAACAAATCATGTGCATCCAATAGGTGTTTTGTGTCATTGGATGAACAGTTAGGTCATTTTGGTCCTCCCTACACTAAATCTTGTCCAATTAGGGTTTCTAACCAATCTTGTTCCTTCGATAGGTGTTTTAGTGTCATTGGATGAACAATTAGGTCATTTTCGTCCTCCCTAAGCTAATTCTTGTCGAATTAGGGTTTTTAACCAATCTTGTGCATCCAATAGGTGTTTTGTGTCATTGGGTGAACATTTAGGTCATTTTCGTCCACCGTAGGCTAATTCTTGTCCAATTAGGGTTTTTAACCAATCTTGTGCATCCAATAGGTGTTTTGTGTCATTGGATGAACATTTAGGTCATTTTCGTCCTCCCTACACTTAATCTTATCCAATTAGGGTTTTTAACCAATCTTGTGCATCCAATGGGTGTTTTTGTGTCATTGGATGAACAATTAGGTCATTTTCGTCCTCCCTAGGCTAAATGTTTTCCAATTAGGGTTTTTAACTAATCTTGTGCATCCAATAGGTGTTTTTGTGTCATTGGATCAATATTTAGACCATTTTCGTCCTCCCTACACTTAATCTTGTCCAATTAGGGTTTTTAACCAATCTTGTGCATCCAATAGGTGTTTTGTGTCATTGGATGAACATTTAGGTCATTTTCGTCCACCGTAGGCTAATTCTTGTCCAATTAGGGTTTTTAACCAATCTTGTGCATCCAATAGGTGTTTTGTGTCATTGGATGAACATTTAGGTCATTTTCGTCCTCCCTACACTTAATCTTGTCCAATTAGGGTTTCTAACCAATCTTGTGCATCCAATGGGTGTTTTTGTGTCATTGGATGAACAATTAGGTCATTTTCGTCGTCCCTAGGCTAAATGTTTTCCAATTAGGGTTTTTAACTAATCTTGTGCATCCAATAGGTGTTTTTGTGTCATTGGATCAATATTTAGACCATTTTCGTCCTCCCTACACTTAATCTTGTCCAATTAGGGTTTTTAACCAATCTTGTGCATCCAATAGGTGTTTTGTGTCATTGGATGAACATTTAGGTCATTTTCGTCCCTTCTACACTTAATCTTGTCCAATTTGGGTTTTTAACCAATCTTGTGCATCCAATAGGTGTTTTGTGTTATTGGATGAACATTTAGGTCATTTTCGTCCTCCCTACACTTAATGTTGTCCAATTAGGGTTTTTAACCAATCTTGTGCATCCAATAGGTGTTATGTGTCATTGGAAGAACATTTAGGTCATTTTCGTATTTTCGTCCTCCCTACACTTAATCTTGTCCAATTAGGGTTTTTAACCAATCTTGTGCACCCAATAGGTGTTTTGTGTCATTGGATGAACATTTAGGTCATTTTCGTCCTCCCTACACTTTATCTTGTCCAATTAGGGTTTCTAACCAATCTTGTGTATCCAATTGGTGTTTTTGTGTCATTGGATGAACAATTAGGTCATTTTCGTCCTCCCTAGGATAATTCTTGTCCAATTAGGGTTTTTAACCAATCTTGTGCACCCAATAGTTGTTTTGTGTCATTGGATGAACAATTAGGTTATTTTCGTCCACCGTAGGCTAATTCTTGTCCAATTAGGGTTTTTAACCAATCTTGTGCATCCAATA
Organism: Cicer judaicum; assembly: GCA_037974835.1. NCBI lineage: Eukaryota > Viridiplantae > Streptophyta > Magnoliopsida > Fabales > Fabaceae > Cicer > Cicer judaicum. The sequence continues at coordinate 12,139 of JBBPBS010000866.1, forward strand.
GGTGTTTTGTGTCATTGGATGAACATTTAGGTCATTTTCGTCCTCCCTACACTTAATCTTGTCCAATTAGGGTTTTTGACCAATCTTGTGCATCCAATAGGTGTTTTGTGTCATTGGATGAACATTTAGGTCATTTTCGTCCTCCCTACACTTTATCTTATCCAATTAGGGTTTTTAACCAATCTTGTGCATCCAATAGGTGTTTTGGGTCATTGGATGAACATTTAGGTCATTTTTGTCCTCCCTACATTTGATCTTGTCCAATTAGGGTTTCTAACCAATCTTGTGCATCCAGTTGGTGTTTTTGTGTCATTGGATGAACAATTAGGTCATTTTCGTCCTCCTTAGGATAATTCTTGTCCAATTACGGTTTTTAACCAATCTTGTGCATCCAATAGGTGTTTTGTGTCATTGGATGAACATTTAGGTCATTTTCGTCCTCCCTACACTTAATCTTGTCCAATTAGGGTTTTTAACCAATCTTGTGCATCCAATAGGTGCTTTGTGTCATTGGAAGAACATTTAGGTCATTTTCGTATTTTCGTCCTCCCTACACTTAATCTTGTCCAATTAGGGTTTTTAACCAATCTTGTGCACCCAATAGGTGTTTTGTGTCATTGGATGAACATTTAGGTCATTTTCGTCCTCCCTACACTTTATCTTGTCCAATTAGGGTTTCTAACCAATCTTGTGCATCCAATTGGTGTTTTTGTGTCATTGGATGAACAATTAGGTCATTTTCGTCCTGCCTAGGATAATTCTTGTTCAATTAGGGTTTTTAACCAATCTTGTGCATCCAATATGTGTTTTGTGTCATTGGATCAATATTTGGTCCATTTTCGTCCTCCCTAGGATAATTTTTATTCAATTAGGGTTTTTAACAAATCATGTGCACCCAATAGGTGTTTTGTGTCACTAGATGAACATTTAGGTCATTTTCGTCCTCCCTACACTTAATCTTGTCCAATTAGGGTTTTTAACCAATCTTGTGCATCCAATAGGTGTTTTGTGTCATTGGAAGAAAATTTAGGTCATTTTCGTATTTTCGTCCTCCCTACACTTAATCTTGTCCAATTAGGGTTTTTAACCAATCTTGTGCACCCAATAGGTGTTTTGTGTCATTGGATGAACATTTAGGTCATTTTCGTCCTCCCTACACTTTATCTTGTCCAATTAGGGTTTCTAACCAATCTTGTGCATCCAATTGGTGTTTTTGTGTCATTGGATGAACAATTAGGTCATTTTCGTCCTCCCTAGGATAATTCTTGTCCAATTAGGGTTTTTAACCAATCTTGTGCATCCAATATGTGTTTTGTGTCATTGGATGAACATTTAGGTCATTTTCGTCCTCCCTACACTTAATCTTGTCCAATTAGGGTTTTTAACCAATCTTGTGCATCCAATAGGTGTTTTGTGTCATTGGATGAACATTTAGGTCATTATCGTCCTCCCTAAACTTAATCTTGTCCAATTAGGGTTTTTAACCAATCTTGTGCATCCAATAGGTGTTTTGTGTCATTGGATGAACATTTAGGTCATTTTCGTCCTCCCTACACTTTATCTTTTCCAATTAGGGTTTCTAACCAATCTTGTGCATCCAATTGGTGTTTTTGTGTCATTGGATGAACAATTAGGTCATTTTCGTCCTCCCTAGGATAATTCTTGTCCAATTAGGGTTTTTAACCAATCTTGTGCATCCAATATGTGTTTTGTGTCATTGGATCAATATTTGGGCCATTTTCGTCCTCCCTAGACTAATTTTTATCCAATTAGGGTTTTTAACAAATCATGTGCATCCAATAGGTGTTTTGTGTCATTGGATGAACATTTAGGTCATTTTGTTCCTCCCTACACTAAATCTTGTCCAATTAGGGTTTCTAACCAATCTTGTTCCTCCGATAGGTGTTTTAGTGTCATTGGATGAACAATTAGGTCATTTTCGTCCTCCCTAAGCTAATTCTTGTCGAATTAGTGTTTTTAACCAATCTTGTGCATCCAATAGGTGTTTTGTGTCATTGAATGAACATTTAGGTCATTTTCGTCCACCGTAGGCTAATTCTTGTCCAATTAGGGTTTTTAACCAATCTTGTGCATCCAATAGGTGTTTTGTGTCATTGGATGAACATTTAGGTCATTTTCGTCCTCCCTACACTTTATCTTATCCAATTAGGGTTTTTAACCAATCTTGTGCATCCAATGGGTGTTTTTGTGTCATTGGATGAACAATTAGGTCATTTTTGTCCTCCCTAGGCTAAATCTTTTCCAATTAGGGTTTTTAACTAATCTTGTGCATCCAATAGGTGTTTTTGTGTCATTGGATCAATATTTAGACCATTTTCGTCCTCCCTACACTTAATCTTGTCCAATTAGGGTTTTTAACCAATCTTGTGCATCCAATAGGTGTTTTGTGTCATTGGATGAACATTTAGGTCATTTTCGTCCTTCCTACACTTAATCTTGTCCAATTAGGGTTTTTAACCAATCTTGTGCATCCAATAGGTGTTTTGTGTCATTGGAAGAAAATTTAGGTCATTTTCGTATTTTCGTCCTCCCTACACTTAATCTTGTCCAATTAGAGTTTTTAACCAATCTTGTGCACCCAATAGGTTTTTTGTGTCATTGGATGAACATTTAGGTCATTTTCTTCCTCCCTACACTTTATCTTGTCCAATTAGGGTTTCTAATCAATCTTGTGCATCCAATTGGTGTTTTTGTGTCATTGGATGAACAATTAGGTCATTTTCGTCCTACCTAGGATAATTCTTGTCCAATTAGGGTTTTTAACCAATCTTGTGCATCCAATATGTGTTTTGTGTCATTGGATCAATATTTGGTCCATTTTCGTCCTCCCTAGGATAATTTTTATTCAATTAGGGTTTTTAACAAATCATGTGCACCCAATAGGTGTTTTGTGTCACTAGATGAACATTTAGGTCATTTTCGTCCTCCCTACACTTAATCTTGTCCAATTAGGGTTTTTAACCAATCTTGTGCATCCAATAGGTGTTTTGTGTCATTGGAAGAACATTTAGGTCATTTTCGTATTTTCGTCCTCCCTACACTTAATCTTGTCCAATTAGGGTTTTTAACCAATCTTGTGCACCCAATAGGTGTTTTGTGTCATTGGATGAACATTTAGGTCATTTTCGTCCCCCCTACACTTTATCTTGTCAAATTAAGGTTTCTAACCAATCTTGTGCATCCAATTGGTGTTTTTGTGTCATTGGATGAACAATTAGGTTATTTTCGTCCTCCCTAGGATAATTCTTGTCCAATTAGTGTTTTTAACCAATCTTGTGCATCCAATATGTGTTTTGTGTCATTCGATCAATATTTGGGCCATTTTCGTCCTCCCTAGGCTAATTTTTATCCAATTAGGGTTTTTAACAAATCATGTGCATCCAATAGGTGTTTTGTGTCATTGGATGAACAGTTAGGTCATTTTGGTCCTCCCTACACTAAATCTTGTCCAATTAGGGTTTCTAACCAATCTTGTTCCTTCGATAGGTGTTTTAGTGTCATTGGATGAACAATTAGGTCATTTTCGTCCTCCCTAAGCTAATTCTTGTCGAATTAGGGTTTTTAACCAATCTTGTGCATCCAATAGGTGTTTTGTGTCATTGGGTGAACATTTAGGTCATTTTCGTCCACCGTAGGCTAATTCTTGTCCAATTAGGGTTTTTAACCAATCTTGTGCATCCAATAGGTGTTTTGTGTCATTGGATGAACATTTAGGTCATTTTCGTCCTCCCTACACTTAATCTTATCCAATTAGGGTTTTTAACCAATCTTGTGCATCCAATGGGTGTTTTTGTGTCATTGGATGAACAATTAGGTCATTTTTGTCCTCCCTAGGCTAAATCTTTTCCAATTTGGGTTTTTAACTAATCTTGTGCATCCAATAGGTGTTTTTGTGTCATTGGATCAATATTTAGACCATTTTCGTCCTCCCTACACTTAATCTTGTCCAATTAGGGTTTTTAACCAATCTTGTGCATCCAATTGGTGTTTTTGTGTCATTGGATGAACAATTAGGTCATTTTCGTCCTGCCTAGGATAATTCTTGTCCAATTAGGGTTTTTAACCAATCTTGTGCATCCAATATGTGTTTTGTGTCATTGGATCAATATTTGGTCCATTTTCGTCCTCCCTAGGATAATTTTTATTCAATTAGGGTTTTTAACAAATCATGTGCACCCAATAGGTGTTTTGTGTCACTAGATGAACATTTAGGTCATTTTCGTCCTCCCTACACTTAATCTTGTCCAATTAGGGTTTTTAACCAATCTTGTGCATCCAATAGGTGTTTTGTGTCATTGGAAGAACATTTAGGTCATTTTCGTATTTTCGTCCTCCCTACACTTAATCTTGTCCAATTAGGGTTTTTAACCAATCTTGTGCACCCAATAAGTGTTTTGTGTCATTGGATTGGATGAACATTTAGGTGATTTTCGTCCTCCCTACACTTTATCTTGTCCAATTAGGGTTTCTAACCAATCTTGTGCATCCAATTGGTGTTTTTGTGTCATTGGATGAACAATTAGGTCATTTTTGTCCTCCCTAGGCTAAATCTTTTCCAATTAGGGTTTTTAACTAATCTTGTGCATCCAATAGGTGTTTTTGTGTCATTGGATCAATATTTAGACCATTTTCGTCCTCCCTACACTTAATCTTGTCCAATTAGGGTTTTTAACCAATCTTGTGCATCCAATAGGTGTTTTGTGTCATTGGATGAACATTTAGGTCATTTCCGTCCCTCCTACACTTAATCTTGTCCAATTTGGGTTTTTAACCAATCTTGTGCATCCAATAGGTGTTTTGTGTCATTGGATGAACATTTAGGTCATTTTCGTCCTTCCTACACTTAATCTTGTCCAATTAGGGTTTTTAACCAATCTTGTGCATCCAATAGGTGTTTTGTGTCATTGGAAGAAAATTTAGGTCATTTTCGTATTTTCGTCCTCCCTACACTTAATCTTGTCCAATTAGGGTTTTTAACCAATCTTGTGCACCCAATAGGTGTTTTGTGTCATTGGATGAACATTTAGGTCATTTTCGTCCTCCCTACACTTTATCTTGTCGAATTAGGGTTTCTAACCAATCTGGTGCATCCAATTGGTGTTTTTGTGTCATTGGATGAACAATTAGGTCATTTTCGTCCTCCCTAGGATAATTCTTGTCCAATTAGGGTTTTTAACCAATCTTGTGCATCCAATATGTGTTTTGTGTCATTGGATCAATATTTGGGCCATTTTCGTCCTCCCTAGGCTAATTTTTATCCAATTACCGTTTTTAACAAATCATGTGCATCCAATAGGTGTTTTGTGTCACTGGATGAACATTTAGGTCATTTTCGTCCTCCCTACACTTAATCTTGTCCAATTCGGGTTTTTAACCAATCTTGTGCATCCAATAGGTGTTTTGTGTCATTGGAAGAACATTTAGGTCATTTTCGTATTTTCGTCCTCCCTACACTTAATCTTGTCCAATTAGGGTTTTTAACCAATCTTGTGCACCCAATAGGTGTTTTTTGTCATTGGATGAACATTTAGGTCATTTTCGTCCTCCCTACACTTTATATTGTCCAATTAGGGTTTCTAACCAATCTTGTGCATCCAATTGGTGTTTTTGTGTCATTGGATGAACAATTAGGTCATTTTTGTCCTCCCTAGGATAATTCTTGTCCGATTAGGGTTTTTAACCAATCTTGTGCATCCAATATGTGTTTTGTGTCATTGGATCAATATTTGGGCCATTTTCGTCCTCCCTAGACTAATTTTTATCCAATTAGGGTTTTTAACAAATCATGTGCATCCAATAGGTGTTTTGTGTCACTGGATGAACATTTAGGTCATTTTCGTCCTCCCTACACTTAATCTTGTCCAATTAGGGTTTTTAACCAATCTGGTGCATCCATTAGGTGTTTTGTGTCATTGGAAGAACATTTAGGTCATTTTCGTATTTTCGTCCTCCCTACACTTAATCTTGTCCAATTAGGGTTTTTAACCTATCTTGTGCATCCAATAGGTGTTTTGTGTCATTGGAAGAACATATAGGTCATTTTCGTATTTTCGTCCTCCCTACACTTAATCTTGTCCAATTAGGGTTTTTAACCAATCTTGTGCACCCAATAGGTGTTTTGTGTCATTGGATGAACATTTAGGTCATTTTCGTCCTCCCTACACTTTATCTTGTCCAATTAGGGTTTCTAACCAATCTTGTGCATCCAATTGGTGTTTTTGTGTCATTGGTTGAACATTTAGGTCATTTTCGTCCTCCCTACACTTAATCTTGTCCAATTAGGGTTTCTAACCAATCTTGTGCATCCAATAGGTGTGTTTGTGTCATTGGATGAACACTTAGGTCATTTTCGTCCTCCTTAGTCTAATTCTTATCCTATTAGGGTTTTTAACCAATCTTGTGAATCCAATAGGTGTTTTGTCTCATTGGATGAACATTTAGGTCATTTTCGCTCTCCCTACACTTTATCTTGTCCAATTAGGGTTTCTAACCAATCTTGTGCATCCAATTGGTGTTTTTGTGTCATTGGATGAACAATTAGGTCATTTTCGTCCTCCCTAGGATAATTCTTGTCCAATTAGGGTTTTTAACCAATCTTGTGCATCCAATATGTGTTTTGTGTCATTGGATCAATATTTGGGCCATTTTCGTCCTCCCTTGGCTAATTTTTATCCAATTAGGGTTTTTAACAAATCATGTGCATCCAATAGATGTTTTGTGTCACTGGATGAACATTTAGGTCATTTTCGTCCTCCCTACACTTAATATTGTCCAATTAGGGTTTTTAACCAATCTTGTGCATCCAGTAGGTGTTTTGTGTCATTGGATGAACATTTAGGTCATTTTCGTCCCCCCTACACTTAATCTTGTCCAATTAGGGTTTTTAAACAATCTTGTGCACCCAATAGGTGTTTTGTGTCATTGGATGAACATTTAGGTCATTTTCGTCCTCCCTACACTTAATCTTGTCCAATTAGGGTTTTTAACCAATCTTGTGCATCCAATAGGTGTTTTGTGTCATTGGAAGAACATTTAGGTCATTTTCGTATTTTCGTCCTCCCTACACTTAATCTTGTCCAATTAGGGTTTTTAACCAATCTTGTGCACCCAATAGGTGTTTTGTGTCATTGGATGAACATTTAGGTCATTTTCGTCCCCCCTACACTTTATCTTGTCAAATTAAGGTTTCTAACCAATCTTGTGCATCCAATTGGTGTTTTTGTGTCATTGGATGAACAATTAGGTTATTTTCGTCCTCCCTAGGATAATTCTTGTCCAATTAGTGTTTTTAACCAATCTTGTGCATCCAATATGTGTTTTGTGTCATTCGATCAATATTTGGGCCATTTTCGTCCTCCCTAGGCTAATTTTTATCCAATTAGGGTTTTTAACAAATCATGTGCATCCAATAGGTGTTTTGTGTCATTGGATGAACAGTTAGGTCATTTTGGTCCTCCCTACACTAAATCTTGTCCAATTAGGGTTTCTAACCAATCTTGTTCCTTCGATAGGTGTTTTAGTGTCATTGGATGAACAATTAGGTCATTTTCGTCCTCCCTAAGCTAATTCTTGTCGAATTAGGGTTTTTAACCAATCTTGTGCATCCAATAGGTGTTTTGTGTCATTGGGTGAACATTTAGGTCATTTTCGTCCACCGTAGGCTAATTCTTGTCCAATTAGGGTTTTTAACCAATCTTGTGCATCCAATAGGTGTTTTGTGTCATTGGATGAACATTTAGGTCATTTTCGTCCTCCCTACACTTAATCTTATCCAATTAGGGTTTTTAACCAATCTTGTGCATCCAATGGGTGTTTTTGTGTCATTGGATGAACAATTAGGTCATTTTCGTCCTCCCTAGGCTAAATGTTTTCCAATTAGGGTTTTTAACTAATCTTGTGCATCCAATAGGTGTTTTTGTGTCATTGGATCAATATTTAGACCATTTTCGTCCTCCCTACACTTAATCTTGTCCAATTAGGGTTTTTAACCAATCTTGTGCATCCAATAGGTGTTTTGTGTCATTGGATGAACATTTAGGTCATTTTCGTCCCTTCTACACTTAATCTTGTCCAATTTGGGTTTTTAACCAATCTTGTGCATCCAATAGGTGTTTTGTGTCATTGGATGAACATTTAGGTCATTTTCGTCCTCCCTACACTTAATGTTGTCCAATTAGGGTTTTTAACCAATCTTGTGCATCCAATAGGTGTTATGTGTCATTGGAAGAACATTTAGGTCATTTTCGTATTTTCGTCCTCCCTACACTTAATCTTGTCCAATTAGGGTTTTTAACCAATCTTGTGCACCCAATAGGTGTTTTGTGTCATTGGATGAACATTTAGGTCATTTTCGTCCTCCCTACACTTTATCTTGTCCAATTAGGGTTTCTAACCAATCTTGTGCATCCAATTGGTGTTTTTGTGTCATTGGATGAACATTTAGGTCATTTTCGTCCTCCCTACACCTAATCTTGTCCAATTAGGGTTTTTAACCAATCTTGTGCATCCAATAGGTGTTTTTGTGTCATTGGATGAACAATTAGGTCATTTTCGTCCTCCCTAGGCTAATTCTTGTCCAATTAGGGTTTTTAACCAATCTTGTGCATCCAATAGGTGTTTTATGTCATTGGATGAATATTTAGTTCATTTTCGTCCTCTCTACACTTAATCTTGTCCAATTAGGGTTTTTAACCGATCTTGTGCATCCAATAGGTGTTTTTGTGTCATTGGATGGACAATTAGGTCATATTCGTCCTCCATAGGCTAATTCTTGTCCAATTAGGGTTTTTAACCAATCTTGTGTGTCCAATAGGTGTTTTGTGTCGTTGGATGAACATTTAGCTCCTTTTCGTCCTCCCTACACTTAATCTTGTCCAATTAGGGTTTCTAAGCAATCTTGTGCATCCGATAGGTGTTTTTGTGTCATTGGATGAATATTTAGGTCATTTTCGTCCTCCCAAGGCTAATTCTTGTCCAATTAGGGTTTTTAACCAATCTTGTGCATCCAATAGGTGTTTTGTGTCATTGGATGAACATTTAGGTCATTTTGGTCCTCCCTACACTTAATCTTGTCCAATTAGGGTTTTTAACCAATCTTGTGCATCCAATGGGTCTTTTTGTGTCATTGGATAAACAATTAGGTCATTTTCGTCCTCCCTAGGCTAAATCTTTTCCAATTAGGGTTTTTAACTAATCTTGTGCATCCAATAGGTGTTTTTGTGTCATTGGATCAATATTTAGACCATTTTCGTCCTCCCTACACTTAATCTTGTCCAATTAGGGTTTTTAACCAATCTTGTCCATCCAATAGGTGTTTTGTGTCATTGGATGAACATTTAGGTCATTTTCGTCCCTCCTACACTTAATCTTGTCCAATTTGGGTTTTTAACCAATCTTGTGCATCCAATAGGTGTTTTGTGTCATTGGATGAACATTTAGGTCATTTTGGTCCTCCCTACACTAAATCTTGTCCAATTAGGGTTTCAAACCAATCTTGTTCCTCCGATAGGTGTTTTAGTGTCATTGGATGAACAATTAGGTTATTTTCGTCCTCCCTAAGCTAATTCATGTCGAATTAGGGTTTTTAACCAATCTTGTGCATCCAATAGGTGTTTTGTGTCATTGGATGAACATTTAGGTCATTTTCGTCCACCGTAGGCTAATTCTTGTCCAATTAGGGTTTTTAACCAATCTTGTGCATCCAATAGGTGTTTTGTGTCATTGGATGAACATTTAGGTCATTTTCGTCCTCCCTACACTTAATCTTGTCCAATTAGGGTTTCTAACCAATCTTGTGCATCCAATGGGTGTTTTTGTGTCATTGGATGAACAATTAGGTCATTTTCGTCGTCCCTAGGCTAAATGTTTTCCAATTAGGGTTTTTAACTAATCTTGTGCATCCAATAGGTGTTTTTGTGTCATTGGATCAATATTTAGACCATTTTCGTCCTCCCTACACTTAATCTTGTCCAATTAGGGTTTTTAACCAATCTTGTGCATCCAATAGGTGTTTTGTGTCATTGGATGAACATTTAGGTCATTTTCGTCCACCGTAGGCTAATTCTTGTCCAATTAGGGTTTTTAACCAATCTTGTGCATCCAATATGCGTTTTGTGTCATTGGATCAATATTTGGGCCATTTTCGTCCTCCCTAGGCTAATTTTTATCCAATTAGGGTTTTTAACAAATCATGTGCATCCAATAGGTGTTTTGTGTCACTGGATGAACATTTAGGTCATTTTCGTCCTCCCTACACTTAATCTTGTCCAATTAGGGTTTTTAACCAATCTGGTGCATCCAATAGGTGTTTTGTGTCATTGGAAGAACATTTAGGTCATTTTCGTATTTTCGTCGTCCCTACACTTAATCTTGTCCAATTAGGGTTTTTAACCAATCTTGTGCACCCAATAGGTGTTTTGTGTCATTGGATGAACATTTAGGTCATTTTCGTCCTCCCTACACTTTATCTTGTCCAATTAGGGTTTCTAACCAATCTTGTGCATCCAATTGGTGTTTTTGTGTGATTGGATGAACAATTAGGTCATTTTCGTCCTCCCTAGGATAATTCTTGTCCAATTAGGGTTTTTAACCAATCTTGTGCATCCAATATGTGTTTTGTGTCATTGGATCAATATTTGGGCCATTTTCGTCCTCCCTAGGCTAATTTTTATCCAATTAGGGTTTTTAACAAATCATGTGCATCCAATAGGTGTTTTGTGTCATTGGATGAACATTTAGGTCATTTTGGTCCTCCCTACACTAAATCTTGTCCAATTAGGGTTTCTAACCAATCTTGTTCCTCCGATAGGTGTTTTAGTGTCATTGGATGAACAATTAGGTCATTTTCGTCCTCCCTAAGCTAATTCTTGTCGAATTAGTGTTTTTAACCAATCTTGTGCATCCAATAGGTGTTTTGTGTCATTGGATGAACATTTAGGTCATTTTCGTCCACCGTAGGCTAATTCTTGTCCAATTAGGGTTTTTAACCAATCTTGTGCATCCAATAGGTGTTTTGTGTCATTGGATGAACATTTAGGTCATTTTCGTCCTCCCTACAGTTAATCTTGTCCAATTAGGGTTTTTAACCAATCTTGTGCATCCAATGGGTGTTTTTGTGTCATTGGATGAACAATTAGGTCATTTTCGTCCTCCCTAGGCTAAATCTTTTCCAATTAGGGTTTTTAACTAATCTTGTGCATCCAATAGGTGTTTTTGTGTCATTGGATCAATATTTAGACCATTTTCGTCCTCCCTACACTTAATCTTGTCCAATTAGGGTTTTTAACCAATCTTGTGCATCCAATAGGTGTTTTGTGTCATTGGATGAACATTTAGGTCATTTTCGTCCCTCCTACACTTAATCTTGTCCAATTTGGGTTTTTAACCAATCTTGTGCATCCAATAGGTGTTTTGTGTCAGTGGATGAACATTTAGGTCATTTTCGTCCTCCCTACACTTAATCTTGTCCAATTCGGGTTTTTAACCAATCTTGTGCATCCAATAGGTGTTTTGTGTCATTGGATGAACATTTAGGTCATTTTCGTATTTTCGTCCTCCCTACACTTAATCTTGTCCAATTAGGGTTTTTAACCAATCTTGTGCACCCAATAGGTGTTTTTTGTCATTGGATGAACATTTAGGTCATTTTCGTCCTCCCTACACTTTATATTGTCCAATTAGGGTTTCTAACCAATCTTGTGCATCCAATTGGTGTTTTTGTGTCATTGGATGAACAATTAGGTCATTTTTGTCCTCCCTAGGATAATTCTTGTCCGATTAGGGTTTTTAACCAATCTTGTGCATCCAATATGTGTTTTGTGTCATTGGATCAATATTTGGGCCATTTTCGTCCTCCCTAGACTAATTTTTATGCAATTAGGGTTTTTAACAAATCATGTGCATCCAATAGGTGTTTTGTGTCACTGGATGAACATTTAGGTCATTTTCGTCCTCCCTACACTTAATCTTGTCCAATTAGGGTTTTTAACCAATCTGGTGCATCCATTAGGTGTTTTGTGTCATTGGAAGAACATTTAGGTCATTTTCGTATTTTCGTCCTCCCTACACTTAATCTTGTCCAATTAGGGTTTTTAACCAATCTTGTGCACCCAATAGGTGTTTTGTTTCATTGGATGAACATTTAGGTCATTTTTGTCCTCCCTACACTTTATCTTGTCCAATTAGGGTTTCTAACCAATCTTGTGCATCCAGTTGGTGTTTGTGTCATTGGATGAACAATTAGGTCATTTTCGTCCTCCCTAGGATAATTCTTGTCCAATTAGGGTTTTTAACCAATCTTGTGCATCCAATATGTGTTTTGTGTCATTGGATCAATATTTGGGCCATTTTCGTCCTCCCTAGGCTAATTTTTATCCAATTAGGGTTTTTAACAAATCATGTGCATCCAATAGGTGTTTTGTGTCACTGGATGAACATTTAGGTCATTTTCGTCCTCCCTACACTTAATCTTGTCCAATTAGGGTTTTTAACCAATGTTGTGCATCCAATAGGTGTTTTGTGTCATTGGATGAACATTTAGGTCATTTTCGTCCCCCCTACACTTAATCTTGTCCAATTGGGGTTTTTAACCAATCTTGTGCACCCAATAGGTGTTTTGTGTCATTGGATGAACATTTAGGCCATTATCGTCCTCCCTACACTTAATCTTGTCCAATTAGGGTTTTTAACCAATCTTGTGCATCCAATAGGTGTTTTGTGTCATTGGAAGAACATTTAGGTCATTTTCGTATTTTCGTCCTCCCTACACTTAATCTTGTCCAATTAGGGTTTTTAACCAATCTTGTGCACCCAATAGGTGTTTTGTTTCATTGGATGAAAATTTAGGTCATTTTCGTCCTCCCTACACTTTATCTTGTCCAATTAGGGTTTCTAACCAATCTTGTGCATCCAGTTGGTGTTTTTGTGTCATTGGATGAACAATTAGGTCATTTTCGTCCTCCCTAGGATAATTCTTGTCCAATTAGGGTTTTTAACCAATCTTGTGCATCCAATATGTGTTTTGTGTCATTGGATCAATATTTGGGCCATTTTCGTCCTCCCTAGGCTAATTTTTATCCAATTACCGTTTTTAACAAATCATGTGCATCCAATAGGTGTTTTGTGTCACTGGATGAACATTTAGGTCATTTTCGTCCTCCCTACACTTAATCTTGTCCAATTCGGGTTTTTAACCAATCTTGTGCATCCAATAGGTGTTTTGTGTCATTGGAAGAACATTTAGGTCATTTTCGTATTTTCGTCCTCCCTACACTTAATCTTGTCCAATTAGGGTTTTTAACCAATCTTGTGCACCCAATAGGTGTTTTGTTTCATTGGATGAACATTTAGGTCATTTTCGTCCTCCCTACACTTTATCTTGTCCAATTAGGGTTTCTAACCAATCTTGTGCATCCAGTTGGTGTTTTTGTGTCATTGGATGAACAATTAGGTCATTTTCGTCCTCCCTAGGATAATTCTTGTCCAATTAGGGTTTTTAACCAATCTTGTGCATCCAATATGTGTTTTGTGTCATTGGATCAATATTTGGGCCATTTTCGTCCTCCCTAGGCTAATTTTTATCCAATTAGGGTTTTTAACAAATCATGTGCATCCAATAGGTGTTTTGTGTCACTGGATGAACATTTAGGTCATTTTCGTCCTCCCTACACTTAATCTTGTCCAATTAGGGTTTTTAACCAATGTTGTGCATCCAATAGGTGTTTTGTGTCATTGGATGAACATTTAGGTCATTTTCGTCCCCCCTACACTTAATCTTGTCCAATTGGGGTTTTTAACCAATCTTGTGCACCCAATAGGTGTTTTGTGTCATTGGATGAACATTTAGGCCATTATCGTCCTCCCTACACTTAATCTTGTCCAATTAGGGTTTTTAACCAATCTTGTGCATCCAATAGGTGTTTTGTGTCATTGGAAGAACATTTAGGTCATTTTCGTATTTTCGTCCTCCCTACACTTAATCTTGTCCAATTAGGGTTTTTAACCAATCTTGTGCACCCAATAGGTGTTTTGTTTCATTGGATGAAAATTTAGGTCATTTTCGTCCTCCCTACACTTTATCTTGTCCAATTAGGGTTTCTAACCAATCTTGTGCATCCAGTTGGTGTTTTTGTGTCATTGGATGAACAATTAGGTCATTTTCGTCCTCCCTAGGATAATTCTTGTCCAATTAGGGTTTTTAACCAATCTTGTGCATCCAATATGTGTTTTGTGTCATTGGATCAATATTTGGGCCATTTTCGTCCTCCCTAGGCTAATTTTTATCCAATTAGGGTTTTTAACAAATCATGTGCATCCAATAGGTGTTTTGTGTCATTGGATGAACATTTAGGTCATTTTGGTCCTCCCTACACTAAATCTTGTCCAATTACGGTTTCTAACCAATCTTGTTCCTCCGATAGGTGTTTTAGTGTCTTTGGATGAACAATTAGGTCATTTTCGTCCTCCCTAAGCTAATTCTTGTCGAATTAGGGTTTTTAACCAATCTTGTGCATCCAATAGGTGTTTTGTGTCATTGGATGAACATTTAGGTCATTTTCGTCCACCGTAGGCTAATTCTTGTCCAATTAGGGTTTTTAACCAATCTTGTGCATCCAATAGGTGTTTTGTGTCATTGGATGAACATTTAGGTCATTTTCGTCCTCCCTACACTTAATCTTGTCCAATTAGGGTTTTTAACCAATCTTGTGCATCCAATATGTGTTTTGTGTCATTGGATCAATATTTGGGCCATTTTCGTCCTCCCTAGGCTAATTTTTATCCAATTAGGGTTTTTAACAAATCATGTGCATCCAATAGGTGTTTTGTGTCACTGGATGAACATTTAGGTCATTTTCGTCCTCCCTACACTTAATCTTGCCCAATTAGGATTTTTAACCAATCTGGTGCATCTAATAGGTGTTTTGTGTCATTGGAAGAACATTTAGGTCATTTTCGTATTTTCGTCCTCCCTACACTTAATCTTGTCCAATTAGGGTTTTTAACCAATCTTGTGCACCCAATAGGTGTTTTGTGTCATTGGATGAACATTTAGGTCATTTTCGTCCTCCCTACACTTTATCTTGTCCAATTAGGGTTTCTAACCAATCTTGTGCATCCAATTGGTGTTTTTGTGTGATTGGATGAACAATTAGGTCATTTTCGTCCTCCCTAGGATAATTCTTGTCCGATTAGGGTTTTTAACCAATCTTGTGCATCCAATATGTGTTTTGTGTCATTGGATCAATATTTGGGCCATTTTCGTCCTCCCTAGGCTAATTTTTATCCAATTAGGGTTTTTAACAAATCATATGCATCCAATAGGTGTTTTGTGTCATTGGATGAACATTTAGGTCATTTTGGTCCTCCCTACACTAAATCTTGTCCAATTAGGGTTTCTAACCAATCTTGTTCCTCCGTTAGGTGTTTTAGTGTCATTGGATGAACAATTAGGTCATTTTCGTCCTCCCTAAGCTAATTCTTGTCGAATTAGGGTTTTTAACCAATCTTGTGCATCCAATAGGTGTTTTGTGTCATTGGATGAACATTTAGGTCATTTTTGTCCACCGTAGGCTAATTCTTGTCCAATTAGGGTTTTTAACCAATCTTGTGCATCCAATAGGTGTTTTGTGTCATTGGATGAACATTTAGGTCATTTTCGTCCTCCCTACACTTAATCTTGTCCAATTAGGGTTTTTGACCAATCTTGTGCATCCAATAGGTGTTTTGTGTCATTGGATGAACATTTAGGTCATTTTCGTCCTCCCTACACTTAATCTTGTCCAATTAGGGTTTTTAACCAATCTTGTGCATCCAATAGGTGTTTTGTGTCATTGGATCAATATTTGGGCCATTTTCGTCCTCCCTAGGCTAATTCTTATCCAATTAGGGTTTTTAACCAATCTTGTGCATCCAATAGGTGTTTTTGTGTCATTGGATGAACACTTAGGTCATTTTCGTCCTCCCTAGGCTAATTCTTGTCCAATTAGGGTTTTTAACCAATCTTGTGCATCCAATAGGTGTTTTGTGTCATTGGATGAACATTTAGGTCATTTTCGTCCTCCCTACACTTAATCTTATCCAATTAGGGTTTTTAACCAATCTTGTGCATCCAATGGGTGTTTTTGTGTCATTGGATGAACAATTAGGTCATTTTTGTCCTCCCTAGGCTAAATCTTTTCCAATTAGGGTTTTTAACTAATCTTGTGCATCCAATAGGTGTTTTTGTGTCATTGGATCAATATTTAGACCATTTTCGTCCTCCCTACACTTAATCTTGTCCAATTAGGGTTTTTAACCAATCTTGTGCATCCAATAGGTGTTTTGTGTCATTGGATGAACATTTAGGTCATTTTCGTCCCTCCTACACTTAATCTTGTCCAATTTGGGTTTTTAACCAATCTTGTGCATCCAATAGGTGTTTTGTGTCATTGGATGAACAATTAGGTCATTTCGTCCTCCCTACACTTAATCTTGTCCAATTAGGGTTTTTAACCAATCTTGTGCATCCAATAGGTGTTTTGTGTCATTGGAAAAACATTTAGGTCATTTTCGTATTTTCGTCCTCCCTACACTTAATCTTGTCCAATTAGGGTATTTAACCAATCTTGTGCATCCAATAGGTGTTTTGTGTCATTGGATGAATATTTAGGTCATTTTCGTCCTCCCTACACTTAATCTTATCCAATTAGGGTTTTTAACCAATCTTGTGCATCCAATAGGGGTTTTGTGTCATCGGATGAACATTTAGGTCATTTTTGTCCACCCTAGGCTAATTCTTGTCCAATTAGGGTTTTTGACCAATCTTGTGCATCCAATAGGTGTTTTGTGTCATTGGATGAACATTTAGGTCATTTTCGTCCTCCCTACACTTTATTTTGTCCAATTAGGGTTTCTAACCAATCTTGTGCATCCAATTGGTGTTTTTGTGTCATTGGATGAACAATTAGGTCATTTTCGTCCTCCCTAGGATAATTCTTGTCCAATTAGGGTTTTGAACCAATCTTGTGCATCCAATATGTGTTTTGTGTCATTGGATCAATATTTGGGCCATTTTCGTCCTCCCTAGGCTAATTTTTATCCAATTAGGGTTTTTAACAAATCATGTGCATCCAATAGGTGTTTTGTGTCACTGGATGAACATTTAGGTCATTTTCGTCCTCCCTACACTTAATCTTGTCCAATTAGGGTTTTTAACCAATCTTGTGCATCCAATAGGTGTTTTGTGTCATTGGAAGAACATTTAGGTCATTTTCGTATTTTCGTCCTCCCTACACTTAATCTTGTCCAATTAGGGTTTTTAACCAATCTTGTGCACCCAATAGGTGTTTTGTGTCATTGGATGAACATTTAGGTCATTTTCGTCCTCCCTACACTTTATCTTGTCCAATTAGGGTTTCTAACCAATCTTGTGCATCCAATTGGTGTTTTTGTGTCATTGGATGAACAATTAGGTCATTTTCGTCCTGCCTAGGATAATTCTTGTTCAATTAGGGTTTTTAACCAATCTTGTGCATCCAATATGTGTTTTGTGTCATTGGATCAATATTTGGTCCATTTTCGTCCTCCCTAGGATAATTTTTATTCAATTAGGGTTTTTAACAAATCATGTGCACCCAATAGGTGTTTTGTGTCACTAGATGAACATTTAGGTCATTTTCGTCCTCCCTACACTTAATCTTGTCCAATTAGGGTTTTTAACCAATCTTGTGCATCCAATAGGTGTTTTGTGTCATTGGAAGAAAATTTAGGTCATTTTCGTATTTTCGTCCTCCCTACACTTAATCTTGTCCAATTAGAGTTTTTAACCAATCTTGTGCACCCAATAGGTTTTTTGTGTCATTGGATGAACATTTAGGTCATTTTCTTCCTCCCTACACTTTATCTTGTCCAATTAGGGTTTCTAATCAATCTTGTGCATCCAATTGGTGTTTTTGTGTCATTGGATGAACAATTAGGTCATTTTCGTCCTACCTAGGATAATTCTTGTCCAATTAGGGTTTTTAACCAATCTTGTGCATCCAATATGTGTTTTGTGTCATTGGATCAATATTTGGTCCATTTTCGTCCTCCCTAGGATAATTTTTATTCAATTAGGGTTTTTAACAAATCATGTGCACCCAATAGGTGTTTTGTGTCACTAGATGAACATTTAGGTCATTTTCGTCCTCCCTACACTTAATCTTGTCCAATTAGGGTTTTTAACCAATCTTGTGCATCCAATAGGTGTTTTGTGTCATTGGAAGAACATTTAGGTCATTTTCGTATTTTCGTCCTCCCTACACTTAATCTTGTCCAATTAGGGTTTTTAACCAATCTTGTGCACCCAATAGGTGTTTTGTTTCATTGGATGAAAATTTAGGTCATTTTCGTCCTCCCTACACTTTATCTTGTCCAATTAGGGTTTCTAACCAATCTTGTGCATCCAATTGGTGTTTTTGTGTCATTGGATGAACAATTAGGTCATTTTCGTCCTCCCTTGGATAATTCTTGTCCAATTAGGGTTTTTAACCAATCTTGTGCATCCAATATGTGTTTTGTGTCATTGGATCAATATTTGGGCCATTTTCGTCCTCCCTAGGCTAATTTTTATCCAATTACCGTTTTTAACAAATCATGTGCATCCAATAGGTGTTTTGTGTCACTGGATGAACATTTAGGTCATTTTGGTCCTCCCTACACTTAATCTTGTCCAATTCGGGTTTTTAACCAATCTTGTGCATCCAATAGGTGTTTTGTGTCATTGGAAGAACATTTAGGTCATTTTCGTATTTTCGTCCTCCCTACACTTAATCTTGTCCAATTAGGGTTTTTAACCAATCTTGTGCACCCAATAGGTGTTTTGTTTCATTGGATGAACATTTAGGTCATTTTCGTCCTCCCTACACTTTATCTTGTCCAATTAGGGTTTCTAACCAATCTTGTGCATCCAGTTGGTGTTTTTGTGTCATTGGATGAACAATTAGGTCATTTTCGTCCTCCCTAGGATAATTCTTGTCCAATTAGGGTTTTTAACCAATCTTGTGCATCCAATATGTGTTTTCTGTCATTGGATCAATATTTGGGCCATTTTCGTCCTCCCTAGGCTAATTTTTATCCAATTAGGGTTTTTCACAAATGATGTGCATCCAATAGGTGTTTTGTGTCACTGGATGAACATTTAGGTCATTTTCGTCCTCCCTACACTTAATCTTGTCCAATTAGGGTTTTTAACCAATCTTGTGCATCCAATAGGTGTTTTGTGTCATTGGATGAACATTTAGGTCATTTTCGTCCCCCCTACACTTAATCTTGTCCAATTGGGGTTTTTGACCAATCTTGTGCACCCAATAGGTGTTTTGTGTCATTGGATGAACATTTAGGCCATTATTGTCCTCCCTACACTTAATCTTGTCCAATTAGGGTTTTTAACCAATCTTGTGCATCCAATAGGTGTTTTGTGTCATTGGAAGAACATTTAGGTCATTTTCGTATTTTCGTCCTCCCTACACTTAATCTTGTCCAATTAGGGTTTTTAACCAATCTTGTGCACCCAATAGGTGTTTTGTTTCATTGGATGAAAATTTAGGTCATTTTCGTCCTCCCTACACTTTATCTTGTCCAATTAGGGTTTCTAACCAATCTTGTGCATCCAGTTGGTGTTTTTGTGTCATTGGATGAACAATTAGGTCATTTTCGTCCTCCCTAGGATAATTCTTGTCCAATTAGGGTTTTTAACCAATCTTGTGCATCCAATATGTGTTTTGTGTCATTGGATCAATATTTGGGCCATTTTCGTCCTCCCTAGGCTAATTTTTATCCAATTAGGGTTTTTAACAAATCATGTGCATCCAATAGGTGTTTTCTGTCATTGGATGAACATTTAGGTCATTTTGGTCCTCCCTACACTAAATCTTGTCCAATTAGGGTTTCTAACCAATCTTGTTCCTCCGATAGGTGTTTTAGTGTCATTGGATGAACAATTAGGTCATTTTCGTCCTCCCTAAGCTAATTCTTGTCGAATTAGGGTTTTTAACCAATCTTGTGCATCCAATAGGTGTTTTGTGTCATTGAATGAACATTTAGGTCATTTTCGTCCTCCCTACAGTTAATCTTGTCCAATTAGGGTTTTTAACCAATCTTGTGCATCCAATGGGTGTTTTTGTGTCATTGGATGAACAATTAGGTCATTTTCGTCCTCCCTAGGCTAAATCTTTTCCAATTAGGGTTTTTAACTAATCTTGTGCATCCAATTGGTGTTTTTGTGTCATTGGATCAATATTTAGACCATTTTCGTCCTCCCTACACTTAATCTTGTCCAGTTAGGGTTTTTAACCAATCTTGTGCATCCAATAGGTGTTTTGTGTCATTGGATGAACATTTAGGTCATTTTCGTCCCTCCTACTCTTAATCTTGTCCAATTTGGGTTTTTAACCAATCTTGTGCATCCAATAGGTGTTTTGTGTCATTGGATGAACATTTAGGTCATTTTCGTCCTCCCTACACTTAATCTTGTCCAATTAGGGTTTTTAACCAATCTTGTGCATCCAATAAGTGTTTTGTGTCATTGGATGAACATTTAGGTCATTTTCGTCCTCCCTACACTTTATCTTGTCCAATTAGGGTTTCTAACAATTCTTGTGCATCCAATTGGTGTTTTTGTGTCATTGGATGAACAATTAGGTCATTTTCGTCCTCCCTATGATAATTCATGTCCAATTAGAGTTTTTAACCAATCTTGTGCATCCAATAGGTGTTTTGTGTCATTGGATGAACATTTAGGTCATTTTCGTCCTCCCTACACTTAATCTTGTCCAATTAGGGTTTTTAACCAATCTTGTGCATCCAATAGGTGTTTTGTGTCATTGGAAGAACATTTAGGTCATTTTTGTATTTTCGTCCTCCCTACACTTAATCTTGTCCAATTAGGGTTTTTAACCAATCTTGTGCACCCAATAGGTGTTTTGTTTCATTGGATGAACATTTAGGTCATTTTCGTCCTCCCTACACTTTATCTTGTCCAATTAGGGTTTCTAACCAATCTTGTGCATCCAGTTGGTGTTTTTGTATCATTGGATGAACAATTAGGTCATTTTCGTCCTCCCTAGGATAATTCTTGTCCAATTAGGGTTTTTAACCAATCTTGTGCATCCAATATGTGTTTTGTGTCATTGGATCAATATTTGGGCCATTTTCGTCCTCCCTAGGCTAATTTTTATCCAATTAGGGTTTTTGACAAATCATTTGCATCCAATAGGTGTTTTGTGTCACTGGATGAACATTTAGGTCAGTTTCGTCCTCCTTACACTTAATCTTGTCCAATTAGGGTTTTTAACCAATCTTGTGCATCCAATAGGTGTTTTGTGTCATTGGATGAACATTTAGGTCATTTTCGTCCCCCCTACACTTAATCTTGTCCAATTGGGGTTTTTAACCAATCTTGTGCACCCAATAGGTGTTTTGTGTCATTGGATGAACATTTAGGCCATTATCGTCCTCCCTACACTTAATCTTGTCCAATTAGGGTTTTTAACCAATCTTGTGCATCCAATAGGTGTTTTGTATCATTGGAAGAACATTTAGGTCATTTTCGTATTTTCGTCCTCCCTACACTTAATCTTGTCCAATTAGGGTTTTTAACCAATCTTGTGCACCCAATAGGTGTTTTGTTTCATTGGATGAAAATTTAGGTCATTTTCGTCCTCCCTACACTTTATCTTGTCCAATTAGGGTTTCTAACCAATCTTGTGCATCCAGTTGGTGTTTTTGTGTCATTGGATGAACAATTAGGTCATTTTCGTCCTCCCTATGATAATTCTTGTCCAATTAGGGTTTTTAACCAATCTTGTGCATCCAATATGTGTTTTGTGTCATTGGATCAATATTTGGGCCATTTTCGTCCTCCCTAAGCTAATTTTTATCCAATTAGGGTTTTTAACAAATCATGTGCATCCAATAGGTGTTTTCTGTCATTAGATGAACATTTAGGTCATTTTGGTCCTCCCTACACTAAATCTTGTCCAATTAGGGTTTCTAACCAATCTTGTTCCTCCGATTGGTGTTTTAGTGTCATTGGATGAACAATTAGGTCATTTTCGTCCTCCCTAAGCTAATTCTTGTCGAATTAGGGTTTTTAACCAATCTTGTGCATCCAATAGGTGTTTTGTGTCATTGGATGAACATTTAGGTCATTTTCGTCCTCCCTACAGTTAATCTTGTCCAATTAGGGTTTTTAACCAATCTTGTGCATCCAATGGGTGTTTTTGTGTCATTGGATGAACAATTAGGTCATTTTCGTCCTGCCTAGGCTAAATCTTTTCCAATTAGGGTTTTTAACTAATCTTGTGCATCCAATAGGTGTTTTTGTGTCATTGGATCAATATTTAGACCATTTTCGTCCTCCCTACACTTAATCTTGTCCAGTTAGGGTTTTTAACCAATCTTGTGCATCCAATAGGTGTTTTGTGTCATTGGATGAACATTTAGGTCATTTTCGTCCCTCCTACTCTTAATCTTGTCTAATTTGGGTTTTTAACCAATCTTGTGCATCCAATAGGTGTTTTGTGTCATTGGATGAACATTTAGGTCATTTTCGTCCTCCCTACACTTAATCTTGTCCAATTAGGGTTTTTAACCAATCTTGTGCATCCAATAGGTGTTTTGTGTCATTGGAAGAACATTTAGGTCATTTTCGTATTTTCGTCCTCCCTACACTTAATCTTGTCCAATTAGGGTTTTTAACCAAT
Source organism: Cicer judaicum (assembly GCA_037974835.1). Lineage (NCBI taxonomy): Eukaryota > Viridiplantae > Streptophyta > Magnoliopsida > Fabales > Fabaceae > Cicer > Cicer judaicum. Next base: position 34,878 of record JBBPBS010000866.1, read on the forward strand.
CTTGTGCATCCAATAGGTGTTTTGGGTCATTGGATGAACAATTAGGTCATTTTCGTCCTCCCTAGGCTAATTCTTGTCCAATTAAGGTTTTTAACCAATCTTGTGCATCCAATAAGTGTTTTGTGTCATTGGATGAACAATTACGTCATTTTCGTCCTCCCTAGGCTAATTCTTGTCCAATTAGGGTTTTTAACCAATCTTGTGCATCCAATAGGTGTTTTGTGTCATCGGAAGAACATTTAGGTCATTTTCGTATTTTCGTCCTCCCTACACTTAATCTTGTCCAATTAGGGTTTTTAACCAATCTTGTGCATCCAATAGGTGTTTTGTATCATTGGATGAACAATTAGGTCATTTTCGTCCTCCCTAGGCTAATTCTTGTCCAATTAGGGTTTTTAACCAATCTTGTGCATCCAATAGGTGTTTTGTGTCATTGGATGAACATTTAGGTCATTTTCGTCCTCCGTAGGCTAATTCTTGTCCAATTAGGGTTTTTAACCAATCTTGTGCATCCAATAGGTGTTTTGTGTCATTGGATGAACATTTAGGTCATTTTCGTCCTCCCTACACTTAATCTTGTTCAATTAGGGTTTCTAACCAATCTTGTGCATCCGATAGGTGTTTTTGTGTCGTTGGATAAACATTTAGATCATTTTCGTCCTCCCTACACTTAATCTTGTCCAATTAGGGTTTTTAACCAATCTTGTGCATCCAATAGGTGTTTTGTGTCATTGGATGAACATTTAGGTCATTTTCGTCCTCCCTACACTTAATCTTGTCCAAATAGTGTGTTTAACCAATCTTGTGCATCCAATAGGTGTTTTTGTGTCATTGGATCAATATTTAGGCCATTTTCGTCCTCCCTACACTTAATCTTGTCCAATTAGGGTTTTTAACCAATCTTGTGCATCCAATAGGTGTGTTGTGTCATTGGATGAACAATTAGGTCATTTCTATCCTCCCTAGGCTAAATCTTGTCCAATTAGGGTTTTTAACCAATCTTGTGCATCCAATAGGTGTTTTGTGTCATTGGATGAACATTTAGGTCATTTTCGTCCTCCCTACACTTAATCTTGTCCAATTAGGGTTTTTAACCAATCTTGTGCATCCAATAGGTGTTTTGTGTCATTGGATGAACATTTAGGCCATTATCGTCCTCCCTACACTTAATCTTGTCCAATTAGGGTTTTTAACCAATCTTGTGCATCCAATGGGTGTTTTTGTGTCATTGGATGAACAATTAGGTCATTTTGTCCTCCCTAGGCTAAATCTTTTCCAATTAGGGTTTTTAACTAATCTTGTGCATCCAATAGGTGTTTTTGTGTCATTGGATCAATATTTAGACCATTTTCGTCCTCCCTACACTTAATCTTGTCCAATTAGGGTTTTTAACCAATCTTGTGCATCCAATAGGTGTTTTGTGTCATTGGATGAACATTTAGGTCATTTTCGTCCCTCCTACACTTAATCTTGTCCAATTTGGGTTTTTAACCAATCTTGTGCATCCAATAGGTGTTTTGTGTCACTGGATGAACATTTAGGTCATTTTCGTCCTCCCTACACTTAATCTTGTCCAATTAGGGTTTTTAATCAATCTTGTGCATCCAATAGGTGTTTTGTGTCATTGGATGAACATTTAGGTCATTTTCGTCCCCCCCTACACTTAATCTTGTCCAATTAGGGTTTTTAACCAATCTTGTGCACCCAATAGGTGTTTTGTGTCGTTGGATGAACATTTAGGCCATTATCGTCCTCCCTACACTTAATCTTGTCCAATTAGGGTTTTTAACCAATCTTGTGCATCCAATGGGTGTTTTTGTGTCATTGGATGAACAATTAGGTCATTTTCGTCCTCCCTAGGCTAAATCTTTTCCAATTAGGGTTTTTAACTAATCTTGTGCATCCAATAGGTGTTTTTGTGTCATTGGATCAATATTTAGACCATTTTCGTCCTCCCTACACTTAATCTTGTCCAATTACGGTTTTTAACCAATCTTGTGCATCCAATAGGTGTTTTGTGTAATTGGATGAACATTTAGGTCATTTTCGTCCCTCCTACACTTAATCTTGTCCAATTTGGGTTTTTAACCAATCTTGTGCATCCAATAGGTGTTTTGTGTAATTGGATGAACATTTAGGTCATTTTCGTCCTCCCTACACTTAATCTTGTCCAATTAGGGTTTTTAACCAATCTTGTGCATCCAATAGGTGTTTTGTGTCATTGGAAGAACATTTAGGTCATTTTCGTATTTTCGTCCTCCCTACACTTAATCTTGTCCAATTAGGGTTTTTAACCAATCTTGTGCACCCAATAGGTGTTTTGTGTCATTGGATGAACATTTAGGTCATTTTCGTCCTCCCTACACTTTATCTTGTCCAATTAGGGTTTCTAACCAATCTTGTGCATCCAGTTGGTGTTTTTGTGTCATTGGATGAACAATTAGGTCATTTTCGTCCTCCCTAGGATAATTCTTGTCCAATTAGGGTTTTTAACCAATCTTGTGCATCCAATATGTGTTTTGTGTCATTGGATCAATATTTGGGCCATTTTCGTCCTCCCTAGGCTAATTTTTATCCAATTAGGGTTTTTAACAAATCATGTGCATCCAATAGGTGTTTTGTGTCATTGGATGAACATTTAGGTCATTTTGGTCCTCCCTACACTAAATCTTGTCCAATTACGGTTTCTAACCAATCTTGTTCCTCCGATAGGTGTTTTAGTGTCTTTGGATGAACAATTAGGTCATTTTCGTCCTCCCTAAGCTAATTCTTGTCGAATTAGGGTTTTTAACCAATCTTGTGCATCCAATAGGTGTTTTGTGTCATTGGATGAACATTTAGGTCATTTTCGTCCACCGTAGGCTAATTCTTGTCCAATTAGGGTTTTTAACCAATCTTGTGCATCCAATAGGTGTTTTGTGTCATTGGATGAACATTTAGGTCATTTTCGTCCTCCCTACACTTAATCTTGTCCAATTAGGGTTTTTAACCAATCTTGTGCATCCAATAGGTGTTTTGTGTCATTGAATGAATATTTAGGTCATTTTCGTCATCCCTACACTTAATCTTGTCTAATTAGGGTTTTTAACCAATCTTGTGCATCCAATAAGTGTTTTGTGTCATTGGATGAACATTTAGGTCATTTTCGTCCTCCCTACACTTTATCTTGTCCAATTAGGGTTTCTAACAATTCTTGTGCATCCAATTGGTGTTTTTGTATCATTGGATGAACAATTAGGTCATTTTCGTCCTCCCTATGATAATTCTTGTCCAATTAGGGTTTTTAACCAATCTTGTGCATCCAATAGGTGTTTTGTGTCATTGGATGAACATTTAGGTCATTTTCGTCCTCCCTACACTTAATCTTGTCCAATTAGGGTTTTTAACCAATCTTGTGCATCCAATAGGTGTTTTGTGTCATTGGACGAATATTTAGGTCATTTTCGTCATCCCTACACTTAATCTCTTCTAATTAGGGTTTTTAACCAATCTTGTGCATCCGATAAGTGTTTTGTGTCATTGGATGAACATTTAGGTCATTTTCGTCCTCCCTACACTTTATCTTATCCAATTAGGGTTTCTATACAATCTTGTGCAACCAATAGGAGTTTTGTGTCATTGGATTAACACTTAGGTCTTTTTCGTCCTCCCTAGGCTAATTCTTATCCAATTAGGGTTTTTAACCAATCTTGTGCATCCAATAGTTGTGTTTGTGTCGTTGGATCAACATTTAGGTCATTTCCGTCCTCCCAACACTTAATCTTGTCCAATTAGGTTTTTTAACCAATCTTGTGCATCCAATAGGTGTTTTGTGTCATTGGATGAACATTTAGGTCATTTTCGTCGTCCCTACACTTTATCTTATCCAATTAGGGTTTCTAACCAATCTTGTGCATCCAATTGGTGTTTTTGTGTCATTGGATGAACAATTAGGTCATTTTCGTCCTCCCTAGGATAATTCTTGTCCAATTAGGGTTTTTAACCAATCTTGTGCATCCAATAGGTGTTTTGTGTCATTGGATCAATATTTTGGCCATTTTCGTCCTCCCTAGGCTAATTCTTATCCAATTAGGGTTTTTAACCGATCTTGTGCATCCAATAGGTGTTTTTGTGTCATTGGATGAACACTTAGGTGATTTTCGTCCTCCCTAGGCTAATTCTTACCGAATTAGGGTTTTTAACCATTCTTGTGCATCCAATAGGTGTTTTGTGTCATTGGATGAACATTTAGGTCATTTTCGTGCTCCCTACAGTTTATCTTGTCCAATTAGGGTTTCTAACCAATCTTGTGCATCCAATTGGTGTTTTTGTGTCATTGGATGAACAATTAGGTCATTTTCGTCCTCCCTAGGATAATTCTTGTCCAATTAGGGTTTTTAACCAATCTTGTGCATCCAATAGGTGTTTTGTGTCATTGGATGAACATTTAGGTCATTTTCGTCCTCCCTACACTTAATCTTGTCCAATTAGGGTTTTTAACCAATCTTGTGCATCCAATAGGTGTTTTGTGTCATTGGATGAATATTTATGTCATTTTCGTCATCCCTACACTTAATCTTGTCTAATTAGGGTTTTTAACCAATCTTGTGCATCCAATAGGTGTTTTGTGTCATTGGATGAACATTTAGGTCATTTTCGTCCTCCCTACACTTTATCTTGTCCAATTAGGGTTTCTAACCAATCTTGTGCATCCAATAGGTGTTTTGTATCAATGGACGAATATTTACGTCATTTTCGTCCTCCCTAAACTTAACCTTGTCCAATTAGGGTTTCTAACCAATCTTGTGCATCCAATAGGTGTGTTTGTGTCATTGGATGAACAATTAGGTCATTTTCGTCCTCCCTAGGCTAATTCTTGTCCAATTAGGGTTTTTAACCAATCTTGTGCATCCAATAGGTGTTTTGTGTCATTGGATGAACAATTAGGTCATTTTCGTCCTCCCTACACTTAATCTTGTTCAATTAGGGTTTCTAACCAATCTTGTGCATCCGATAGGTGTTTTTGTGTCATTGGATAAACATTTAGGTCATTTTCGTCCTCCCTACACTTAATCTTGTCCAATTAGGGTTTTTAATCAATCTTGTGCATCCAATAGGTGTTTTGTGTCATTGGATGAACATTTAGGTCATTTTCGTTCTCCTTATGCTAATTCTTATCCAATTAGGGTTTTTAACCAATCTTGTGCATCCAATAGGTGTTTTGTGTCATTGGATGAACATTTAGGTCATTTTCGTCCTCCCTACACTTAATCTTGTCCAATTAGGGTTTTTAACCAATCTTGTGCATCCAATAGGTGTTTTGTGTCATTGGATGAACATTTAGGTCATTTTCGTTCTCCTTATGCTAATTCTTATCCAATTAGGGTTTTTAACCAATCTTGTGCATCCAATAGGTGTTTTGTGTCATTGGATGAACATTTAGGTCATTTTCGTCCTCCCTACACTTAATCTTGTTCAATTAGGGTTTCTAACCAATCTTGTGCATCCGATAGGTGTTTTTGTGTCATTGGATGAACATTTAGGTCATTTTCGTCCTCCCTACACTTAATCTTGTCGAATTAGGGTTTTTAACCAATCTTGTGCATCCAATAGGTGTTTTGTGTCATTGGATGAACATTTAGGTCATTTTCGTCCTCCCTACACTTAATCTTGTCCAATTAGGGTTTTTAACCAATCTTGTGCATCCAATAGGTGTTTTGTGTCATTGGATGAACATTTAGGTCATTTTCGTTCTCCCTACACTTAATCTTGTCCAATTAGGGTTTTTAACCAATCTTGTGCATCCAATGGGTGTTTTTGTGTCATTGGATGAACAATTAGGTCATTTTCGTCCTCCCTAGGCTAAATCTTTTCCAATTAGGGTTTTTAACTAATCTTGTGCATCCAATAGGTGTCTTTGTGTCATTGGATCAATATTTAGACCATTTTCGTCCTACCTACACTTAATCTTGTCCAATTAGGGTTTTTAACCAATCTTGTGCATCCAATAGGTGTTTTGTGTCATTGGATGAACATTTAGGTCATTTTCGTCCCTCCTACACTTAATCTTGTCCAATTTGGGTTTTTAACCAATCTTGTGCATCCAATAGGTGTTTTGTGTCATTGGATGAACATTTAGGTCATTTTGGTCCTCCCTACACCAAATCTTGTCCAATTAGGGTTTCAAACCAATCTTGTTCCTCCGATAGGTGTTTTAGTGTCATTGGATGAACAATTAGGTTATTTTCGTCCTCCCTAAGCTAATTCTTGTCGAATTAGGGTTTTTAACCAATCTTGTGCATCCAATAGGTGTTTTGTGTCCTTGGATGAACATTTAGGTCATTTTCGTCCACCGTAGGCTAATTCTTGTCCAATTAGGGTTTTTAACCAATCTTGTGCATCCAATAGGTGTTTTGTGTCATTGGATGAACATTTAGGTCATTTTCGCCCTCCCTACACTTAATCTTGTCCAATTAGGGTTTTTAACCAATCTTGTGCATCCAATGGGTGTTTTTGTGTCATTGGATGAACAATTAGGTCATTTTCGTCCTCCCTAGGCTAAATCTTTTCCAATTAGGGTTTTTAACTAATCTTGTGCATCCAATAGGTGTCTTTGTGTCATTGGATCAATATTTAGACCATTTTCGTCCTCCCTACACTTAATCTTGTCCAATTAGGGTTTTTAACCAATCTTGTGCATCCAATAGGTGTTTTGTGTCATTGGATGAACATTTAGGTCATTTTCGTCCCCCCTACACTTAATCTTGTCCAATTAGGGTTTTTAACCAATCTTGTGCACCCAATAGGTGTTTTGTGTCATTGGATGAACATTTAGGCCATTATCGTCCTCCCTACACTTAATCTTGTCCAATTAGGGTTTTTAACCAATCTTGTGCATCCAATGGGTGTTTTTGTGTCATTGGATGAACAGTTAGGTCATTTTCGTCCTCCCTAGGCTAAATCTTTTCCAATTAGGGTTTTTAACTAATCTTGTGCATCCAATAGGTGTTTTTGTGTCATTGGATCAATATTTAGACCATTTTCGTCCTCCCTACACTTAATCTTGTCCAATTAGGGTTTTTAACCAATCTTGTGCATCCAATAGGTGTTTTGTGTCATTGGATGAACATTTAGGTCATTTTCGTCCCTCCTACACTTAATCTTGTCTAATTTGGGTTTTTAACCAATCTTGTGCATCCAATAGGTGTTTTGTGTAATTGGATGAACATTTAGGTCATTTTCGTCCTCCCTACACTTAATCTTGTCCAATTAGGGTTTTTAACCAATCTTGTGCATCCAATAGGTGTTTTGTGTCATTGGATGAACATTTAGGCCATTATCGTCCTCCCTACACTTAATCTTGTCCAATTAGGGTTTTTAACCAATCTTGTGCATCCAATGGGTGTTTTTGTGTCATTGGATGAACAATTAGGTCATTTTGTCCTCCCTAGGCTAAATCTTTTCCAATTAGGGTTTTTAACTAATCTTGTGCATCCAATAGGTGTTTTTGTGTCATTGGATCAATATTTAGACCATTTTCGTCCTCCCTACACTTAATCTTGTCCAATTAGGGTTTTTAACCAATCTTGTGCATCCAATAGGTGTTTTGTGTCATTGGATGAACATTTAGGTCATTTTCGTCCCTCCAACACTTAATCTTGTCCAATTTGGGTTTTTAACCAATCTTGTGCATCCAATAGGTGTTTTGTGTCACTAGATGAACATTTAGGTCATTTTCGTCCTCCCTACACTTAATCTTGTCCAATTAGGGTTTTTAATCAATCTTGTGCATCCAATAGGTGTTTTGTGTCATTGGATGAACATTTAGGTCATTTTCGTCCCCCCTACACTTAATCTTGTCCAATTAGGGTTTTTAACCAATCTTGTGCACCCAATAGGTGTTTTGTGTCATTGGTTGAACATTTAGGCCATTATCGTCCTCCCTACACTTAATCTTGTCCAATTAGAGTTTTTAACCAATCTTGTGCATCCAATGGGTGTTTTTGTGTCATTGGATGAACAGTTAGGTCATTTTCGTCCTCCCTAGGCTAAATCTTTTCCAATTAGGGTTTTTAACTAATCTTGTGCATCCAATAGGTGTTTTTGTGTCATTGGATCAATATTTAGACCATTTTCGTCCTCCCTACACTTAATCTTGTCCAATTAGGGTTTTTAACCAATCTTGTGCATCCAATAGGTGTTTTGTGTAATTGGATGAACATTTAGGTCATTTTCGTCCCTCCTACACTTAATCTTGTCCAATTTGGGTTTTTAACCAATCTTGTGCATCCAATAGGTGTTTTGTGTAATTGGATGAACATTTAGGTCATTTTCGTCCTCCCTACACTTAATCTTGCCCAATTAGGGTTTTTAACCAATCTTGTGCATCCAATCGATGTTTTGTGTCATTGGAAGAACATTTAGGTCGTTTTCGTATTTTCGTCCTCCCTACACTTAATCTTGTCCAATTAGGGTTTTTAACCAATCTTGTGCACCCAATAGGTGTTTTGTGTCATTGGATGAACATTTAGGTCATTTTCGTCCTCCCTACACTTTATCTTGTCGAATTAGGGTTTCTAACCAATCTGGTGCATCCAATTGGTGTTTTTGTGTCATTGGATGAACAATTAGGTCATTTTCGTCCTCCCTAGGATAATTCTTGTCCAATTAGGGTTTTTAACCAATCTTGTGCATCCAATATGTGTTTTGTGTCATTGGATCAATATTTGGGCCATTTTCGTCCTCCCTTGGCTAATTTTTATCCAATTAGGGTTTTTAACAAATCATGTGCATCCAATAGTTGTTTTGTGTCACTGGATGAACATTTAGGTCATTTTCGTCCTCCCTACACTTAATCTTGTCCAATTAGGGTTTTTAACGAATCTTGTGCATCCAATAGGTGTTTTGTGTCATTGGATGAACATTTAGGTCATTTTCGTCCCCCCTACACTTAATCTTGTCCAATTTGGGTTTTTAACCAATCTTGTGCATCCAATAGGTGTTTTGTGTCATTGGATGAACATTTAGGTCATTTTCGTCCTCCCTACACTTAATCTTGTCCAATTAGGGTTTTTAACCAATCTTGTGCATCCAATATGTGTTTTGTGTCATTCGATCAATATTTAGGCCATTTTCGCCCTCCCTAGGCTAATTTTTATCCAATTAGGGTTTTTAACAAATCATGTGCATCCAATAGGTGTTTTGTGTCATTGGATGAACATTTAGGTCATTTAGGTCCTCCCTACACTAAATCTTGTCCAATTAGGGTTTCTAACCAATCTTGTTCCTCCGATAGGTGTTTTAGTGTCATTGGATGAACAATTAGGTCATTTTCGTCCTCCCTAAGCTAATTCTTGTCGAATTAGGGTTTTTAACCAATCTTGTGCACCCAATAGGTGTTTTGTGTCATTCGATGAACATTTAGGTCATTTTCGTCCTCCCTACGCTTTATCTTGTCCAATTAGGGTTTCTAACCAATCTTGTGCATCCAATTGGTGTTTTTGTGTCATTGGATGAACAATTAGGTCATTTTCGTCCTCCCTAGGATAATTCTTGTCCAATTAGGGTTTTTAACCAATCTTGTGCATCCAATATGTGTTTTGTGTCATTCGATCAACATTTGGGCCATTTTCGTCCTCCCTAGGCTAATTTTTATCCAATTAGGGTTTTTAACAAATCATGTGCATCCAATAGGTGTTTTGTGTCATTGGATGAACATTTAGGTCATTTTCGTCCTCCCTACACTTAATCTTGTCCAATTAGGGTTTTTAACCAATCTTGTGCATCCAATAGGTGTTTTGTGTCATTGGATGAACATTTAGGTCATTTTCGTCCCCCCTACACTTAATCTTGTCCAATTTGGGTTTTTAACCAATCTTGTGCATCCAATAGGTGTTTTGTGTCATTGGATGAACATTTAGGTCATTTTCGTCCTCCCTACATTTAATCTTGTCCAATTAGGGATTTTAACCAATCTTGTGCATCCAATAGGTGTTTTGTGTCATTGGAAGAACATTTAGGTCATTTTCGTATTTTCGTCCTCCCTACACTTAATCTTGTGCACCCAATAGTTGTTTTGTGTCATTGGATGAACAATTAGGTTATTTTCGTCCACCGTAGGCTAATTCTTGTCCAATTAGGGTTTTTAACCAATCTTGTGCATCCAATAGGTGTTTTGTGTCATTGGATGAACATTTAGGTCATTTTCGTCCTCCCTACACTTAATCTTGTCCAATTAGGGTTTTTAACCAATCTTGTGCATCCAATAGGTGTTTTGTGTCATTGGATGAACATTTAGGTCATTTTCGTCCTCCCTAAACTTAATCTTGTCCAATTCGGGTTTCTATCCAATCTTGTGCATCCAATAGGTGTTTTGTATCATTGGATGAACATTTAGGTCAATTTCGTACTCCCTAATCTTAATATTGTCCAATTGGGGTTTCTAACCAATCTTGTGCATCCAATAGGTGTTTTTGTGTCATTAGATGAACAATTAGGTCATTTTCATCCTCCCTAGGCTAATTCTTGTCCAATTAGGGTTTTTAACCAATCTTGTGCATCCAATAGGTGTTTTGTGTCATTGGATGAACATTTAGGTCATTTTCGTCCTCCCTACACTTAATCTTGTCCAATTAGGGATTTTAACCAATCTTGTGCATCCAATAGGTGTTTTGTGTCATTGGAAGAACATTTAGGTCATTTTCGTATTTTCGTCCTCCCTACACTTAATCTTGTCCAATTAGGGTTTTTAACCAATCTTGTGCACCCAATAGGTGTTTTGTGTCATTGGATGAACATTTAGGTCATTTTCGTCCTCCCTACACTTAATCTTGTCCAATTAGGGTTTTTAACCAATCTTGTGCATCCAATAGGTGTTTTGTGTCATTGGATGAACATTTAGGTCATTTTCGTCCCCCCTACACTTAATCTTGTCCAATTAGGGTTTTTAACCAATCTTGTGCACCCAATAGGTGTTTTGTGTCATTGGATGAACATTTAGGCCATTATCGTCCTCCCTACACTTAATCTTGTCCAATTAGGGTTTTTAACCAATCTTGTGCATCCAATGGGTGTTTTTGTGTCATTGGATGAACAGTTAGGTCATTTTCGTCCTCCCTAGGCTAAATCTTTTCCAATTAGGGTTTTTAACTAATCTTGTGCATCCAATAGGTGTTTTTGTGTCATTGGATCAATATTTAGACCATTTTCGTCCTCCCTACACTTAATCTTGTCCAATTAGGGTTTTTAACCAATCTTGTGCATCCAATAGGTGTTTTGTGTCATTGGATGAACATTTAGGTCATTTTCGTCCACCGTAGGCTAATTCTTGTCCAATTAGGGTTTTTAACCAATCTTGTGCATCCAATATGCGTTTTGTGTCATTGGATCAATATTTGGGCCATTTTCGTCCTCCCTAGGCTAATTTTTATCCAATTAGGGTTTTTAACAAATCATGTGCATCCAATAGGTGTTTTGTGTCACTAGATGAACATTTAGGTCATTTTCGTCCTCCCTACACTTAATCTTGTCCAATTAGGGTTTTTAACCAATCTTGTGCATCCAATAGGTGTTTTGTGTCATTGGAAGAACATTTAGGTCATTTTCGTATTTTCGTCCTCCCTACACTTAATCTTGTCCAACTAGGGTATTTAACCAATCTTGTGCATCCAATAGGTGTTTTGTATCATTGGATGAATATTTGGTCATTTTCGTCCTCCCTACACTTAATCTTGTCCAATTAGGGTTTTTAACCAATCTTGTGCATCCAATAGGTGTTTTGTGTCATTGGATGAACATTTAGGTCATTTTCGTCCTCCCTACACTTAATCTTGTCCAATTAGGGTTTTTAACCAATCTTGTGCATCCAATAGGTGTTTTGTGTCATTGCATGAACATTTACGTCATTTGCGTCCTCCCTAAACTTAATGTTGACCAATTAGGGTTTCTACACAATCTTGTGCATCCAATACGTGTTTTTGTGTCATTGGATGAATAATTAGGTCATTTTCGTCCTCTCTAGGCTAATTCTTGTCCAATTAGGGTTTTTAACCAATCTTGTGCATCCAATAGGTGTTTTGTGTCATTGGATGAACATTTAGGTCATTTTCGTCCTCCCTACACTTAATCTTGTCCAATTAGGTTTTTTAACCAATCTTGTGCATCCAATAGGTGTTTTGTGTCATTGCATGAACATTTACGTCATTTGCGTCCTCCCTAAACTTAATGTTGACCAATTAGGGTTTCTACACAATCTTGTGCATCCAATACGGGTTTTTGTGTCATTGGATGAATAATTAGATCATTTTCGTCCTCCCTAGGCTAATTCTTGTTCAATTAGGGTTTCTAACCAATCTTGTGCATCCAATAGGTGTTTTGTGTCATTGGATGAACAATTAGGTCATTTTCGTCCTCCCTAGGCTAATTCTTGTCCAATTAGGGTTTTTAACCAATCTTGTGCATCCAATAGGTGTTTTGTGTCATTGGATGAACACTTAGGTTATTTTCATCCTGCCTACACTTAATCTTGTCCAATTAGGGTTTTTAACCAATCTTGTGCATCCAATAGGTGTTTTGTGTCATTGGATGAACATTTAGGTCATTTTCGTCCTCCCTACACTTAATCTTGTCCAATTAGGGTTTTTAACCAATCTTGTGCATCCAATAGGTGTTTTGTGTCATTGGATGGACATTTAGGTCATTTTCGTCCTCCCTACACTTTATCTTGTCCAATTATGGTTTCTAACCAATCTTGTGCATCCAATTGGTGTTTTTGTGTCATTGGATGAACAATTCGGTCATTTTTGTCCTCCCTAGGATAATTCTTGTCCAATTAGGGTTTCTAACCAATCTTGTGCATCCAATTGGTGTTTTTGTGTAATTGGATGAACAATTAAGTCATTTTCGTCCTCCCTAGACTAATTCTTGTCCAATTAGGGTTTTTAACCAATCTTGTGCATCCAATAGGTGTTTTGTGTCATTGGATGAACATTTAGGTCATTTTCGTCCTCCCTACACTTAATCTTGTCCAATTAGGGTTTTTAACCAATCTTGTGCATCCAATAGGTGTTTTTGTGTCATTGGATGAACAATTAGGTTATTTTCGTCCTCCCTAGACTAATTCTTGTCCAATTAGGGTTTTTAACCAATTTTGTGCATCCAATAGGTGTTTTGTATCATTGGATGATCATTTAGGTCATTTTCGTCCTCCCTACACATTATGATTTCCAATTAGGGTTTCTAACCAATCTTGTGCATCCAATTGGTGTTTTTGTGTAATTGGATGAACAATTAGGTCATTTTCGTCCTCCCTAGGATAATTCTTGTCCAATTAGGGTTTTTAACCAATCTTGTGCATCCAATAGGTGTTTTGTGTCATTGGATGAACATTTAGGTCATTTTCGTCCTCCCAACACTTAATCTTGTCCAATTAGGGTTTTTAACCAATCTTGTGCATCCAATAGGTGTTTTGTGTCATTGGATGAACATTTAGGTCATTTTCGTCCCCCCTACACTTAATCTTGTCCAATTAGGGTTTTTAACCAATCTTGTGCACCCAATAGGTGTTTTGTGTCATTGGATGAACATTTAGGCCATTATCGTCCTCCCTACACTTAATCTTGTCCAATTAGGGTTTTTAACCAATCTTGTGCATCCAATGGGTGTTTTTGTGTCATTGGATGAACAATTAGGTCATTTTGTCCTCCCTAGGCTAAATCTTTTCCAATTAGGGTTTTTAACTAATCTTGTGCATCCAATAGGTGTTTTTGTGTCATTGGATCAATATTTAGACCATTTTCGTCCTCCCTACACTTAATCTTGTCCAATTAGGGTTTTTAACCAATCTTGTGCATCCAATAGGTGTTTTGTGTCATTGGATGAACATTTAGGTCATTTTCGTCCCTCCTACACTTAATCTTGTCCAATTTGGGTTTTTAACCAATCTTGTGCATCCAATAGGTGTTTTGTGTCACTGGATGAACATTTAGGTCATTTTCGTCCTCCCTACACTTAATCTTGTCCAATTAGGGTTTTTAATCAATCTTGTGCATCCAATAGGTGTTTTGTGTCATTGGATGAACATTTAGGTCATTTTCGTCCTCCCTACACTTAATCTTGTCCAATTAGGGTTTTTAACCAATCTTGTGCATCCAATAGGTGTTTTGTGTCATTGGAAGAACAATTACGTCATTTTCAACCTCCCTAAACTTAATCTTGTCCGATTAGGATTTCTAACCAATCTTGTGCATCCAATAGGTGTTTTGTGTCATTGGATGAACATTTAGGTCATTTTCGTCCTCCCTAAACTTAATCTTGTCCAATTAGGATTTCTAACCAATCTTGTGCATCCAGTAGGTGTTTTTGTGTCATTGGATGAACATTTAGGTCATTTTCGTCCTCCCTAGGCTAATTCTTGTCCAATTAGGGTTTTTAACCAATCTTGTGCATCCAATAGGTGTTTTGTGTCATTGGATGAACATTTAGGTCATTTTCGTGCTCCCTACACTTAATCTTGTCCAATTAGGGTTTTTAACCAATCTTGTGCATCCAATAGGTGTTTTGTGTCATTGGATGAACATTTAGGTCATTTTCGTCCTCCCTACACTTAATCTTGTCCAATTAGGGTTTTTAACCAATCTTGTGCATCCAATAGGTGTTTTGTGTCATTGGATGAACATTTTATGTCATTTTCGTCCTCCCTAGGCTAATTCTTGTCCAATTAGGGTTTTTATCCAATCTTGTGCATCCATTAGGTGTTTTTGTGTCATTGGATGAACATTAGGTCATTTTCGTCCTCCCTACACTTAATCTTGTCCAATTAGGGTTTTTAACAAATCTTGTGCATCCAATAGGTGTTTTGTGTCATTGGATGAACAATTAGGTCATTTTCGTCCTCCCTACACTTAATCTTGTCCAATTAGGGTTTTTAACCAATCTTGTGCATCCAATAGGTGTTTTGTGTCATTGGAAGAACATTTAGGTCATTTTCGTATTTTCGTCCTCCCTACACTTAATCTTGTCCAATTAGGGTTTTTAACCAATCTTGTGCACCCGATAGGTGTTTTGTGTCATTGGATGAACATTTAGGTCATTTTCGTCCTCCCTACACTTTATCTTGTCCAATTAGGGTTTCTAACCAATCTTGTGCATCCAATTGGTGTTTTTGTGTCATTGGATGAACAATTAGGTCATTTTCGTCCTCCCTAGGATAATTCTTGTCCAATTTGGGTGTTTAACAAATCTTGTGCATCCAATAGGTGTTTTGTGTCATTGGATAAACATTTAGGTCTTAGGGTTTTAACAAATCTTGTGCATCCAATAGGTGTTTTGTGTATTGGATGAACATTTAGGTCATTTTCGTCCTCCCTACACTTAATCTTGTTCAATTAGGGTTTCTAACCAATCTTGTGCATCTGATAGGTGTTTTTGTGTCATTGGATGAACAATTAGGTCATTTTCCTCCTCCCTAGGGTAATTCTTGTCCAATTAGGGTTTTTAACCAATCTTGTGCATCCAATAGGTGTTTTGTGTCATTGGATGAACACTTAGGTCATTTTCGTCCTCCCTACACTTTATCCTGTCCAATTAGGGTTTCTAACAATTCTTGTGCATCCAATTGGTGTTTTTGTGTCATTGGATGAACAATTAGGTCATTTTCGTCCTCCCTATGATAATTCTTGTCCAATTAGGGTTTTTAACCAATCTTGTGCATCCAATAGGTGTTTTGTGTCATTCGATGAACATTTAGGTCATTTTCGTCCTCCCTACACTTTATCTTGTCCAATTAGGGTTTCTAACCAATCTTGTGCATCCAATTGGTGTTTTTGTGTCATTGGATGAACAATTAGGTCATTTTCGTCCTCCCTAGGATAATTCTTGTCCAATTAGGGTTTTTAACCAATCTTGTGCATCCAATATGTGTTTTGTGTCATTCGATCAACATTTGGGCCATTTTCGTCCTCCCTAGGCTAATTTTTATCCAATTAGGGTTTTTAACAAATCATGTGCATCCAATAGGTGTTTTGTGTCATTGGATGAACATTTAGGTCATTTTCGTCCTCCCTACACTTAATCTTGTCCAATTAGGGTTTTTAACCAATCTTGTGCATCCAATAGGTGTTTTGTGTCATTGGATGAACATTTAGGTCATTTTCATCCTCCCTACACTTAATCTTGTCCAATTAGGGTTTTTAACCAATCTTGTGCATCCAATAGGTGTTTTGTGTCATTGGATGAATATTTAGGTCATATTCGTCCTCCCTACACTTAATCTTGTCCAATTAGGGTTTTTAACCAATCTTGTGCATCCAATAGGTGTTTTGTGTCATTGGATGAATATTTAGGTCATTTTCGTCCTCCCTACACTTAATCTTGTCCAATTAGGGTTTTATACCAATCTTGTGCATCCAATAGGTATTTTGTGTCATTGGATGAACATTTAGGTCATTTTCGCTCTCCCTACACTTTATCTTGTCCAATTAGGGTTGCAAACCAATCTTGTACATCCAATTGCTGTTTTTGTGTCATTGGATGAACAATTAGGTCATTTTCGTCCTCCCTAGGCTAATTCTTATCCAATTAGGGTTTTTAACCAATCTTGTGCATCCAATAGGTGTTTTGTGTCATTGGATCAACATTTAGGTCATTTTCGTCCTCCCTACACTTAATCTTGTCCAATTAGGGTTTCTAACCAATCTTCTGCATCCGATAGGTGTTTTTGTGTCGTTGGATGAACAATTAGGTCATTTTCTTCCTCCCTAAGCTAAATCTTGTCCAATTAGGGTTTTTAACCAATCTTGTGCATCCAATAGGTGTTTTGTGTCATTGGATGAACATTTAGGTCATTTTCGTCCTCCCTACACTTAATCTTGTCCAATTAGGGTTTTTAACCAATCTTGTGCATCCAATAGGTGTTTTGTGTCATTGGATGAATATTTAGGTCATTTTCGTCCTCCCTACACTTAATCTTGTCCAATTAGGGTTTTTAACCAATCTTGTTCATCCAATAGGATTTTGTCATTGGATGAACATTTACGTCATTTTCGTCCTCCCTACACTTAATCTTGTCCAATTAGGGTTTTTAACCAATCTTGTGCATCCAATAGGTATTTTGTGTCATTGGATGAACATTTAGGTCATTTTCTCTCTCCCTACACTTTATCTTGTCCAATTAGGGTTTCTAACCAATCTTGTACATCCAATTGGTGTTTTTATGTCATTGGATGAACAATTAGGTCATTTTCGTCCTCCCTAGAATAATTCTTGTCCAATTAGGGTTTTTAATAAATCTTGTGCATCCAATAGGTGTTTTGTGTCATTGGATGAACATTTAGGTCATTTTCGTCCTCCCTACACTTAATCTTGTCCAATTAGGGTTTTTAACCAATCTTGTGCATCCAATAGGTGTTTTGTGTCATTGGATGAAAATTTAGGTCATTTTCGTCCTCCCTACACTTAATGTTATCCAATTTGGGTTTTTAACCAATCTTGTGCATCCAATAGGTGTTTTGTGTGATATTGGATGAACATTTAGGTCATTTTTGTCCTCCTTAGGCTAATTCTTGTCCAATTAGGATTTTTAACCAATCTTTTGCATCCAATAGGTGTTTTGTGTCATTGGATGAACATTTAGGTCATTTTCGTCCTCCCTACACTTAATCTTGTCCAATTAGGGTTTTTAACCAATCTTGTGCATCCAATGGGTGTTTTTGTGTCATTGGATGAACAATTAGGTCATTTTCGTCCTCCCTAGGCTAATTCTTGTCCAATTAGGGTTTTTAACCAATCTTGTGCATCCAATAGGTGTTTTTGTGTCATTGGATCAATATTTAGACCATTTTCGTCCTCCCTACACTTAATCTGGTCCAATTAGGGTTTTTAACCAATCTTGTGCATCCAATAGGTGTTTTGTGTCATTGGATGAACATTTAGGTCATTTTCGTCCCTCCTACACTTAATCTTGTCCAATTTGGGTTTTTAACCAATCTTGTGCATCCAATAGGTGTTTTGTGTCATTGGATGAACATTTAGGTCATTTTCGTCCTCCCTACACTTAATCTTGTCCAATTAGGGTTTTTAACCAATCTTGTGCATCCAATAGGTGTTTTGTGTCATTGGATGAACATTTAGGCCATTATCGTCCTCCCTACACTTAATCTTGTCCAATTAGGGTTTTTAACCAATCTTGTGCATCCAATGGGTGTTTTTGTGTCATTGGATGAACAATTAGGTCATTTTGTCCTCCCTAGGCTAAATCTTTTCCAATTAGGGTTTTTAACTAATCTTGTGCATCCAATAGGTGTTTTTGTGTCATTGGATCAATATTTAGACCATTTTCGTCCTCCCTACACTTAATCTTGTCCAATTAGGGTTTTTAACCAATCTTGTGCATCCAATAGGTGTTTTGTGTCATTGGATGAACATTTAGGTCATTTTCGTCCCTCCTACACTTAATCTTGTCCAATTTGGGTTTTTAACCAATCTTGTGCATTCAATAGGTGTTTTGTGTCATTGGATGAACATTTAGGTCATTTTCGTCCTCCCTACACTTAATCTTGTTCAATTAGGGTTTTTAACCAATCTTGTGCATCCAATAGGTGTTTTGTGTCATTGGAAGAACATTTAGGTCATTTTCGTATTTTCGTCCTCCCTACACTTAATCTTGTCCAATTAGGGTTTTTAACCAATCTTGTGCACCCAATAAGTGTTTTGTGTCATTGGATGAACATTTAGGTCATTTTCGTCCTCCCTACACTTTATCTTGTCCAATTAGGGTTTCTAACCAATCTTGTGCATCCAATTGGTGTTTTTGTGTCATTGGATGAACAATTAGGTCATTTTCGTCCTCCCTAGGATAATTCTTGTCCAATTAGGGTTTTTAACCAATCTTGTGCATCCAATATGTGTTTTGTGTCATTGGATCAATATTTGGGCCATTTTCGTCCTCCCTATGCAAATTTTTATCCAATTAGGTTTTTTAACAAATCATGTGCATCCAATAGTTGTTTTGTGTCACTAGATGAACATTTAGGTCATTTTCGTCCTCCCTACACTTAATCTTGTCCAATTAGGGTTTTTAACGAATCTTGTGCATCCAATAGGTGTTTTGTGTCATTGGATGAACATTTAGGTCATTTTCGTCCCCCCTACACTTAATCTTGTCCAATTTGGGTTTTTAAACAATCTTGTGCATCCAATAGGTGTTTTGTGTCATTGGATGAACATTTAGGTCATTTTCGTCCTCCCTACACTTAATCTTGTCCAATTAGGGTTTTTAACCAATCTTGTGCATCCAATAGGTGTTTTGTGTCATTGGATGAACATTTAGGTCATTTTCGTATTTTCGTCCTCCGTACACTTAATCTTGTCCAGTTAGGGTTTTTAACCAATCTTGTGCACCCAATAGGTGTTTTGTGTCATTCGATGAACATTTAGGTCATTTTCGTCCTCCCTACACTTTATCTTGTCCAATTAGGGTTTCTAACCAATCTTGTGCATCCAATTGGTGTTTTTGTGTCATTGGATGAACAATTAGATCATTTTCGTCCTCCCTAGGATAATTCTTGTCCAATTAGGGTTTTTAACCAATCTTGTGCATCCAATATGTGTTTTGTGTCATTGGATCAATATTTGGGCCATTTTCGTCCTCCCTGAGCTAATTTTTATGCAATTAGGGTTTTTAACAAATCATGTGCATCCAATAGGTGTTTTGTGTCATTGGATGAACATTTAGGTCATTTTCGTCCTCCCTAAGCTAATTCTTGTCGAATTAGGGTTTTTAACCAATCTTGTGCATCCAGTAGGTGTTTTGTGTCATTGGATGAACGTTTAGGTCATTTTCGTCCACCGTAGGCTAATTCTTGTCCAATTAGGTTTTTTAACCAATCTTTTGCATCCAATAGGTGTTTTGTGTCATTGGATGAACATTTAGGTCATTTTCGTCCTCCCTACACTTAATCTTGTCCAATTAGGGTTTTTAACCAATCTTGTGCATCCAATGGGTGTTTTTGTGTCATTGGATGAACAATTAGGTCATTTTCGTCCACCATAGGCTAAATCTTTTCCAATTAGGGTTTTTAACTAATCTTGTGCATCCAATAGGTGTTTTTGTGTCATTGGATCAATATTTAGACCATTTTCGTCCTCCCTACACTTAATCTTGTCCAATTAGGGTTTTTAACCAATCTTGTGCATCCAATAGGTGTTTTGTGTCATTGGATGAACATTTAGGTCATTTTCGTCCCTCCTACACTTAATCTTGTCCAATTTGGGTTTTTAACCAATCTTGTGCATCCAATAGGTGTTTTGTGTCATTGGATGAACAATTAGGTCATTTCGTCCTCCCTACACTTAATCTTGTCCAATTAGGGTTTTTAACCAATCTTGTGCATCCAATAGGTTTTTGTGTCATTGGAAAAACATTTAGGTCATTTTCGTATTTTCGTCCTCCCTACACTTAA
Source organism: Cicer judaicum (assembly GCA_037974835.1). Classification (NCBI taxonomy): domain Eukaryota; kingdom Viridiplantae; phylum Streptophyta; class Magnoliopsida; order Fabales; family Fabaceae; genus Cicer; species Cicer judaicum. The sequence goes on from JBBPBS010000866.1 coordinate 55,313, forward strand.
TCTTGTCCAATTAGGGTATTTAACCAATCTTGTGCATCCAATAGGTGTTTTGTGTCATTGGATGAATATTTAGGTCATTTTCGTCTTCCCTACACTTAATCTTATCCAATTAGGGTTTTTAACCAATCTTGTGCATCCAATAGGGGTTTTGTGTCATCGGATGAACATTTAGGTCATTTTTGTCCACCCTAGGCTAATTCTTGTCCAATTAGGGTTTTTGACCAATCTTGTGCATCCAATAGGTGTTTTGTGTCATTGGATGAACATTTAGGTCATTTTCGTCCTCCCTACACTTTATCTTGTCCAATTAGGGTTTCTAACCAATCTTGTGCATCCAATTCGTGTTTTTGTGTCATTGGATGAACAATTAGGTCATTTTCGTCCTCCCTAGGATAATTCTTGTCCAATTAGGGTTTTGAACCAATCTTGTGCATCCAATATGTGTTTTGTGTCATTGGATCAATATTTGGGCCATTTTCGTCCTCCCTAGGCTAATTTTTATCCAATTAGGGTTTTTAAAAAATCATGTGCATCCAATAGGTGTTTTGTGTCACTCGATGAACATTTAGGTCATTTTCGTCCTCCCTACACGTAATCTTGTCCAATTAGGGTTTCTGACCAATCTTCTTCCTCCGATAGGTGTTTTAGTGTCATTGGATGAACAATTAGGTCATTTTCGTCCTCCCTAAGCTAATTCTTGTCGAATTAGGGTTTTTAACCAATCTTGTGCATCCAATAGGTGTTTTGTGTCATTGGATGAACATTTAGGTCATTTTCGTCCACCGTAGGCTAATTCTTGTCCAATTAGGGTTTTTAACCAATCTTGTGCATCCAATATGCGTTTTGTGTCATTGGATCAATATTTGGGCCATTTTCGTCCTCCCTAGGCTAATTTTTATCCAATTAGGGTTTTTAACAAATCATGTGCATCCAATAGGTGTTTTGTGTCACTGGATGAACATTTAGGTCATTTTCGTCCTCCCTACACTTAATCTTGTCCAATTAGGGTTTTTAACCAATCTGGTGCATCCAATAGGTGTTTTGTGTCATTGGAAGAACATTTAGGTCATTTTCGTATTTTCGTCGTCCCTACACTTAATCTTGTCCAATTAGGGTTTTTAACCAATCTTGTGCACCCAATAGGTGTTTTGTGTCATTGGATGAACATTTAGGTCATTTTCGTCCTCCCTACACTTTATCTTGTCCAATTAGGGTTTCTAACCAATCTTGTGCATCCAATTGGTGTTTTTGTGTGATTGGATGAACAATTAGGTCATTTTCGTCCTCCCTAGGATAATTCTTGTCCAATTAGGGTTTTTAACCAATCTTGTGCATCCAATATGTGTTTTGTGTCATTGGATCAATATTTGGGCCATTTTCGTCCTCCCTAGGCTAATTTTTATCCAATTAGGGTTTTTAACAAATCATGTGCATCCAATAGGTGTTTTGTGTCATTGGATGAACATTTAGGTCATTTTGGTCCTCCCTACACTAAATCTTGTCCAATTACGGTTTCTAACCAATCTTGTTCCTCCGATAGGTGTTTTAGTGTCTTTGGATGAACAATTAGGTCATTTTCGTCCTCCCTAAGCTAATTCTTGTCGAATTAGGGTTTTTAACCAATCTTGTGCATCCAATAGGTGTTTTGTGTCATTGGATGAACATTTAGGTCATTTTCGTCCACCGTAGGCTAATTCTTGTCCAATTAGGGTTTTTAACCAATCTTGTGCATCCAATAGGTGTTTTGTGTCATTGGATGAACATTTAGGTCATTTTCGTCCTCCCTACACTTAATCTTGTCCAATTAGGGTTTTTAACCAATCTTGTGCATCCAATATGTGTTTTGTGTCATTGGATCAATATTTGGGCCATTTTCGTCCTCCCTAGGCTAATTTTTATCCAATTAGGGTTTTTAACAAATCATGTGCATCCAATAGGTGTTTTGTGTCATTGGAAGAACATTTAGGTCATTTTGGTCCTCCCTACACTAAATCTTGTCCAATTAGGGTTTCTAACCAATCTTGTTCCTCCGATAGGTGTTTTAGTGTCATTGGATGAACAATTAGGTCATTTTCGTCCTCCCTAAGCTAATTCTTGTCGAATTAGGGTTTTTAACCAATCTTGTGCATCCAATAGGTGTTTTGTGTCATTGGATGAACATTTAGGTCATTTTCGTCCACCGTAGGCTAATTCTTGTCCAATTAGGGTCTTTAACCAATCTTGTGCATCCAATATGCGTTTTGTGTCATTGGATCAATATTTAGACCATTTTCGTCCTCCCTACACTTTATCTTGTCCAATTAGGGTTTCTAACCAATCTTGTGCATCCAATTGGTGTTTTTGTGTCATTGGATGAACAATTAGGTCATTTTCGTCCTCCCTAGGATAATTCTTGTCCAATTAGGGTTTTTAACCAATCTTGTGCATCCAATATGTGTTTTGTGTCATTGGATCAATATTTGGGCCATTTTCGTCCTCCCTAGGCTAATTTTTATCCAATTAGGGTTTTTAACAAATCATGTGCATCCAATAGTTGTTTTGTGTCACTGGATGAACATTTAGGTCATTTTCGTCCTCCCTACACTTAATCTTGTCCAATTAGGGTTTTTAACGAATCTTGTGCATCCAATAGGTGTTTTGTGTCATTGGATGAACATTTAGGTCATTTTCGTCCCCCCTACACTTAATCTTGTCCAATTTGGGTTTTTAACCAATCTTGTGCATCCAATAGGTGTTTTGTGTCATTGGATGAACATTTAGGTCATTTTCGTCCTCCCAACACTTAATCTTGTCCAATTAGGGTTTTTAACCAATCTTGTGCATCCAATAGGTGTTTTGTGTCATTGGATGAACATTTAGGTCATTTTCGTCCTCCCTAGGCTAATTCTTGTCCAATTAGGGTTTTTATCCAATCTTTTGCATCCATTAGGTGCTTTTGTGTCATTGGATGAACATTAGGTCATTTTCGTCCTCCCTACACTTAATCTTGTCCAATTAGGGTTTTTTAACTAATCTTGTGCATCCAATAGGTGTTTTGTGTCATTGGATGAACATTTAGGTCATTTTCGTCCTCCCTACACTTAATCTTGTCCAATTAGGGTTTTTAACCAATCTTGTGCATCCAATAGGTGTTTTGTGTCATTGGATGAACATTTAGGTCATTTTCGTCCTCCTTAGGCTTATTCTTATCCAATTAGTGTTTTTAACCAATCTTGTGCATCCAATAGGTGTTTTGTGTCATTGGATGAACATTTAGGTCATTTTCGTCCTCCCTACACTTAATCTTTCAATTAGGGTTTTTACCAATCTTTTGCATCCGATAGGTGTTTTTGTGTCATTGGATGAACAATTAGGTCATTTTCGTCCTCCCTATGATAATTCTTGTCCAATTAGGGTTTTTAACCAGTCTTGTGCATCCAATAGGTGTTTTGTGTCATTGGATGAACATTTAGGTCATTTTCGTCCTCCCTACACTTAATCTTGTCCAATTAGGGTTTTTAACCAATCTTGTGCATCCAATAGGTGTTTTGTGTCATTGGAAGAACATTTAGGTCATTTTCGTATTTTCGTCCTCCCTACGCTTAATCTTGTCCAATTAGGGTTTTTAACCAATCTTGTGCATCCAATAGGTGTTTTGTGTCATTGGATGAACAATTAGGTCATTTTCGTCCTCCCTAGGCTAATTCTTGTCCAATTAGGGTTTTTAACCAATCTTGTGCATCCAATAGGTGTTTTGTGTCATTGGATGAACACTTAGGTTATTTTCATCCTGCCTACACTTAATCTTGTCCAATTAGGGTTTTTAACCAATCTTGTGCATCCAATAGGTGTTTTGTGTCATTGGATGAACATTTAGGTCATTTTCGTCCTCCCTACACTTAATCTTGTCCAATTAGGGTTTTTAACCAATCTTGTGCATCCAATAGGTGTTTTGTGTCATTGGATGGACATTTAGGTCATTTTCGTCCTCCCTACACTTAATCTTGTCCAATTTGGGTTTTTATCCAATCTTGTGCATCCAATGGGCGTTGTTGTGTCATTGGATGAACAGTTAGGTCATTTTCGTCCTCCCTAGGCTAAATCTTGTCCAATTAGGGTTTTTAACCAATCTTGTGCATCCAATAGGTGTTTTTGTGTCGTTGGATCAATATTTAGGCCTTTTTCGTCCTCCCTACACTTAATCTTGTCCAATTAGGGTTTTTAACCAATCTTGTGCACCCAATAGGTGTTTTGTGTCGTTGGATGAACATTTAGGTCATTTTCATCCTCCCTACACTTTATCGTGTCCAATTAGGGTTTCTAACCAATCTTGTACATCCAATTGGTGTTTTTGTGTCATTGGATGAACAATTAGGTCATTTTCGTCCTCCCTAGGATAATTCTTGTCCAATTTGGGTTTTTAACCAATCTTGTGCATCCAATAGGTGTTTTGTGTCATTGGATCAATATTTGGGCCATTTTCGACCTCCCTAGGCTAATTCTTATCCAATTAGGGTTTTTAACCGATCTTGTGCATCCAATAGGTGTTTTTGTGTCATTGGATGAACACTTAGGTCATTTTCGTCCTCCCTAGGCTAATTCTTATCGAATTAGGGTTTTTAACCAATCTTGTGCATCCAATAGGTGTTTTGTGTCATTGGATGAACATTTAGGTCATTTTCGCCTCCCTAGGCTAATTCTTATCCAATTAGGGTTTTTAACCAATCATGTGCATCCAATAGGTGTTTTGTGTCATTGGATGAACATTTAGGTCATTTTCGTCCTCCCTACACTTAATCTTGTCCAATTAGGGTTTTTAACCAATCTTGTGCATCCAATGGGTGTTTTTGTGTCATTGGATGAACAATTAGGTCATTTTGTCCTCCCTAGGAAAAATCTTTTCCAATTAGGGTTTTTAACTAATCTTGTGCATCCAATAGGTGTTTTTGTGTCATTGGATCAATATTTAGACCATTTTCGTCCTCCCTAGACTTAATCTTGTCCAATTAGGGTTTTTAACCAATCTTGTGCATCCAATAGGTGTTTTGTGTCATTGGATGAACATTTAGGTCATTTTCGTCCCTCCTACACTTAATCTTGTCCAATTTGGGTTTTTAACCAATCTTGTGCATCCAATAGGTGTTTTGTGTCATTGGATGAACATTTAGGTCATTTTCGTCCTCCCTACACTTAATCTTGTCCAATTAGGGTTTTTAACCAATCTTGTGCATCCAATGGGTGTTTTTGTGTCATTGGATGAACAATTAGGTCATTTTTGTCCTCCCTAGGCTAAATCTTTTCCAATTAGGGTTTTTAACTAATCTTGTGCATCCAATAGGTGTTTTTGTGTCATTGGATCAATATTTAGACCATTTTCATCCTCCCTACACTTAATCTTGTCCAATTAGGGTTTTTAACCAATCTTGTGCATCCAATAGGTGTTTTGTGTCATTGGATGAACATTTAGGTCATTTTCGTCCCTCCTACACTTAATCTTGTCCAATTTGGGTTTTTAACCAATCTTGTGCATCCAATAGGTGTTTTGTGTCATTGGATGAACATTTAGGTCATTTTCGTCCTCCCTACACTTAATCTTGTCCAATTAGGGTTTTTAACCAATCTTGTGCATCCATTAGGTGTTTTTCTGTCATTGGATGAACATTTAGGTCATTTTCGTCCTCCCTACACTTAATCTTGTCCAATTAGGGTTTTTAACCAATCTTGTGCATCCAATAGGTGTTTTGTGTCATTGGATGAACATTTAGGTCATTTTCGTATTTTCGTCCTCCCTACACTTAATCTTGTCCAATTAGGGTTTTTAACCAATCTTGTGCATCCAATAGGTGTTTTGTGTCATTGGATGAACAATTAGGTCATTTTCGTCCTCCCTAGGCTAATTCTTGTCCAATTAGGGTTTTTAACCAATCTTGTGCATCCAATAGGTGTTTTGTGTCATTGGATGAACACTTAGGTTATTTTCATCCTGCCTACACTTAATCTTGTCCAATTAGGGTTTTTAACCAATCTTGTGCATCCAATAGGTGTTTTGTGTCATTGGATGAACATTTAGGTCATTTTCGTCCTCCCTACACTTAATCTTGTCCAATTAGGGTTTTTAACCAATCTTGTGCATCCAATAGGTGTTTTGTGTCATTGGATGAACATTTAGGCCATTATCGTCCTCCCTACACTTAATCTTGTCCAATTAGGGTTTTTAACCAATCTTGTGCATCCAATGGGTGTTTTTGTGTCATTGGATGAACAATTAGGTCATTTTGTCCTCCCTAGGCTAAATCTTTTCCAATTAGGGTTTTTAACTAATCTTGTGCATCCAATAGGTGTTTTTGTGTCATTGGATCAATATTTAGACCATTTTCGTCCTCCCTACACTTAATCTTGTCCAATTAGGGTTTTTAACCAATCTTGTGCATCCAATAGGTGTTTTGTGTCATTGGATGAACATTTAGGTCATTTTCGTCCCTCCTACACTTAATCTTGTCCAATTTGGGTTTTTAACCAATCTTGTGCATCCAATAGGTGTTTTGTGTCACTGGATGAACATTTAGGTCATTTTCGTCCTCCCTACACTTAATCTTGTCCAATTAGGGTTTTTAATCAATCTTGTGCATCCAATAGGTGTTTTGTGTCATTGGATGAACATTTAGGTCATTTTCGTCCCCCCTACACTTAATCTTGTCCAATTAGGGTTTTTAACCAATCTTGTGCACCCAATAGGTGTTTTGTGTCATTGGATGAACATTTAGGCCATTATCGTCCTCCCTACACTTAATCTTGTCCAATTAGGGTTTTTAACCAATCTTGTGCATCCAATGGGTGTTTTTGTGTCATTGGATGAACAGTTAGGTCATTTTCGTCCTCCCTAGGCTAAATCTTTTCCAATTAGGGTTTTTAACTAATCTTGTGCATCCAATAGGTGTTTTTGTGTCATTGGATCAATATTTAGACCATTTTCGTCCTCCCTACACTTAATCTTGTCCAATTAGGGTTTTTAACCAATCTTGTGCATCCAATAGGTGTTTTGTGTCATTGGATGAACATTTAGGTCATTTTCGTCCTTCCTACACTTAATCTTGTCCAATTAGGGTTTTTAACCAATCTTGTGCATCCAATAGGTGTTTTGTGTCATTGGAAGAAAATTTAGGTCATTTTCGTATTTTCGTCCTCCCTACACTTAATCTTGTCCAATTAGGGTTTTTAACCAATCTTGTGCACCCAATAGGTGTTTTGTGTCATTGGATGAACATTTAGGTCATTTTCGTCCTCCCTACACTTTATCTTGTCCAATTAGGGTTTCTAACCAATCTTGTGCATCCAATTGGTGTTTTTGTGTCATTGGATGAACAATTAGGTCATTTTCGTCCTGCCTAGGATAATTCTTGTTCAATTAGGGTTTTTAACCAATCTTGTGCATCCAATATGTGTTTTGTGTCATTGGATCAATATTTGGTCCATTTTCGTCCTCCCTAGGATAATTTTTATTCAATTAGGGTTTTTAACAAATCATGTGCACCCAATAGGTGTTTTGTGTCACTAGATGAACATTTAGGTCATTTTCGTCCTCCCTACACTTAATCTTGTCCAATTAGGGTTTTTAACCAATCTTGTGCATCCAATAGGTGTTTTGTGTCATTGGAAGAACATTTAGGTCATTTTCGTATTTTCGTCCTCCCTACACTTAATCTTGTCCAATTAGGGTTTTTAACAAATCATGTGCATCCAATAGGTGTTTTGTGTCACTGGATGAACATTTAGGTCATTTTCGTCCTCCCTACACTTAATCTTGTCCAATTCGGGTTTTTAACCAATCTTGTGCATCCAATAGGTGTTTTGTGTCATTGGAAGAACATTTAGGTCATTTTGGTCCTCCCTACACTAAATCTTGTCCAATTAGGGTTTCTAACCAATCTTGTTCCTCCGATAGGTGTTTTAGTGTCATTGGATGAACAATTAGGTCATTTTCGTCCTCCCTAAGCTAATTCTTGTCGAATTAGGGTTTTTAACCAATCTTGTGCATCCAATAGGTGTTTTGTGTCATTGGATGAACATTTAGGTCATTTTCGTCCACCGTAGGCTAATTCTTGTCCAATTAGGGTCTTTAACCAATCTTGTGCATCCAATATGCGTTTTGTGTCATTGGATCAATATTTGGGCCATTTTCGTTCTCCCTAGGCTAATTTTTATCCAATTAGGGTTTTTAACAAATCATGTGCATCCAATAGGTGTTTTGTGTCACTGGATGAACATTTAGGTCATTTTCGTCCTCCCTACACTTAATCTTGTCCAATTAGGGTTTTTAACCAATCTGGTGCATCCAATAGGTGTTTTGTGTCATTGGAAGAACATTTAGGTCATTTTCGTATTTTCGTCCTCCCTACACTTAATCTTGTCCAATTAGGGTTTTTAACCAATCTTGTGCACCCAATAGGTGTTTTGTGTCATTGGATGAACATTTAGGTCATTTTCGTCCTCCCTACACTTTATCTTGTCCAATTAGGGTTTCTAACCAATCTTGTGCATCCAATTGGTGTTTTTGTGTGATTCGATGAACAATTAGGTCATTTTCGTCCTCCCTAGGATAATTCTTCTCCAATTAGGGTTTTTAACCAATCTTGTGCATCCAATATGTGTTTTGTGTCATTGGATCAATATTTGGGCCATTTTCGTCCTCCCTAGGCTAATTTTTATCCAATTAGGGTTTTTAACAAATCATGTGCATCCAATAGGTGTTTTGTGTCATTGGATGAACATTTAGGTCATTTTGGTCCTCCTTACACTAAATCTTGTCCAATTAGGGTTTCTAACCAATCTTGTTCCTCCGATAGGTGTTTTAGTGTCATTGGATGAACAATTAGGTTATTTTCGTCCTCCCTAAGCTAATTCTTGTCGAATTAGGGTTTTTAACCAATCTTGTGCATCCAATAGGTGTTTTGTGTCATTGGATTAACATTTAGGTCATTTTCGTCCACCGTAGGCTAATTCTTGTCCAATTAGGGTTTTTAACCAATCTTGTGCATCCAATAGGTGTTTTGTGTCATTGGATCAATATTTGGGCCATTTTCGTCCTCCCTAGGCTAATTTTTATCCAATTAGGGTTTTTAACAAATCATGTGCATCCAATAGGTGTTTTGTGTCATTGGATGAACATTTAGGTCATTTTGGTCCTCCCTACACTAAATCTTGTCCAATTAGGGTTTCTAACCAATCTTGTTCCTCCGATAGGTGTTTTAGTGTCATTGGATGAACAATTAGGTTATTTTCGTCCTCCCTAAGCTAATTCTTGTCGAATTAGGGTTTTTAACCAATCTTGTGCATCCAATAGGTGTTTTGTGTCATTGGATGAACATTTAGGTCATTTTCGTCCTCCCTACACTTAATCTTGTCCAATTAGGGTTTTTAACCAATCTTGTGCATCCAATGGGTCTTTTTGTGTCATTGGATAAACAATTAGGTCATTTTCGTCCTCCCTAGGCTAAATCTTTTCCAATTAGGGTTTTTAACTAATCTTGTGCATCCAATAGGTGTTTTTGTGTCATTGGATCAATATTTAGACCATTTTCGTCCTCCCTACACTTAATCTTGTCCAATTAGGGTTTTTAACCAATCTTGTGCATCCAATAGGTGTTTTGTGTCATTGGATGAACATTTAGGTCATTTTCGTCCCTTCTACACTTAATCTTGTCCAATTTGGGTTTTTAACCAATCTTGTGCATCCAATAGGTGTTTTGTGTCATTGGATGAACATTTAGGTCATTTTCGTCCTCCCTACACTTAATCTTGTCCAATTAGGGTTTTTAACCAATCTTGTGCATCCAATAGGTGTTATGTGTCATTGGAAGAACATTTAGGTCATTTTCGTATTTTCGTCCTCCCTACACTTAATCTTGTCCAATTAGGGTTTTTAACCAATCTTGTGCACCCAATAGGTGTTTTGTGTCATTGGATGAACATTTAGGTCATTTTCGTCCTCCCTACACTTTATCTTGTCCAATTAGGGTTTCTAACCAATCTTGTGCATCCAATTGGTGTTTTTGTGTCATTGGATGAACAATTAGGTCATTTTCGTCCTCCCTAGGATAATTCTTGTCCAATTAGGGTTTTTAACCAATCTTGTGCATCCAATATGTGTTTTGTGTCATTGGATCAATATTTGGGCCATTTTCGTCCTCCTTAGGCTAATTTATATCCAATTAGGGTTTTTAACAAATCATGTGCATCCAATAGGTGTTTTGTGTCACTGGATGAACATTTAGGTCATTTTCGTCCTCCCTACACTTAATCTTGTCCAATTCGGGTTTTTAACCAATCTTGTGCATCCAATAGGTGTTTTGTGTCATTGGAAGAACATTTAGGTCATTTTCGTATTTTCGTCCTCCCTACACTTAATCTTGTCCAATTAGGGTTTTTAACCAATCTTGTGCACCCAATAAGTGTTTTGTGTCATTGGATGAACATTTAGGTCATTTTCGTCCTCCCTACACTTAATCTTGCCCAATTAGGGTTTCTAACCAATCTTGTGCATCCAATTGGTGTTTTTGTGTCATTGGATGAACAATTAGGTCATTTTCGTCCTCCCTAGGCTAAATCTTTTCCAATTAGGGTTTTTAACTAATCTTGTGCATCCAATAGGTGTTTTTGTGTCATTGGATCAATATTTAGACCATTTTCGTCCTCCCTACACTTAATCTTGTCCAATTAGGGTTTTTAACCAATCTTGTCCATCCAATAGGTGTTTTGTGTCATTGGATGAACATTTAGGTCATTTTCGTCCCTCCTACACTTAATCTTGTCCAATTTGGGTTTTTAACCAATCTTGTGCATCCAATAGGTGTTTTGTGTCATTGGATGAACATTTAGGTCATTTTGGTCCTCCCTACAC
>JBBPBS010000866.1:74500-109821 GCA_037974835.1 Cicer judaicum
GTGCATCCAATTGGTGTTTTTGTGTCATTGGATGAACAATTAGGTCATTTTCGTCCTCCCTAGGATAATTCTTGTCCAATTAGGGTTTTTAACCAATCTTGTGCATCCAATATGTGTTTTGTGTCATTGGATCAATATTTGGGCCATTTTCGTCCTCCCTAGGCTAATTTTTATCCAATTAGGGTTTTTAACAAATCATGTGCATCCAATAGGTGTTTTGTGTCATTGGATGAACATTTAGGTCATTTTGGTCCTCCCTACACTAAATCTTGTCCAATTACGGTTTCTAACCAATCTTGTTCCTCCGATAGGTGTTTTAGTGTCTTTGGATGAACTATTAGGTCATTTTCGTCCTCCCTAAGCTAATTCTTGTCGAATTAGGGTTTTTAACCAATCTTGTGCATCCAATAGGTGTTTTGTGTCATTGGATGAACATTTAAGTCATTTTCGTCCACCGTAGGCTAATTCTTGTCCAATTAGGGTTTTTAACCAATCTTGTGCATCCAATAGGTGTTTTGTGTCATTGGATGAACATTTAGGTCATTTTTGTGCTCCCTACACTTAATCTTGTCCAATTAGGGTTTTTAACCAATCTTGTGCATCCAATAGGTGTTTTGTGTCATTTGAAGAACATTTAGGTCATTTTCGTATTTTCGTCCTCCCTACACTTAATCTTGTCCAATTAGGGTTTTTAACCAATCTTGTGCACCCAATAGGTGTTTTGTGTCATTGGATGAACATTTAGGTCATTTTCGTCCTCCCTACACTTTATCTTGTCCAATTAGGGTTTCTAACCAATCTTGTGCATCCAATTGGTGTTTTTGTGTCATTGGATGAACAATTAGGTCATTTTCGTCCTGCCTAGGATAATTCTTGTTCAATTAGGGTTTTTAACCAATCTTGTGCATCCAATATGTGTTTTGTGTCATTGGATCAATATTTGGTCCATTTTCGTCCTCCCTAGGATAATTTTTATTCAATTAGGGTTTTTAACAAATCATGTGCACCCAATAGGTGTTTTGTGTCACTAGATGAACATTTAGGTCATTTTCGTCCTCCCTACACTTAATCTTGTCCAATTAGGGTTTTTAACCAATCTTGTGCATCCAATAGGTGTTTTGTGTCATTGGAAGAACATTTAGGTCATTTTCGTATTTTCGTCCTCCCTACACTTAATCTTGTCCAATTAGGGTTTTTAACCAATCTTGTGCACCCAATAGGTGTTTTGTGTCATTGGATGAACATTTAGGTCATTTTCGTCCCCCCTACACTTTATCTTGTCAAATTAAGGTTTCTAACCAATCTTGTGCATCCAATTGGTGTTTTTGTGTCATTGGATGAACAATTAGGTTATTTTCGTCCTCCCTAGGATAATTCTTGTCCAATTAGTGTTTTTAACCAATCTTGTGCATCCAATATGTGTTTTGTGTCATTCGATCAATATTTGGGCCATTTTCGTCCTCCCTAGGCTAATTTTTATCCAATTAGGGTTTTTAACAAATCATGTGCATCCAATAGGTGTTTTGTGTCATTGGATGAACAGTTAGGTCATTTTGGTCCTCCCTACACTAAATCTTGTCCAATTAGGGTTTCTAACCAATCTTGTTCCTTCGATAGGTGTTTTAGTGTCATTGGATGAACAATTAGGTCATTTTCGTCCTCCCTAAGCTAATTCTTGTCGAATTAGGGTTTTTAACCAATCTTGTGCATCCAATAGGTGTTTTGTGTCATTGGGTGAACATTTAGGTCATTTTCGTCCACCGTAGGCTAATTCTTGTCCAATTAGGGTTTTTAACCAATCTTGTGCATCCAATAGGTGTTTTGTGTCATTGGATGAACATTTAGGTCATTTTCGTCCTCCCTACACTTAATCTTATCCAATTAGGGTTTTTAACCAATCTTGTGCATCCAATGGGTGTTTTTGTGTCATTGGATGAACAATTAGGTCATTTTCGTCCTCCCTAGGCTAAATGTTTTCCAATTAGGGTTTTTAACTAATCTTGTGCATCCAATAGGTGTTTTTGTGTCATTGGATCAATATTTAGACCATTTTCGTCCTCCCTACACTTAATCTTGTCCAATTAGGGTTTTTAACCAATCTTGTGCATCCAATAGGTGTTTTGTGTCATTGGATGAACATTTAGGTCATTTTCGTCCCTCCTACACTTAATCTTGTCCAATTTGGGTTTTTAACCAATCTTGTGCATCCAATAGGTGTTTTGTGTCATTGGATGAACAATTAGGTCATTTCGTCCTCCCTACACTTAATCTTGTCCAATTAGGGTTTTTAACCAATCTTGTGCATCCAATAGGTTTTTGTGTCATTGGAAAAACATTTAGGTCATTTTCGTATTTTCGTCCTCCCTACACTTAATCTTGTCCAATTAGGGTATTTAACCAATCTTGTGCATCCAATAGGTGTTTTGTGTCATTGGATGAATATTTAGGTCATTTTCGTCTTCCCTACACTTAATCTTATCCAATTAGGGTTTTTAACCAATCTTGTGCATCCAATAGGGGTTTTGTGTCATCGGATGAACATTTAGGTCATTTTTGTCCACCCTAGGCTAATTCTTGTCCAATTAGGGTTTTTGACCAATCTTGTGCATCCAATAGGTGTTTTGTGTCATTGGATGAACATTTAGGTCATTTTCGTCCTCCCTACACTTTATCTTGTCCAATTAGGGTTTCTAACCAATCTTGTGCATCCAATTGGTGTTTTTGTGTCATTGGATGAACAATTAAGTCATTTTCGTCCTCCCTATGATAATTCTTGTCCAATTAGGGTTTTTAACCAATCTTGTGCATCCAATAGGTGTTTTGTGTCATTGGATGAACATTTAGGTCATTTTCGTCCTCCCTACACTTAATCTTGTCCAATTAGGGTTTTTAACCAATCTTGTGCATCCAATATGTGTTTTGTGTCATTGGATCAATATTTGGGCCATTTTCGTCCTCCCTAGGCTAATTTTTATCCAATTAGGGTTTTTAACAAATCATGTGCATCCAATAGGTGTTTTGTGTCATTGGAAGAACATTTAGGTCATTTTCGTATTTTCGTCCTCCCTACACTTAATCTTGTCCAATTAGGGTTTTTAACCAATCTTGTGCACCCAATAGGTGTTTTGTGTCATTGGATGAACATTTAGGTCATTTTCGTCCTCCCTACGCTTTATCTTGTCCAATTAGGGTTTCTAACCAATCTTGTGCATCCAATTGGTGTTTTTGTGTCATTGGATGAACAATTAGGTCATTTTCGTCCTCCCTAGGATAATTCTTGTCCAATTAGGGTTTTTAACCAATCTTGTGCATCCAATATGTGTTTTGTGTCATTGGATCAATATTTGGGCCATTTTCGTCCTCCCTAGGCTAATTTTTATCCAATTACCGTTTTTAACAAATCATGTGCATCCAATAGGTGTTTTGTGTCACTGGATGAACATTTAGGTCATTTTCGTCCTCCCTACACTTAATCTTGTCCAATTCGGGTTTTTAACCAATCTTGTGCATCCAATAGGTGTTTTGTGTCATTGGAAGAACATTTAGGTCATTTTCGTATTTTCGTCCTCCCTACACTTAATCTTGTCCAATTAGGGTTTTTAACCAATCTTGTGCACCCAATAAGTGTTTTGTGTCATTGGATGAACATTTAGGTCATTTTCGTCCTCCCTACACTTAATCTTGCCCAATTAGGGTTTCTAACCAATCTTGTGCATCCAATTGGTGTTTTTGTGTCATTGGATGAACAATTAGGTCATTTTCGTCCTCCCTAGGCTAAATCTTTTCCAATTAGGGTTTTTAACTAATCTTGTGCATCCAATAGGTGTTTTTGTGTCATTGGATCAATATTTAGACCATTTTCGTCCTCCCTACACTTAATCTTGTCCAGTTAGGGTTTTTAACCCATCTTGTGCATCCAATTGGTGTTTTGTGTCATTGGATGAACATTTAGGTCATTTTCGTCCCTCCTACACTTAATCTTGTCCAATTTGGGTTTTTGACCAATCTTGTGCATCCAATAGGTGTTTTGTGTCATTGGATGAACATTTAGGTCATTTTCGTCCTCCCTACACTTAATCTTGTCCAATTAGGGTTTTTAACCAATCTTGTGCATCCAATAGGTGTTTTGTGTCATTGGAAGAACATTTAGGTCATTTTCGTATTTTCGTCCTCCCTACACTTAATCTTGTCCAATTAGGGTTTTTAACCAATCTTGTGCACCCAATAGGTGTTTTGTGTCATTGGATGAACATTTAGGTCATTTTCGTCCTCCCTACACTTTATCTTGTCCAATTAGGGTTTCTAACCAATCTTGTGCATCCAGTTGGTGTTTTTGTGTCATTGGATGAACAATTAGGTCATTTTCGTCCTCCCTAGGATAATTCTTGTCCAATTAGGGTTTTTAACCAATCTTGTGCATCCAATATGTGTTTTGTGTCATTGGATCAATATTTGGGCCATTTTCGTCCTCCCTAGGCTAATTTTTATCCAATTAGGGTTTTTAACCAATCTTGTGCATCCAATAGGTGTTTTGTGTCATTGGATGAACATTTAGGTCATTTTCGTCCACCGTAGGCTAATTCTTGTCCAATTAGGGTCTTTAACCAATCTTGTGCATCCAATATGCGTTTTGTGTCATTGGATCAATATTTAGACCATTTTCGTCCTCCCTACACTTTATCTTGTCCAATTAGGGTTTCTAACCAATCTTGTGCATCCAATTGGTGTTTTTGTGTCATTGGATGAACAATTAGGTCATTTTCGTCCTCCCTAGGATAATTCTTGTCCAATTAGGGTTTTTAACCAATCTTGTGCATCCAATATGTGTTTTGTGTCATTGGATCAATATTTGGGCCATTTTCGTCCTCCCTAGGCTAATTTTTATCCAATTAGGGTTTTTAACAAATCATGTGCATCCAATAGGTGTTTTGTGTCATTGGATCAATATTTGGGCCATTTTCGTCCTCCCTAGGCTAATTTTTATCCAATTAGGGTTTTTAACAAATCTTGTGCATCCAATAGGTGTTTTGTGTCATTTGAAGAACATTTAGGTCATTTTCGTATTTTCGTCCTCCCTACACTTAATCTTGTCCAATTAGGGTTTTTAACCAATCTTGTGCACCCAATAGGTGTTTTGTGTCATTGGATGAACATTTAGGTCATTTTCGTCCTCCCTACACTTTATCTTGTCCAATTAGGGTTTCTAACCAATCTTGTGCATCCAATTGGTGTTTTTGTGTCATTGGATGAACAATTAGGTCATTTTCGTCCTCCCTAGGATAATTCTTGTCCAATTAGGGTTTTTAACCAATCTTGTGCATCCAATATGTGTTTTGTGTCATTGGATCAATATTTGGGCCATTTTCGTCCTCCTTAGGCTAATTTATATCCAATTAGGGTTTTTAACAAATCATGTGCATCCAATAGGTGTTTTGTGTCACTAGATGAACATTTAGGTCATTTTCGTCCTCCCTACACTTAATCTTGTCCAATTCGGGTTTTTAACCAATCTTGTGCATCCAATAGGTGTTTTGTGTCATTGGAAGAACATTTAGGTCATTTTCGTATTTTCGTCCTCCCTACACTTAATCTTGTCCAATTAGGGTTTTTAACCAATCTTGTGCACCCAATAGGTGTTTTGTGTCATTGGATGAACATTTAGGTCATTTTCGTCCTCCCTACACTTTATCTTGTCCAATTAGGGTTTCTAACCAATCTTGTGCATCCAATTGGTGTTTTTGTGTCATTGGATGAACAATTAGGTCATTTTCGTCCTCCCTAGGATAATTCTTGTCCAATTAGGGTTTTTAACCAATCTTGTGCATCCAATATGTGTTTTGTGTCATTGGATCAATATTTGGGCCATTTTCGTCCTCCCTGGGCTAATTTTTATCCAATTAGGGTTTTTAACAAATCATGTGCATCCAATAGGTGTTTTGTGTCACTGGATGAACATTTAGGTCATTTTCACCCTCCCTAAACTTAATCTTGTCCAGTTAGGGTTTTTAACCAATCTGGTCCATCCAATAGGTGTTTTGTGTCATTGGAAGAACATTTAGGTCATTTTCGTATTTTCGTCCTCCCTACACTTAATCTTGTCCAATTAGGGTTTTTAACCAATCTTGTGCACCCAATAGGTGTTTTGTGTCATTGGATGAACATTTAGGTCATTTTCGTCCTCCCTACACTTTATCTTGTCCAATTAGGGTTTCTAACCAATCTTGTGCATCCAATTGGTGTTTTTGTGTGATTGGATGAACATTTAGGTCATTTTCGTCCTCCCTAGGATAATTCTTGTCCAATTAGGGTTTTTAACCAATCTTGTGCATCCAATATGTGTTTTGTGTCATTGGATCAATATTTGGGCCATTTTCGTCCTCCCTAGGCTAATTTTTATCCAATTAGGGTTTTTAACAAATCATGTGCATCCAATAGGTGTTTTGTGTCATTGGATGAACATTTAGGTCATTTTGGTCCTCCCTACACTAAATCTTGTCCAATTAGGGTTTCTAACCAATCTTGTTCCTCCGATAGGTGTTTTAGTGTCATTGGATGAACAATTAGGTTATTTTCGTCCTCCCTAAGCTAATTCTTGTCGAATTAGGGTTTTTAACCAATCTTGTGCATCCAATAGGTGTTTTGTGTCATTGGATTAACATTTAGGTCATTTTCGTCCACCGTAGGCTAATTCTTGTCCAATTAGGGTTTTTAACCAATCTTGTGCATCCAATAGGTGTTTTGTGTCATTGGATGAACATTTAGGTCATTTTCGTCCTCCATACACTTAATCTTGTCCAATTAGGGTTTTTAACCAATCTTGTGCATCCAATGGGTCTTTTTGTGTCATTGGATAAACAATTAGGTCATTTTCGTCCTCCCTAGGCTAAATCTTTTCCAATTAGGGTTTTTAACTAATCTTGTGCATCCAATAGGTGTTTTTGTGTCATTGGATCAATATTTAGACCATTTTCGTCCTCCCTACACTTAATCTTGTCCAATTAGGGTTTTTAACCAATCTTGTGCATCCAATAGGTGTTTTGTGTCATTGGATGAACATTTAGGTCATTTTCGTCCCCCCTACACTTAATCTTGTCCAATTTGGGTTTTTAACCAATCTTGTGCATCCAATAGGTGTTTTGTGTCATTGGATGAACATTTAGGTCATTTTGGTCCTCCCTACACCAAATCTTGTCCAATTAGGGTTTCAAACCAATCTTGTTCCTCCGATAGGTGTTTTAGTGTCATTGGATGAACAATTAGGTTATTTTCGTCCTCCCTAAGCTAATTCTTGTCGAATTAGGGTTTTTAACCAATCTTGTGCATCCAATAGGTGTTTTGTGTCATTGGATTAACATTTAGGTCATTTTCGTCCTCCCTAGGATAATTCTTGTCCAATTAGGGTTTTTAACCAATCTTGTGCATCCAATATGTGTTTTGTGTCATTGGATCAATATTTGGGCCATTTTCGTCCTCCCTAGGCTAATTTTTATCCAATTAGGGTTTTTAACAAATCATGTGCATCCAATAGGTGTTTTGTGTCATTGGATGAACATTTAGGTCATTTTGGTCCTCCCTACACTAAATCTTGTCCAATTAGGGTTTCTAACCAATCTTGTTCCTCCGATAGGTGTTTTAGTGTCATTGGATGAACAATTAGGTTATTTTCGTCCTCCCTAAGCTAATTCTTGTCGAATTAGGGTTTTTAACCAATCTTGTGCATCCAATAGGTGTTTTGTGTCATTGGATGAACATTTAGGTCATTTTCGTCCTCCCTACACTTAATCTTGTCCAATTAGGGTTTTTAACCAATCTTGTGCATCCAATGGGTCTTTTTGTGTCATTGGATAAACAATTAGGTCATTTTCGTCCTCCCTAGGCTAAATCTTTTCCAATTAGGGTTTTTAACTAATCTTGTGCATCCAATAGGTGTTTTTGTGTCATTGGATCAATATTTAGACCATTTTCGTCCTCCCTACACTTAATCTTGTCCAATTAGGGTTTTTAACCAATCTTGTGCATCCAATAGGTGTTTTGTGTCATTGGATTAACATTTAGGTCATTTTCGTCCACCGTAGGCTAATTCTTGTCCAATTAGGGTTTTTAACCAATCTTGTGCATCCAATAGGTGTTTTGTGTCATTGGATGAACATTTAGGTCATTTTCGTCCTCCCTACACTTAATCTTGTCCAATTAGGGTTTTTAACCAATCTTGTGCACCCAATAGGTGATTTGTGTCGTTGGATGAACATTTAGGTCATTTTCGTCCTCCCTACACTTTATCTTGTCCAATTAGGGTTTCTAACCAATCTTGTGCATCCAATTGGTGTTTTTGTGTCATTGGATGAACAATTAGGTCATTTTCGTCCTCCCTAGGATAATTCTTGTCCAATTAGGGTTTTTAACCAATCTTGTGCATCCAATATGTGTTTTGTGTAATTGGATCAATATTTGGGCCATTTTCGTCCTCCCTAGGCTAATTTTTATCCAATTAAGGTTTTTAACAAATCATGTGCATCTCATAGGTGTTTTGTGTCATTGGATGAACATTTAGGTCATTTTGGTCCTCCCTACAATAAATCTTGTCCAATTAGGGTTTCTAACCAATCTTGTTCCTCCAATAGGTGTTTTAGTGTCATTGGATGAACAATTAGGTCATTTTCGTCCTCCCTAAGCTAATTCTTGTCGAATTAGGGTTTTTAACCAATCTTGTGCATCCAATAGGTGTTTTGTGTCATTGGATGAACATTTAGGTCATTTTCGTCCACCGTAGGCTAATTCTTGTCCAATTAGGGTTTTTAACCAATCTTGTGCATCCAATAGGTGTTTTGTGTCATTGGATGAACATTTAGGTCATTTTCGTCCCTCCTACACTTAATCTTGTCCAATTTGGGTTTTTAACCAATCTTGTGCATCCAATAGGTGTTTTGTGTCATTGGATGAACAATTAGGTCATTTCGTCCTCCCTACACTTAATCTTGTCCAATTAGGGTTTTTAACCAATCTTGTGCATCCAATAGGTGTTTTGTGTCATTGGAAAAACATTTAGGTCATTTTCGTATTTTCGTCCTCCCTACACTTAATCTTGTCCAATTAGGGTATTTAACCAATCTTGTGCATCCAATAGGTGTTTTGTGTCATTGGATGAATATTTAGGTCATTTTCGTCTTCCCTACACTTAATCTTATCCAATTAGGGTTTTTAACCAATCTTGTGCATCCAATAGGGGTTTTGTGTCATCGGATGAACATTTAGGTCATTTTTGTCCACCCTAGGCTAATTCTTGTCCAATTAGGGTTTTTGACCAATCTTGTGCATCCAATAGGTGTTTTGTGTCATTGGATGAACATTTAGGTCATTTTCGTCCTCCCTACACTTTATCTTGTCCAATTAGGGTTTCTAACCAATCTTGTGCATCCAATTCGTGTTTTTGTGTCATTGGATGAACAATTAGGTCATTTTCGTCCTCCCTAGGATAATTCTTGTCCAATTAGGGTTTTGAACCAATCTTGTGCATCCAATATGTGTTTTGTGTCATTGGATCAATATTTGGGCCATTTTCGTCCTCCCTAGGCTAATTTTTATCCAATTAGGGTTTTTAAAAAATCATGTGCATCCAATAGGTGTTTTGTGTCACTCGATGAACATTTAGGTCATTTTCGTCCTCCCTACACGTAATCTTGTCCAATTAGGGTTTCTGACCAATCTTCTTCCTCCGATAGGTGTTTTAGTGTCATTGGATGAACAATTAGGTCATTTTCGTCCTCCCTAAGCTAATTCTTGTCGAATTAGGGTTTTTAACCAATCTTGTGCATCCAATAGGTGTTTTGTGTCATTGGATGAACATTTAGGTCATTTTCGTCCACCGTAGGCTAATTCTTGTCCAATTAGGGTTTTTAACCAATCTTGTGCATCCAATATGCGTTTTGTGTCATTGGATCAATATTTGGGCCATTTTCGTCCTCCCTAGGCTAATTTTTATCCAATTAGGGTTTTTAACAAATCATGTGCATCCAATAGGTGTTTTGTGTCACTGGATGAACATTTAGGTCATTTTCGTCCTCCCTACACTTAATCTTGTCCAATTAGGGTTTTTAACCAATCTGGTGCATCCAATACGTGTTTTGTGTCATTGGAAGAACATTTAGGTCATTTTCGTATTTTCGTCCTCCCTACATTTAATCTTGTCCAATTAGGGTTTTTAACCAATCTTGTGCACCCAATAGGTGTTTTGTGTCATTGGATGAACATTTAAGTCATTTTCGTCCTCCCTACACTTTATCTTGTCCAATTAGGGTTTCTAACCAATCTTGTGCATCCAATTGGTGTTTTTGTGTCATTGGATGAACAATTAGGTCATTTTCGTCCTCCCTAGGATAATTCTTGTCCAATTAGGGTTTTGAACCAATCTTGTGCATCCAATATGTGTTTTGTGTCATTGGATCAATATTTGGGCCATTTTCGTCCTCCCTAGGCTAATTTTTATCCAATTAGGGTTTTTAAAAAATCATGTGCATCCAATAGGTGTTTTGTGTCACTGGATGAACATTTAGGTCATTCTCGTCCTCCCTACACTTAATCTTGTCCAATTCGGGTTTTTAACCAATCTTGTGCATCCAATAGGTGTTTTGTGTCATTGGAAGAACATTTAGGTCATTTTGGTCCTCCCTACACTAAATCTTGTCCAATTAGGGTTTCTAACCAATCTTGTTCCTCCGATAGGTGTTTTAGTGTCATTGGATGAACAATTAGGTCATTTTCGTCCTCCCTTAGCTAATTCTTGTCGAATTAGGGTTTTTAACCAATCTTGTGCATCCAATAGGTGTTTTGTGTCATTGGATGAACATTTAGGTCATTTTCGTCCTCCCTAGGATAATTCTTGTCCAATTAGGGTTGTTAACCAATCTTGTGCATCCAATATGTGTTTTGTGTCATTGGATCAATATTTGGGCCATTTTCGTCCTCCCTAGGCTAATTTTTATCGAATTAGGGTTTTTAACAAATCATGTGCATCCAATAGGTGTTTTGTGTCATTGGATGAACATTTAGGTCATTTTGGTCCTCCCTACACTAAATCTTGTCCAATTAGGGTTTCTAACCAATCTTGTTCCTCCGATAGGTGTTTTAGTGTCATTGGATGAACAATTAGGTTATTTTCGTCCTCCCTAAGCTAATTCTTGTCGAATTAGGGTTTTTAACCAATCTTGTGCATCCAATAGGTGTTTTGTGTCATTGGATGAACATTTAGGTCATTTTCGTCCTCCCTAGGCTAATTCTTGTCCAATTAGGGTTTTTAACCAATCTTGTGCATCCAATAGGAGTTTTGTGTCATTGGATGAACATTTAGGTCATTTTCGTCCTCCCTACACTTAATCTTGTCCAATTAGGGTTTTTAACCAATCTTGTGCATCCAATAGGTGTTTTGTGTCATTGGATGAACATTTAGGTCATTTTGGTCCTCCCTACACTAAATCTTGTCCAATTACGGTTTCTAACCAATCTTGTTCCTCCGATAGGTGTTTTAGTGTCTTTGGATGAACTATTAGGTCATTTTCGTCCTCCCTAAGCTAATTCTTGTCGAATTAGGGTTTTTAACCAATCTTGTGCATCCAATAGGTGTTTTGTGTCATTGGATGAACATTTAGGTCATTTTCGTCCACCGTAGGCTAATTCTTGTCCAATTAGGGTTTTTAACCAATCTTGTGCATCCAATATGCGTTTTGTGTCATTGGATCAATATTTGGGCCATTTTCGTCCTCCCTAGGCTAATTTTTATCCAATTAGGGTTTTTAACAAATCATGTGCATCCAATAGGTGTTTTGTGTCACTGGATGAACATTTAGGTCATTTTCGTCCTCCCTACACTTATTCTTGTCCAATTAGGGTTTTTAACCAATCTGGTGCATCCAATAGGTGTTTTGTGTCATTGGAAGAACATTTAGGTCATTTTCGTATTTTCGTCCTCCCTACACTTAATCTTGTCCAATTAGGGTTTTTAACCAATCTTGTGCACCCAATAGGTGTTTTGTGTCATTGGATGAACATTTAGGTCATTTTCGTCCACCGTAGGCTAATTCTTGTCCAATTAGGGTTTTTAACCAATCTTGTGCATCCAATATGCGTTTTGTGTCATTGGATCAATATTTGGGCCATTTTCGTCCTCCCTAGGCTAATTTTTATCCAATTAGGGTTTTTAACAAATCATGTGCATCCAATAGGTGTTTTGTGTCACTGGATGAACATTTAGGTCATTTTCGTCCTCCCTACACTTAATCTTGTCCAATTAGGGTTTTTAACCAATCTGGTGCATCCAAT
Organism: Cicer judaicum; assembly: GCA_037974835.1. Lineage (NCBI taxonomy): Eukaryota > Viridiplantae > Streptophyta > Magnoliopsida > Fabales > Fabaceae > Cicer > Cicer judaicum. The sequence continues at coordinate 86,813 of JBBPBS010000866.1, forward strand.
AGGTGTTTTGTGTCATTGGAAGAACATTTAGGTCATTTTCGTATTTTCGTCGTCCCTACACTTAATCTTGTCCAATTAGGGTTTTTAACCAATCTTGTGCACCCAATAGGTGTTTTGTGTCATTGGATGAACATTTAGGTCATTTTCGTCCTCCCTACACTTTATCTTGTCCAATTAGGGTTTCTAACCAATCTTGTGCATCCAATTGGTGTTTTTGTGTGATTGGATGAACAATTAGGTCATTTTCGTCCTCCCTAGGATAATTCTTGTCCAATTAGGGTTTTTAACCAATCTTGTGCATCCAATATGTGTTTTGTGTCATTGGATCAATATTTGGGCCATTTTCGTCCTCCCTAGGCTAATTTTTATCCAATTAGGGTTTTTAACAAATCATGTGCATCCAATAGGTGTTTTGTGTCATTGGATGAACATTTAGGTCATTTTGGTCCTCCCTACACTAAATCTTGTCCAATTAGGGTTTCTAACCAATCTTGTTCCTCCGATAGGTGTTTTAGTGTCATTGGATGAACAATTAGGTTATTTTCGTCCTCCCTAAGCTAATTCTTGTCGAATTAGGGTTTTTAACCAATCTTGTGCATCCAATAGGTGTTTTGTGTCATTGGATGAACATTTAGGTCATTTTCGTCCTCCCTACACTTAATCTTGTCCAATTAGGGTTTTTAACCAATCTTGTGCATCCAATGGGTCTTTTTGTGTCATTGGATAAACAATTAGGTCATTTTCGTCCTCCCTAGGCTAAATCTTTTCCAATTAGGGTTTTTAACTAATCTTGTGCATCCAATAGGTGTTTTTGTGTCATTGGATCAATATTTAGACCATTTTCGTCCTCCCTACACTTAATCTTGTCCAATTAGGGTTTTTAACCAATCTTGTGCATCCAATAGGTGTTTTGTGTCATTGGATGAACATTTAGGTCATTTTCGTCCCCCCTACACTTAATCTTGTCCAATTTGGGTTTTTAACCAATCTTGTGCATCCAATAGGTGTTTTGTGTCATTGGATGAACATTTAGGTCATTTTGGTCCTCCCTACACCAAATCTTGTCCAATTAGGGTTTCAAACCAATCTTGTTCCTCCGATAGGTGTTTTAGTGTCATTGGATGAACAATTAGGTTATTTTCGTCCTCCCTAAGCTAATTCTTGTCGAATTAGGGTTTTTAACCAATCTTGTGCATCCAATAGGTGTTTTTGTGTCATTGGATCAATATTTAGACCATTTTCGTCCTCCCTACACTTAATCTTGTCCAATTAGGGTTTTTAACCAATCTTGTGCATCCAATAGGTGTTTTGTGTCATTGGATGAACATTTAGGTCATTTTCGTCCCTCCTACACTTAATCTTGTCCAATTTGGGTTTTTAACCAATCTTGTGCATCCAATAGGTGTTTTGTGTCATTGGATGAACAATTAGGTCATTTCGTCCTCCCTACACTTAATCTTGTCCAATTAGGGTTTTTAACCAATCTTGTGCATCCAATAGGTTTTTGTGTCATTGGAAAAACATTTAGGTCATTTTCGTATTTTCGTCCTCCCTACACTTAATCTTGTCCAATTAGGGTATTTAACCAATCTTGTGCATCCAATAGGTGTTTTGTGTCATTGGATGAATATTTAGGTCATTTTCGTCTTCCCTACACTTAATCTTATCCAATTAGGGTTTTTAACCAATCTTGTGCATCCAATAGGGGTTTTGTGTCATCGGATGAACATTTAGGTCATTTTTGTCCACCCTAGGCTAATTCTTGTCCAATTAGGGTTTTTGACCAATCTTGTGCATCCAATAGGTGTTTTGTGTCATTGGATGAACATTTAGGTCATTTTCGTCCTCCCTACACTTTATCTTGTCCAATTAGGGTTTCTAACCAATCTTGTGCATCCAATTCGTGTTTTTGTGTCATTGGATGAACAATTAGGTCATTTTCGTCCTCCCTAGGATAATTCTTGTCCAATTAGGGTTTTGAACCAATCTTGTGCATCCAATATGTGTTTTGTGTCATTGGATCAATATTTGGGCCATTTTCGTCCTCCCTAGGCTAATTTTTATCCAATTAGGGTTTTTAAAAAATCATGTGCATCCAATAGGTGTTTTGTGTCACTCGATGAACATTTAGGTCATTTTCGTCCTCCCTACACTTAATCTTGTCCAATTAGGGTTTCTGACCAATCTTCTTCCTCCGATAGGTGTTTTAGTGTCATTGGATGAACAATTAGGTCATTTTCGTCCTCCCTAAGCTAATTCTTGTCGAATTAGGGTTTTTAACCAATCTTGTGCATCCAATAGGTGTTTTGTGTCATTGGATGAACATTTAGGTCATTTTCGTCCACCGTAGGCTAATTCTTGTCCAATTAGGGTTTTTAACCAATCATGTGCATCTAATATGCGTTTTGTGTCATTGGATCAATATTTGGGCCATTTTCGTCCTCCCTAGGCTAATTTTTATCCAATTAGGGTTTTTAACAAATCATGTGCATCCAATAGGTGTTTTGTGTCACTGGATGAACATTTAGGTCATTTTCGTCCTCCCTACACTTAATCTTGTCCAATTAGGGTTTTTAACCAATCTGGTGCATCCAATAGGTGTTTTGTGTCATTGGAAGAACATTTAGGTCATTTTCGTATTTTCGTCCTCCCTACACTTAATCTTGTCCAATTAGGGTTTTTAACCAATCTTGTGCACCCAATAGGTGTTTTGTGTCATTGGATGAACATTTAGGTCATTTTCGTCCTCCCTACACTTTATCTTGCCCAATTAGGGTTTCTAACCAATCTTGTGCATCCAATTGGTGTTTTTGTGTGATTGGATGAACAATTAGGTCATTTTCGTCCTCCCTAGGATAATTCTTGTCCAATTAGGGTTTTTAACCAATCTTGTGCATCCAATATGTGTTTTGTGTCATTGGATCAATATTTGGGCCATTTTCGTCCTCTCTAGGCTAATTTTTATCCAATTAGGGTTTTTAACAAATCATGTGCATCCAATAGGTGTTTTGTGTCATTGGATGAACATTTAGGTCATTTTGGTCCTCCCTACACTAAATCTTGTCCAATTAGGGTTTCTAACCAATCTTGTTGCTCCGATAGGTGTTTTAGTGTCATTGGATGAACAATTAGGTTATTTTCGTCCTCCCTAAGCTAATTCTTGTCGAATTAGGGTTTTTAACCAATCTTGTGCATCCAATAGGTGTTTTGTGTCATTGGATTAACATTTAGGTCATTTTCGTCCACCGTAGGCTAATTCTTGTCCAATTAGGGTTTTTAACCAATCTTGTGCATCCAATAGGTGTTTTGTGTCATTGGGTGAACATTTAGGTCATTTTCGTCCTCCCTACACTTAATCTTGTCCAATTAGGGTTTTTAACCAATCTTGTGCATCCAATGGGTCTTTTTGTGTCATTGGATGAACAATTAGGTCATTTTCGTCCTCCCTAGGCTAAATCTTTTCCAATTAGGGTTTTTAACTAATCTTGTGCATCCAATAGGTGTTTTTGTGTCATTGGATCAATATTTAGACCATTTTCGTCCTCCCTACACTTAATCTTGTCCAATTAGGGTTTTTAACCAATCTTGTGGATCCGATAGGTGTTTTGTGTCATTGGATGAACATTTAGGTCATTTTCGTCCCTCCTACACTTAATCTTGTCCAATTTGGGTTTTTAACCAATCTTGTGCATCCAATAGGTGTTTTGTGTCATTGGATGAACATTTAGGTCATTTTCGTCCTCCCTACACTTAATCTTGTCCAATTAGGGTTTTTAACCAATCTTGTGCATCCAATGGGTCTTTTTGTGTCATTGGATAAACAATTAGGTCATTTTCGTCCTCCCTAGGCTAAATCTTTTCCAATTAGGGTTTTTAACTAATCTTGTGCATCCAATAGGTGTTTTTGTGTCATTGGATCAATATTTAGACCATTTTCGTCCTCCCTACACTTAATCTTGTCCAATTAGGGTTTTTAACCAATCTTGTGCATCCAATAGGTGTTTTGTGTCATTGGATGAACATTTAGGTCATTTTCGTCCCTCCTACACTTAATCTTGTCCAATTTGGGTTTTTAACCAATCTTGTGCATCCAATAGGTGTTTTGTGTCATTGGATGAACATTTAGGTCATTTTGCTCCTCCCTACACTAAATCTTGTCCAATTAGGGTTTCAAACCAATCTTGTTCCTCCTATAGGTGTTTTAGTGTCATTGGATGAACAATTAGGTTATTTTCGTCCTCCCTAAGCTAATTCTTGTCGAATTAGGGTTTTTAACCAATCTTGTGCATCCAATAGGTGTTTTGTGTCATTGGATGAACATTTAGGTCATTTTCGTCCACCGTAGGCTAATTCTTGTCCAATTAGGGTTTTTAACCAATCTTGTGCATCCAATAGGTGTTTTGTGTCATTGGATGAACATTTAGGTCATTTTCGCCCTCCCTACACTTAATCTTGTCCAATTAGGGTTTTTAACCAATCTTGTGCATCCAATGGGTGTTTTTGTGTCATTGGATGAACAATTAGGTCATTTTCGTCCTCCCTAGGCTAAATCTTTTCCAATTAGGGTTTTTAACTAATCTTGTGCATCCAATAGGTGTCTTTGTGTCATTGGATCAATATTTAGACCATTTTCGTCCTACCTACACTTAATCTTGTCCAATTAGGGTTTTTAACCAATCTTGTGCATCCAATAGGTGTTTTGTGTCATTGGATGAACATTTAGGTCATTTTCGTCCACCGTAGGCTAATTCTTGTCCAATTAGGGTTTTTAACCAATCTTGTGCATCCAATAGGTGTTTTGTGTCATTGGATGAACATTTAGGTCATTTTCGCCCTCCCTACACTTAATCTTGTCCAATTAGGGTTTTTAACCAATCTTGTGCATCCAATAGGTGTTTTGTGTCATTGGATGAACATTTAGGTCATTTTCGTCCTCCCTAGGCTAATTCTTATCCAATTAGGGTTTTTAACCAATCTTGTGCATCCAATAGGTGCTTTGTGTCATTGGATGAATATGTAGGTCATTTTCGTGCTCCTTACACTTAATCTTGTCCAATTAGAGTTTTTGACCAATCTTGTGCATCCAATAGGTGTTTTGTGTCATTGGATGAACATTTAGGTCATTTTCGTCCTCCCTACACTTTATCTTATCCAATTAGGGTTTCTAACCAATCTTGTGCATCCAATTGGTGTTTTTGTGTCATTGGATGAACAATTAGGTCATTTTCGTCCTCCCTAGGATAATTCTTGTCCAATTAGGGTTTTTAACCAATCTTGTGCATCCAATAGGTGTTTTGTGTCATTGGATGAACATTTAGGTCATTTTCGTCCTCCTTAGTCTAATTCTTATCCAATTAAGGTTTTTAACCAATCTTGTGCATCCAATAGATGTTTTGTCTCATTGGATGAACATTTAGGTCATTTTCGTCCTCCCTAAACTTTATCTTGTCCAATTAGGGTTTCTAACCAATCTTGTGCATCCAATTGGTGTTTTTGTGTCATTGGATGAACAATTAGGTCATTTTCGTCCTCCCTAGGATAATTCTTGTCCAATTAGGGTTTTTAACCAATCTTGTGCATCCAATATGTGTTTTGTGTCATTCGATCAACATTTGGGCCATTTTCGTCCTCCCTAGGCTAATTTTTATCCAATTAGGGTTTTTAACAAATCATGTGCATCCAATAGGTGTTTTGTGTCATTGGATGAACATTTAGGTCATTTTCGTCCTCCCTACACTTAATCTTGTCCAATTAGGGTTTTTAACCAATCTTGTGCATCCAATAGGTGTTTTGTGTCATTGGATGGACATTTAGGTCATTTTCGTCCTCCCTACACTTAATCTTGTCCAATTAGGGTTTTTAACCAATCTTGTGCATCCAATGGGTGTTTTTGTGTCATTGGATGAACAATTAGGTCATTTTCGTCCTCCCTAGGCTAAATCTTTTCCAATTAGGGTTTTTAACTAATCTTGTGCATCCAATAGGTGTCTTTGTGTCATTGGATCAATATTTAGACCATTTTCGTCCTCCCTACACTTAATCTTGTCCAATTAGGGTTTTTAACCAATCTTGTGCATCCAATAGGTGTTTTGTGTCAATTGATGAACATTTAGGTCATTTTCGTCCCTCCTACGCTTAATCTTGTCCAATTTGGGTTTTTAACCAATCTTGTGCATCCAATAGGTGTTTTGTGTCATTGGATGAACAATTAGGTCATTTCGTCCTCCCTACACTTAATCTTGTCCAATTAGGGTTTTTAACCAATCTTGTGCATCCAATAGGTGTTTTGTGTCATTGGAAAAACATTTAGGTCATTTTCGTATTTTCGTCCTCCCTACACTTAATCTTGTCCAATTAGGGTATTTAACCAATCTTGTGCATCCAATAGGTGTTTTGTGTCATTGGATGAATATTTAGGTCATTTTCGTCTTCCCTACACTTAATCTTATCCAATTAGGGTTTTTAACCAATCTTGTGCATCCAATAGGGGTTTTGTGTCATCGGATGAACATTTAGGTCATTTTTGTCCACCCTAGGCTAATTCTTGTCCAATTAGGGTTTTTGACCAATCTTGTGCATCCAATAGGTGTTTTGTGTCATTGGATGAACATTTAGGTCATTTTCGTCCTCCCTACACTTTATCTTGTCCAATTAGGGTTTCTAACCAATCTTGTGCATCCAATTCGTGTTTTTGTGTCATTGGATGAACAATTAGGTCATTTTCGTCCTCCCTAGGATAATTCTTGTCCAATTAGGGTTTTGAACCAATCTTGTGCATCCAATATGTGTTTTGTGTCATTGGATCAATATTTGGGCCATTTTCGTCCTCCCTAGGCTAATTTTTATCCAATTAGGGTTTTTAAAAAATCATGTGCATCCAATAGGTGTTTTGTGTCACTCGATGAACATTTAGGTCATTTTCGTCCTCCCTACACGTAATCTTGTCCAATTAGGGTTTCTGACCAATCTTCTTCCTCCGATAGGTGTTTTAGTGTCATTGGATGAACAATTAGGTCATTTTCGTCCTCCCTAAGCTAATTCTTGTCGAATTAGGGTTTTTAACCAATCTTGTGCATCCAATAGGTGTTTTGTGTCATTGGATGAACATTTAGGTCATTTTCGTCCACCGTAGGCTAATTCTTGTCCAATTAGGGTTTTTAACCAATCTTGTGCATCCAATATGCGTTTTGTGTCATTGGATCAATATTTGGGCCATTTTCGTCCTCCCTAGGCTAATTTTTATCCAATTAGGGTTTTTAACAAATCATGTGCATCCAATAGGTGTTTTGTGTCACTGGATGAACATTTAGGTCATTTTCGTCCTCCCTACACTTAATCTTGTCCAATTAGGGTTTTTAACCAATCTGGTGCATCCAATAGGTGTTTTGTGTCATTGGAAGAACATTTAGGTCATTTTCGTATTTTCGTCGTCCCTACACTTAATCTTGTCCAATTAGGGTTTTTAACCAATCTTGTGCACCCAATAGGTGTTTTGTGTCATTGGATGAACATTTAGGTCATTTTCGTCCTCCCTACACTTTATCTTGTCCAATTAGGGTTTCTAACCAATCTTGTGCATCCAATTGGTGTTTTTGTGTGATTGGATGAACAATTAGGTCATTTTCGTCCTCCCTAGGATAATTCTTGTCCAATTAGGGTTTTTAACCAATCTTGTGCATCCAATATGTGTTTTGTGTCATTGGATCAATATTTGGGCCATTTTCGTCCTCCCTAGGCTAATTTTTATCCAATTAGGGTTTTTAACAAATCATGTGCATCCAATAGGTGTTTTGTGTCATTGGATGAACATTTAGGTCATTTTGGTCCTCCCTACACTAAATCTTGTCCAATTAGGGTTTCAAACCAATCTTGTTCCTCCGATAGGTGTTTTAGTGTCATTGGATGAACAATTAGGTTATTTTCGTCCTCCCTAAGCTAATTCTTGTCGAATTAGGGTTTTTAACCAATCTTGTGCATCCAATAGGTGTTTTGTGTCATTGGATGAACATTTAGGTCATTTTCGTCCACCGTAGGCTAATTCTTGTCCAATTAGGGTCTTTAACCAATCTTGTGCATCCAATATGCGTTTTGTGTCATTGGATCAATATTTAGACCATTTTCGTCCTCCCTACACTTTATCTTGTCCAATTAGGGTTTCTAACCAATCTTGTGCATCCAATTGGTGTTTTTGTGTCATTGGATGAACAATTAGGTCATTTTCGTCCTCCCTAGGATAATTCTTGTCCAATTAGGGTTTTTAACCAATCTTGTGCATCCAATATGTGTTTTGTGTCATTGGATCAATATTTGGGCCATTTTCGTCCTCCCTAGGCTAATTTTTATCCAATTAGGGTTTTTAACCAATCTGGTGCATCCAATAGGTGTTTTGTGTCATTGGAAGAACATTTAGGTCATTTTCGTATTTTCGTCCTCCCTACACTTAATCTTGTCCAATTAGGGTTTTTAACCAATCTTGTGCACCCAATAGGTGTTTTGTGTCATTGGATGAACATTTAGGTCATTTTCGTCCTCCCTACACTTTATCTTGCCCAATTAGGGTTTCTAACCAATCTTGTGCATCCAATTGGTGTTTTTGTGTGATTGGATGAACAATTAGGTCATTTTCGTCCTCCCTAGGATAATTCTTGTCCAATTAGGGTTTTTAACCAATCTTGTGCATCCAATATGTGTTTTGTGTCATTGGATCAATATTTGGGCCATTTTCGTCCTCCCTAGGCTAATTTTTATCCAATTAGGGTTTTTAACAAATCATGTGCATCCAATAGGTGTTTTGTGTCATTAGATGAACATTTAGGTCATTTTGGTCCTCCCTACACTAAATCTTGTCCAATTAGGGTTTCTAACCAATCTTGTTGCTCCGATAGGTGTTTTAGTGTCATTGGATGAACAATTAGGTTATTTTCGTCCTCCCTAAGCTAATTCTTGTCGAATTAGGGTTTTTAACCAATCTTGTGCATCCAATAGGTGTTTTGTGTCATTGGATTAACATTTAGGTCATTTTCGTCCACCGTAGGCTAATTCTTGTCCAATTAGGGTTTTTAACCAATCTTGTGCATCCAATAGGTGTTTTGTGTCATTGGATGAACATTTAGGTCATTTTTGTCCTCCCTACACTTAATCTTATCCAATTAGGGTTTTTAACCAATCTTGTGCATCCAATGGGTGTTTTTGTGTCATTGGATGAACAATTAGGTCATTTTTGTCCTCCCTAGGCTAAATCTTTTCCAATTAGGGTTTTTAACTAATCTTGTGCATCCAATAGGTGTTTTTGTGTCATTGGATCAATATTTAGACCATTTTCGTCCTACCTACACTTAATCTTGTCCAATTAGGGTTTTTAACCAATCTTGTGCATCCAATAGGTGTTTTGTGTCATTGGATGAACATTTAGGTCATTTTCGTCCCTCCTACACTTAATCTTGTCCAATTTGGGTTTTTAACCAATCTTGTGCATCCAATAGGTGTTTTGTGTCATTGGATGAACATTTTGGTCATTTTCGTCCTCCCTACACTTAATCTTGTCCAATTAGGGTTTTTAACCAATCTTGTGCACCCAATAGGTGTTTTGTGTCATTGGATGAACATTTAGGTCATTTTCGTCCTCCCTACACTTTATCTTGTCCAATTAGGGTTTCTAACCAATCTTGTGCATCCAATTGGTGTTTTTGTGTCATTGGATGAACAATTAGGTCATTTTCGTCCTCCCTAGGATAATTCTTGTCCAATTAGGGTTTTTAACCAATCTTGTGCATCCAATATGTGTTTTGTGTCATTGGATCAATATTTGGGCCATTTTCGTCCTCCCTGGGCTAATTTTTATCCAATTAGGGTTTTTAACAAATCATGTGCATCCAATAGGTGTTTTGTGTCACTGGATGAACATTTAGGTCATTTTCGTCCTCCCTACACTTAATCTTGTCCAGTTAGGGTTTTTAACCAATCTGGTCCATCCAATAGGTGTTTTGTGTCATTGGAAGAACATTTAGGTCATTTTCGTATTTTCGTCCTCCCTACACTTAATCTTGTCCAATTAGGGTTTTTAACCAATCTTGTGCACCCAATAGGTGTTTTGTGTCATTGGATGAACATTTAGGTCATTTTCGTCCTCCCTACACTTTATCTTGTCCAATTAGGGTTTCTAACCAATCTTGTGCATCCAATATGTGTTTTGTGTCATTGGATCAATATTTGGGCCATTTTCGTCCTCCCTAGGCTAATTTTTATCCAATTAGGGTTTTTAACAAATCATGTGCATCCAATAGGTGTTTTGTGTCATTGGATGAACATTTAGGTCATTTTGGTCCTCCCTACACTAAATCTTGTCCAATTAGGGTTTCTAACCAATCTTGTTCCTCCGATAGGTGTTTTAGTGTCATTGGATGAACAATTAGGTTATTTTCGTCCTCCCTAAGCTAATTCTTGTCGAATTAGGGTTTTTAACCAATCTTGTGCATCCAATAGGTGTTTTGTGTCATTGGATGAACATTTAGGTCATTTTCGTCCTCCCTACACTTAATCTTGTCCAATTAGGGTTTTTAACCAATCTTGTGCATCCAATGGGTCTTTTTGTGTCATTGGATAAACAATTAGGTCATTTTCGTCCTCCCTAGGCTAAATCTTTTCCAATTAGGGTTTTTAACTAATCTTGTGCATCCAATAGGTGTTTTTGTGTCATTGGATCAATATTTAGACCATTTTCGTCCTCCCTACACTTAATCTTGTCCAATTAGGGTTTTTAACCAATCTTGTGCATCCAATAGGTGTTTTGTGTCATTGGATGAACATTTAGGTCATTTTCGTCCCTCCTACACTTAATCTTGTCCAATTTGGGTTTTTAACCAATCTTGTGCATCCAATAGGTGTTTTGTGTCATTGGATGAACATTTAGGTCATTTTGCTCCTCCCTACACTAAATCTTGTCCAATTAGGGTTTCAAACCAATCTTGTTCCTCCTATAGGTGTTTTAGTGTCATTGGATGAACAATTAGGTTATTTTCGTCCTCCCTAAGCTAATTCTTGTCGAATTAGGGTTTTTAACCAATCTTGTGCATCCAATAGGTGTTTTGTGTCATTGGATGAACATTTAGGTCATTTTCGTCCACCGTAGGCTAATTCTTGTCCAATTAGGGTTTTTAACCAATCTTGTGCATCCAATAGGTGTTTTGTGTCATTGGATGAACATTTAGGTCATTTTCGCCCTCCCTACACTTAATCTTGTCCAATTAGGGTTTTTAACCAATCTTGTGCATCCAATGGGTGTTTTTGTGTCATTGGATGAACAATTAGGTCATTTTCGTCCTCCCTAGGCTAAATCTTTTCCAATTAGGGTTTTTAACTAATCTTGTGCATCCAATAGGTGTCTTTGTGTCATTGGATCAATATTTAGACCATTTTCGTCCTCCCTACACTTAATCTTGTCCAATTAGGGTTTTTAACCAATCTTGTGCATCCAATAGGTGTTTTGTGTCATTGGATGAACATTTAGGTCATTTTCGTCCCTCCTACGCTTAATCTTGTCCAATTTGGGTTTTTAACCAATCTTGTGCATCCAATAGGTGTTCTGTGTCATTGGATGAACAATTAGGTCATTTCGTCCTCCCTACACTTAATCTTATCCAATTAGGGTTTTTAACCAATCTTGTGCATCCAATAGGGGTTTTGTGTCATCGGATGAACATTTAGGTCATTTTTGTCCACCCTAGGCTAATTCTTGTCCAATTAGGGTTTTTGACCAATCTTGTGCATCCAATAGGTGTTTTGTGTCATTGGATGAACATTTAGGTCATTTTCGTCCTCCCTACACTTTATCTTGTCCAATTAGGGTTTCTAACCAATCTTGTGCATCCAATTGGTGTTTTTGTGTCATTGGATGAACAATTAAGTCATTTTCGTCCTCCCTATGATAATTCTTGTCCAATTAGGGTTTTTAACCAATCTTGTGCATCCAATAGGTGTTTTGTGTCATTGGATGAACATTTAGGTCATTTTCGTCCTCCCTACACTTAATCTTGTCCAATTAGGGTTTTTAACCAATCTTGTGCATCCAATAGGTGTTTTGTGTCATTGGATGGATATTTAGGTCATTTTCGTCATCCCTACACTTAATCTTGTCTAATTAGGGTTTTTAACCAATCTTGTGCATCCAATAAGTGTTTTGTGTCATTGGATGAACATTTAGGTCATTTTCGTCCTCCCTACACTTTATCTTGTCCAATTATGGTTTTTAACCAATCTTGTGCATCCAATAGGTGTTTTGTGTCATTGGATGAACATTTAGGTCATTTTCGTCCTCCCTACACTTAATCTTGTCCAATTAGGGTTTTTAACCAATCTTGTGCATCCAATAGGTGTTTTGTGTCATTGGATGAACATTTAGGCCATTATCGTCCTCCCTACACTTAATCTTGTCCAATTAGGGTTTTTAACCAATCTTGTGCATCCAATGGGTGTTTTTGTGTCATTGGATGAACAATTAGGTCATTTTGTCCTCCCTAGGCTAAATCTTTTCCAATTAGGGTTTTTAACTAATCTTGTGCATCCAATAGGTGTTTTTGTGTCATTGGATCAATATTTAGACCATTTTCGTCCTCCCTACACTTAATCTTGTCCAATTAGGGTTTTTAACCAATCTTGTGCATCCAATAGGTGTTTTGTGTCATTGGATGAACATTTAGGTCATTTTCGTCCCTCCTACACTTAATCTTGTCCAATTTGGGTTTTTAACCAATCTTGTGCATCCAATAGGTGTTTTGTGTCATTGGATGAACATTTAGGTCATTTTGGTCCTCCCTACACTAAATCTTGTCCAATTAGGGTTTCAAACCAATCTTGTTCCTCCGATAGGTGTTTTAGTGTCATTGGATGAACAATTAGGTTATTTTCGTCCTCCCTAAGCTAATTCTTGTCGAATTAGGGTTTTTAACCAATCTTGTGCATCCAATAGGTGTTTTGTGTCATTGGATGAACATTTAGGTCATTTTCGTCCACCGTAGGCTAATTCTTGTCCAATTAGGGTTTTAAACCAATCTTGTGCATCCAATAGGTGTTTTGTGTCATTGGATGAACATTTAGGTCATTTTCGCCCTCCCTACACTTAATCTTGTCCAATTAGGGTTTTTAACCAATCTTGTGCATCCAATGGGTGTTTTTGTGTCATTGGATGAACAATTAGGTCATTTTCGTCCTCCCTAGGCTAAATCTTTTCCAATTAGGGTTTTTAACTAATCTTGTGCATCCAATAGGTGTCTTTGTGTCATTGGATCAATATTTAGACCATTTTCGTCCTCCCTACACTTAATCTTGTCCAATTAGGGTTTTTAACCAATCTTGTGCATCCAATAGGTGTTTTGTGTCAATTGATGAACATTTAGGTCATTTTCGTCCCTCCTACGCTTAATCTTGTCCAATTTGGGTTTTTAACCAATCTTGTGCATCCAATAGGTGTTTTGTGTCATTGGATGAACAATTAGGTCATTTCGTCCTCCCTACACTTAATCTTGTCCAATTAGGGTTTTTAACCAATCTTGTGCATCCAATAGGTGTTTTGTGTCATTGGAAAAACATTTAGGTCATTTTCGTATTTTCGTCCTCCCTACACTTAATCTTGTCCAATTAGGGTATTTAACCAATCTTGTGCATCCAATAGGTGTTTTGTGTCATTGGATGAATATTTAGGTCATTTTCGTCTTCCCTACACTTAATCTTATCCAATTAGGGTTTTTAACCAATCTTGTGCATCCAATAGGTGTTTTGTGTCATTGGATGAACATTTAGGTCATTTTCGTCCCTCCTACACTTAATCTTGTCCAATTTGGGTTTTTAACCAATCTTGTGCATCCAATAGGTGTTTTGTGTCATTGGATGAACAATTAGGTCATTTCGTCCTCCCTACACTTAATCTTGTCCAATTAGGGTTTTTAACCAATCTTGTGCATCCAATGGGTGTTTTTGTGTCATTGGATGAACAATTAGGTCATTTTCGTCCTCCCTAGGCTAAATCTTTTCCAATTAGGGTTTTTAACTAATCTTGTGCATCCAATAGGTGTCTTTGTGTCATTGGATCAATATTTAGACCATTTTCGTCCTCCCTACACTTAATCTTGTCCAATTAGGGTTTTTAACCAATCTTGTGCATCCAATAGGTGTTTTGTGTCATTGGATGAACATTTAGGTCATTTTCGTCCCTCCTACGCTTAATCTTGTCCAATTTGGGTTTTTAACCAATCTTGTGCATCCAATAGGTGTTCTGTGTCATTGGATGAACAATTAGGTCATTTCGTCCTCCCTACACTTAATCTTATCCAATTAGGGTTTTTAACCAATCTTGTGCATCCAATAGGGGTTTTGTGTCATCGGATGAACATTTAGGTCATTTTTGTCCACCCTAGGCTAATTCTTGTCCAATTAGGGTTTTTGACCAATCTTGTGCATCCAATAGGTGTTTTGTGTCATTGGATGAACATTTAGGTCATTTTCGTACTCCCTACACTTTATCTTGTCCAATTAGGGTTTCTAACCAATCTTGTGCATCCAATTGGTGTTTTTGTGTCATTGGATGAACAATTAGGTCATTTTCGTCCTCCCTAGGATAATTCTTGTCCAATTAGGGTTTTGAACCAATCTTGTGCATCCAATATGTGTTTTGTGTCATTGGATCAATATTTGGGCCATTTTCGTCCTCCCTAGGCTAATTTTTATCCAATTAGGGTTTTTAAAAAATCATGTGCATCCAATAGGTGTTTTGTGTCACTAGATGAACATTTAGGTCATTTTCGTCCTCCCTACACTTAATCTTGTCCAATTCGGGTTTTTAACCAATCTTGTGCATCCAATAGGTGTTTTGTGTCATTGGAAGAACATTTAGGTCATTTTGGTCCTCCCTACACTAAATCTTGTTCAATTAGGGTTTCTAACCAATCTTGTTCCTCCGATAGGTGTTTTAGTGTCATTGGATGAACAATTAGGTCATTTTCGTCCTCCCTAAGCTAATTCTTGTCGAATTAGGGTTTTTAACCAATCTTGTGCATCCAATAGGTGTTTTGTGTCATTGGATGAACATTTAGGTCATTTTCGTCCACCGTAGGCTAATTCTTGTCCAATTAGGGTTTTTAACCAATCTTGTGCATCCAATATGCGTTTTGTGTCATTGGATCAATATTTGGGCCATTTTCGTCCTCCCTAGGCTAATTTTTATCCAATTAGGGTTTTTAACAAATCATGTGCATCCAATAGGTGTTTTGTGTCACTGGATGAACATTTAGGTCATTTTCGTCCTCCCTACACTTAATCTTGTCCAATTAGGGTTTTTAACCAATCTGGTGCATCCAATAGGTGTTTTGTGTCATTGGAAGAACATTTAGGTCATTTTCGTATTTTCGTCCTCCCTACACTTAATCTTGTCCAATTAGGGTTTTTAACCAATCTTGTGCGCCCAATAGGTGTTTTGTGTCATTGGATGAACATTTAGGTCATTTTCGTCCTCCCTACACTTTATCTTGTCCAATTAGGGTTTCTAACCAATCTTGTGCATCCAATTGGTGTTTTTGTGTCATTGGATGAACAATTAGGTCATTTTCGTCCTCCCTAGGACAATTCTTGTCCAATTAGGGTTTTGAACCAATCTTGTGCATCCAATATGTGTTTTGTGTCATTGGATCAATATTTGGGCCATTTTCGTCCTCCCTAGGCTAATTTTTATCCAATTAGGGTTTTTAAAAAATCATGTGCATCCAATAGGTGTTTTGTGTCACTGGATGAACATTTAGGTCATTTTCGTCCTCCCTACACTTAATCTTGTCCAATTCGGGTTTTTAACCAATCTTGTGCATCCAATAGGTGTTTTGTGTCATTGGAAGAACATTTAGGTCATTTTGGTCCTCCCTACACTAAATCTTGTCCAATTAGGGTTTCTAACCAATCTTGTTCCTCCGATAGGTGTTTTAGTGTCATTGGATGAACAATTAGGTCATTTTCGTCCTCCCTAGGATAATTCTTGTCCAATTAGGGTTTTGAACCAATCTTGTGCATCCAATATGTGTTTTGTGTCATTGGATCAATATTTGGGCCATTTTCGTCCTCCCTAGGCTAATTTTTATCCAATTAGGGTTTTTAAAAAATCATGTGCATCCAATAGGTGTTTTGTGTCACTGGATGAACATTTAGGTCATTTTCGTCCTCCCTACACTTAATCTTGTCCAATTCGGGTTTTTAACCAATCTTGTGCATCCAATAGGTGTTTTGTGTCATTGGAAGAACATTTAGGTCATTTTCGTATTTTCGTCCTCCCTACACTTAATCTTGTCCAATTAGGGTTTTTAACCAATCTTGTGCACCCAATAGGTGTTTTGTGTCATTGGATGAACATTTAGGTCATTTTCGTCCTCCCTACACTTTATCTTGTCCAATTAGGGTTTCTAACCAATCTTGTGCATCCAATTGGTGTTTTTGTGTCATTGGATGAACAATTAGGTCATTTTCGTCCTGCCTAGGATAATTCTTGTTCAATTAGGGTTTTTAACCAATCTTGTGCATCCAATATGTGTTTTGTGTCATTGGATCAATATTTGGTCCATTTTCGTCCTCCCTAGGATAATTTTTATTCAATTAGGGTTTTTAACAAATCATGTGCACCCAATAGGTGTTTTGTGTCACTAGATGAACATTTAGGTCATTTTCGTCCTCCCTACACTTAATCTTGTCCAATTAGGGTTTTTAACCAATCTTGTGCATCCAATAGGTGTTTTGTGTCATTGGAAGAACATTTAGGTCATTTTCGTATTTTCGTCCTCCCTACACTTAATCTTGTCCAATTAGGGTTTTTAACCAATCTTGTGCACCCAATAGGTGTTTTGTGTCATTGGATGAACATTTAGGTCATTTTCGTCCTCCCTACACTTTATCTTGTCCAATTAGGGTTTCTAACCAATCTTGTGCATCCAGTTGGTGTTTTTGTGTCATTGGATGAACAATTAGGTCATTTTCGTCCTCCCTAGGATAATTCTTGTCCAATTAGGGTTTTTAACCAATCTTGTGCATCCAATATGTGTTTTGTGTCATTGGATCAATATTTGGGCCATTTTCGTCCTCCCTGGGCTAATTTTTATCCAATTAGGGTTTTTAACAAATCATGTGCATCCAATAGGTGTTTTGTGTCACTGGATGAACATTTAGGTCATTTTCGTCCTCCCTAAACTTAATCTTGTCCAGTTAGGGTTTTTAACCAATCTGGTCCATCCAATAGGTGTTTTGTGTCATTGGAAGAACATTTAGGTCATTTTCGTATTTTCGTCCTCCCTACACTTAATCTTGTCCAATTAGGGTTTTTAACCAATCTTGTGCACCCAATAGGTGTTTTGTGTCATTGGATGAACATTTAGGTCATTTTCGTCCTCCCTACACTTTATCTTGTCCAATTAGGGTTTCTAACCAATCTTGTGCATCCAATTGGTGTTTTTGTGTGATTGGATGAACATTTAGGTCATTTTCGTCCTCCCTAGGATAATTCTTGTCCAATTAGGGTTTTTAACCAATCTTGTGCATCCAATATGTGTTTTGTGTCATTGGATCAATATTTGGGCCATTTTCGTCCTCCCTAGGCTAATTTTTATCCAATTAGGGTTTTTAACAAATCATGTGCATCCAATAGGTGTTTTGTGTCATTGGATGAACATTTAGGTCATTTTGGTCCTCCCTACACTAAATCTTGTCCAATTAGGGTTTCTAACCAATCTTGTTCCTCCGATAGGTGTTTTAGTGTCATTGGATGAACAATTAGGTTATTTTCGTCCTCCCTAAGCTAATTCTTGTCGAATTAGGGTTTTTAACCAATCTTGTGCATCCAATAGGTGTTTTGTGTCATTGGATTAACATTTAGGTCATTTTCGTCCACCGTAGGCTAATTCTTGTCCAATTAGGGTTTTTAACCAATCTTGTGCATCCAATAGGTGTTTTGTGTCATTGGATGAACATTTAGGTCATTTTCGTCCTCCATACACTTAATCTTGTCCAATTAGGGTTTTTAACCAATCTTGTGCATCCAATGGGTCTTTTTGTGTCATTGGATAAACAATTAGGTCATTTTCGTCCTCCCTAGGCTAAATCTTTTCCAATTAGGGTTTTTAACTAATCTTGTGCATCCAATAGGTGTTTTTGTGTCATTGGATCAATATTTAGACCATTTTCGTCCTCCCTACACTTATTCTTGTCCAATTAGGGTTTTTAACCAATCTTGTGCATCCAATAGGTGTTTTGTGTCATTGGATGAACATTTAGGTCATTTTCGTCCCTCCTACACTTAATCTTGTCCAATTTGGGTTTTTAACCAATCTTGTGCATCCAATAGGTGTTTTGTGTCATTGGATGAACATTTAGGTCATTTTGGTCCTCCCTACACTAAATCTTGTCCAATTAGGGTTTCAAACCAATCTTGTTCCTCCGATAGGTGTTTTAGTGTCATTGGATGAACAATTAGGTTATTTTCGTCCTCCCTAAGCTAATTCATGTCGAATTAGGGTTTTTAACCAATCTTGTGCATCCAATAGGTGTTTTGTGTCATTGGATGAACATTTAGGTCATTTTCGTCCACCGTAGGCTAATTCTTGTCCAATTAGGGTTTTTAACCAATCTTGTGCATCCAATAGGTGTTTTGTGTCATTGGATGAACATTTAGGTCATTTTCGCCCTCCCTACACTTAATCTTGTCCAATTAGGGTTTTTAACCAATCTTGTGCATCCAATGGGTGTTTTTGTGTCATTGGATGAACAATTAGGTCATTTTCGTCCTCCCTAGGCTAAATCTTTTCCAATTAGGGTTTTAAACTAATCTTGTGCATCCAATAGGTGTCTTTGTGTCATTGGATCAATATTTAGACCATTTTCGTCCTCCCTACACTTAATCTTGTCCAATTAGGGTTTTTAACCAATCTTGTGCATCCAATAGGTGTTTTGTGTCATTGGATGAACATTTAGGTCATTTTCGTCCCTCCTACGCTTAATCTTGTCCAATTTGGGTTTTTAACCAATCTTGTGCATCCAATAGGTGTTCTGTGTCATTGGATGAACAATTAGGTCATTTCGTCCTCCCTACACTTAATCTTATCCAATTAGGGTTTTTAACCAATCTTGTGCATCCAATAGGGGTTTTGTGTCATCGGATGAACATTTAGGTCATTTTTGTCCACCCTAGGCTAATTCTTGTCCAATTAGGGTTTTTGACCAATCTTGTGCATCCAATAGGTGTTTTGTGTCATTGGATTAACATTTAGGTCATTTTCGTACTCCCTACACTTTATCTTGTCCAATTAGGGTTTCTAACCAATCTTGTGCATCCAATTGGTGTTTTTGTGTCATTGGATGAACAATTAGGTCATTTTCGTCCTCCCTAGGATAATTCTTGTCCAATTAGGGTTTTGAACCAATCTTGTGCATCCAATATGTGTTTTGTGTCATTGGATCAATATTTGGGCCATTTTCGTCCTCCCTAGGCTAATTTTTATCCAATTAGGGTTTTTGAAAAATCATGTGCATCCAATAGGTGTTTTGTGTCACTAGATGAACATTTAGGTCATTTTCGTCCTCCCTACACTTAATCTTGTCCAATTCGGGTTTTTAACCAATCTTGTGCATCCAATAGGTGTTTTGTGTCATTGGAAGAACATTTAGGTCATTTTGGTCCTCCCTACACTAAATCTTGTCCAATTAGGGTTTCTAACCAATCTTGTTCCTCCGATAGGTGTTTTAGTGTCATTGGATGAACAATTAGGTCATTTTCGTCCTCCCTAAGCTAATTCTTGTCGAATTAGGGTTTTTAACCAATCTTGTGCATCCAATAGGTGTTTTGTGTCATTGGATGAACATTTAGGTCATTTTCGTCCACCGTAGGCTAATTCTTGTCCAATTAGGGTCTTTAACCAATCTTGTGCATCCAATATGCGTTTTGTGTCATTGGATCAATATTTGGGCCATTTTCGTTCTCCCTAGGCTAATTTTTATCCAATTAGGGTTTTTAACAAATCATGTGCATCCAATAGGTGTTTTGTGTCACTGGATGAACATTTAGGTCATTTTCGTCCTCCCTACACTTAATCTTGTCCAATTAGGGTTTTTAACCAATCTGGTGCATCCAATAGGTGTTTTGTGTCATTGGAAGAACATTTAGGTCATTTTCGTATTTTCGTCCTCCCTACACTTAATCTTGTCCAATTAGGGTTTTTAACCAATCTTGTGCACCCAATAGGTGTTTTGTGTCATTGGATGAACATTTAGGTCATTTTCGTCCTCCCTACACTTTATCTTGTCCAATTAGGGTTTCTAACCAATCTTGTGCATCCAATTGGTGTTTTTGTGTGATTCGATGAACAATTAGGTCATTTTCGTCCTCCCTAGGATAATTCTTCTCCAATTAGGGTTTTTAACCAATCTTGTGCATCCAATATGTGTTTTGTGTCATTGGATCAATATTTGGGCCATTTTCGTCCTCCCTAGGCTAATTTTTATCCAATTAGGGTTTTTAACAAATCATGTGCATCCAATAGGTGTTTTGTGTCATTGGATGAACATTTAGGTCATTTTGGTCCTCCTTACACTAAATCTTGTCCAATTAGGGTTTCTAACCAATCTTGTTCCTCCGATAGGTGTTTTAGTGTCATTGGATGAACAATTAGGTTATTTTCGTCCTCCCTAAGCTAATTCTTGTCGAATTAGGGTTTTTAACCAATCTTGTGCATCCAATAGGTGTTTTGTGTCATTGGATTAACATTTAGGTCATTTTCGTCCACCGTAGGCTAATTCTTGTCCAATTAGGGTTTTTAACCAATCTTGTGCATCCAATAGGTGTTTTGTGTCATTGGGTGAACATTTAGGTCATTTTCGTCCTCCCTACACTTAATCTTGTCCAATTAGGGTTTTTAACCAATCTTGTGCATCCAATGGGTCTTTTTGTGTCATTGGATGAACAATTAGGTCATTTTCGTCCTCCCTAGGCTAAATCTTTTCCAATTAGGGTTTTTAACTAATCTTGTGCATCCAATAGGTGTTTTTGTGTCATTGGATCAATATTTAGACCATTTTCGTCCTCCCTACACTTAATCTTGTCCAATTAGGGTTTTTAACCAATCTTGTGCATCCAATAGGTGTTTTGTGTCATTGGATGAACATTTAGGTCATTTTCGTCCTTCCTACACTTAATCTTGTCCAATTAGGGTTTTTAACCAATCTTGTGCATCCAATAGGTGTTTTGTGTCATTGGAAGAAAATTTAGGTCATTTTCGTATTTTCGTCCTCCCTACACTTAATCTTGTCCAATTAGGGTTTTTAACCAATCTTGTGCACCCAATAGGTGTTTTGTGTCATTGGATGAACATTTAGGTCATTTTCGTCCTCCCTACACTTTATCTTGTCCAATTAGGGTTTCTAACCAATCTTGTGCATCCAATTGGTGTTTTTGTGTCATTGGATGAACAATTAGGTCATTTTCGTCCTGCCTAGGATAATTCTTGTTCAATTAGGGTTTTTAACCAATCTTGTGCATCCAATATGTGTTTTGTGTCATTGGATCAATATTTGGTCCATTTTCGTCCTCCCTAGGATAATTTTTATTCAATTAGGGTTTTTAACAAATCATGTGCACCCAATAGGTGTTTTGTGTCACTAGATGAACATTTAGGTCATTTTCGTCCTCCCTACACTTAATCTTGTCCAATTAGGGTTTTTAACCAATCTTGTGCATCCAATAGGTGTTTTGTGTCATTGGAAGAACATTTAGGTCATTTTCGTATTTTCGTCCTCCCTACACTTAATCTTGTCCAATTAGGGTTTTTAACCAATCTTGTGCACCCAATAGGTGTTTTGTGTCATTGGATGAACATTTAGGTCATTTTCGTCCTCCCTACACTTTATCTTGTCCAATTAGGGTTTCTAACCAATCTTGTGCATCCAATTGGTGTTTTTGTGTCATTGGATGAACAATTAGGTCATTTTCGTCCTCCCTAGGATAATTCTTGTCCAATTAGGGTTTTGAACCAATCTTGTGCATCCAATATGTGTTTTGTGTCATTGGATCAATATTTGGGCCATTTTCGTCCTCCCTAGGCTAATTTTTATCCAATTAGGATTTTTAAAAAATCATGTGCATCCAATAGGTGTTTTGTGTCACTGGATGAACATTTAGGTCATTTTCGTCCTCCCTACACTTAATCTTGTCCAATTCGGGTTTTTAACCAATCTTGTGCATCCAATAGGTGTTTTGTGTCATTGGAAGAACATTTAGGTCATTTTGGTCCTCCCTACACTAAATCTTGTCCAATTAGGGTTTCTAACCAATCTTGTTCCTCCGATAGGTGTTTTAGTGTCATTGGATGAACAATTAGGTCATTTTCGTCCTCCCTAAGCTAATTCTTGTCGAATTAGGGTTTTTAACCAATCTTGTGCATCCAATAGGTGTTTTGTGTCATTGGATGAACATTTAGGTCATTTTTGTCCACCGTAGGCTAATTCTTGTCCAATTAGGGTTTTTAACCAATCTTGTGCATCCAATAGGTGTTTTGTGTCATTGGATGAACATTTAGGTCATTTTCGTCCTCCCTACACTTAATCTTGTCCAATTAGGGTTTTTGACCAATCTTGTGCATCCAATAGGTGTTTTGTGTCATTGGAAGAACATTTAGGTCATTTTCATATTTTCGTCCTCCCTACACTTAATCTTGTCCAATTGGGGTATTTAACCAATCTTGTGCATCCAATAGGTGTTTTGTGTCATTGGATGAATATTTAGGTCATTTTCGTCCTCCCTACACTTAATCTTGTCCAATTAGGGTTTTTAACCAATCTTGTGCATCCAATAGGTGTTTTGTGTCATTGGATGAACATTTAGGTCATTTTCGTCCCTCCTACACTTAATCTTGTCCAATTTGGGTTTTTAACCAATCTTGTGCATCCAATAGGTGTTTTGTGTCATTGGATGAACATTTAGGTCATTTTGGTCCTCCCTACAC
>JBBPBS010000866.1:110963-150126 GCA_037974835.1 Cicer judaicum
TGTCATTGGAAAAACATTTAGGTCATTTTCGTATTTTCGTCCTCCCTACACTTAATCTTGTCCAATTAGGGTATTTAACCAATCTTGTGCATCCAATAGGTGTTTTGTGTCATTGGATGAATATTTAGGTCATTTTCGTCCTCCCTACACTTAATCTTATCCAATTAGGGTTTTTAACCAATCTTGTGCATCCAATAGGGGTTTTGTGTCATCGGATGAACATTTAGGTCATTTTTGTCCACCCTAGGCTAATTCTTGTCCAATTAGGGTTTTTGACCAATCTTGTGCATCCAATAGGTCTTTTGTGTCATTGGATGAACATTTAGGTCATTTTCGTCCTCCCTACACTTTATCTTGTCCAATTAGTGTTTCTAACCAATCTTGTGCATCCAATTGGTGTTTTTGTGTCATTGGATGAACAATTATGTCATTTTCGTCCTCCCTAGGATAATTCTTGTCCAATTAGGGTTTTGAACCAATCTTGTGCATCCAATATGTGTTTTGTGTCATTGGATCAATATTTGGGCCATTTTCGTCCTCCCTAGGCTAATTTTTATCCAATTACGGTTTTTAAAAAATCATGTGCATCCAATAGGTGTTTTGTGTCACTGGATGAACATTTAGGTCATTCTCGTCCTCCCTACACTTAATCTTGTCCAATTCGGGTTTTTAACCAATCTTGTGCATCCAATAGGTGTTTTGTGTCATTGGAAGAACATTTAGGTCATTTTGGTCCTCCCTACACTAAATCTTGTCCAATTAGGGTTTCTAACCAATCTTGTTCCTCCGATAGGTGTTTTAGTGTCATTGGATGAACAATTAGGTCATTTTCGTCCTCCCTAAGCTAATTCTTGTCGAATTAGGGTTTTTAACCAATCTTGTGCATCCAATAGGTGTTTTGTGTCATTGGATGAACATTTAGGTCATTTTCGTCCACCGTAGGCTAATTCTTGTCCAATTAGGGTTTTTAACCAATCTTGTGCATCCAATATGCGTTTTGTGTCATTGGATCAATATTTGGGCCATTTTCGTCCTCCCTAGGCTAATTTTTATCCAATTAGGGTTTTTAACAAATCATGTGCATCCAATAGGTGTTTTGTGTCACTGGATGAACATTTAGGTCATTTTCGTCCTCCCTACACTTATTCTTGTCCAATTAGGGTTTTTAACCAATCTGGTGCATCCAATAGGTGTTTTGTGTCATTGGAAGAACATTTAGGTCATTTTCGTATTTTCGTCCTCCCTACACTTAATCTTGTCCAATTAGGGTTTTTAACCAATCTTGTGCACCCAATAGGTGTTTTGTGTCATTGGATGAACATTTAGGTCATTTTCGTCCACCGTAGGCTAATTCTTGTCCAATTAGGGTTTTTAACCAATCTTGTGCATCCAATATGCGTTTTGTGTCATTGGATCAATATTTGGGCCATTTTCGTCCTCCCTAGGCTAATTTTTATCCAATTAGGGTTTTTAACAAATCATGTGCATCCAATAGGTGTTTTGTGTCACTGGATGAACATTTAGGTCATTTTCGTCCTCCCTACACTTAATCTTGTCCAATTAGGGTTTTTAACCAATCTGGTGCATCCAATAGGTGTTTTGTGTCATTGGAAGAACATTTAGGTCATTTTCGTATTTTCGTCGTCCCTACACTTAATCTTGTCCAATTAGGGTTTTTAACCAATCTTGTGCACCCAATAGGTGTTTTGTGTCATTGGATGAACATTTAGGTCATTTTCGTCCTCCCTACACTTTATCTTGTCCAATTAGGGTTTCTAACCAATCTTGTGCATCCAATTGGTGTTTTTGTGTGATTGGATGAACAATTAGGTCATTTTCGTCCTCCCTAGGATAATTCTTGTCCAATTAGGGTTTTTAACCAATCTTGTGCATCCAATATGTGTTTTGTGTCATTGGATCAATATTTGGGCCATTTTCGTCCTCCCTAGGCTAATTTTTATCCAATTAGGGTTTTTAACAAATCATGTGCATCCAATAGGTGTTTTGTGTCATTGGATGAACATTTAGGTCATTTTGGTCCTCCCTACACTAAATCTTGTCCAATTAGGGTTTCTAACCAATCTTGTTCCTCCGATAGGTGTTTTAGTGTCATTGGATGAACAATTAGGTTATTTTCGTCCTCCCTAAGCTAATTCTTGTCGAATTAGGGTTTTTAACCAATCTTGTGCATCCAATAGGTGTTTTGTGTCATTGGATGAACATTTAGGTCATTTTCGTCCTCCCTACACTTAATCTTGTCCAATTAGGGTTTTTAACCAATCTTGTGCATCCAATGGGTCTTTTTGTGTCATTGGATAAACAATTAGGTCATTTTCGTCCTCCCTAGGCTAAATCTTTTCCAATTAGGGTTTTTAACTAATCTTGTGCATCCAATAGGTGTTTTTGTGTCATTGGATCAATATTTAGACCATTTTCGTCCTCCCTACACTTAATCTTGTCCAATTAGGGTTTTTAACCAATCTTGTGCATCCAATAGGTGTTTTGTGTCATTGGATGAACATTTAGGTCATTTTCGTCCCTTCTACACTTAATCTTGTCCAATTTGGGTTTTTAACCAATCTTGTGCATCCAATAGGTGTTTTGTGTCATTGGATGAACATTTAGGTCATTTTCGTCCTCCCTACACTTAATGTTGTCCAATTAGGGTTTTTAACCAATCTTGTGCATCCAATAGGTGTTATGTGTCATTGGAAGAACATTTAGGTCATTTTCGTATTTTCGTCCTCCCTACACTTAATCTTGTCCAATTAGGGTTTTTAACCAATCTTGTGCACCCAATAGGTGTTTTGTGTCATTGGATGAACATTTAGGTCATTTTCGTCCTCCCTACACTTTATCTTGTCCAATTAGGGTTTCTAACCAATCTTGTGCATCCAATTGGTGTTTTTGTGTCATTGGATGAACAATTAGGTCATTTTCGTCCTCCCTAGGATAATTCTTGTCCAATTTGGGTTTTTAACCAATCTTGTGCATCCAATAGGTGTTTTGTGTCATTGGATCAATATTTGGGCCATTTTCGACCTCCCTAGGCTAATTCTTATCCAATTAGGGTTTTTAACCGATCTTGTGCATCCAATAGGTGTTTTTGTGTCATTGGATGAACACTTAGGTCATTTTCGTCCTCCCTAGGCTAATTCTTATCGAATTAGGGTTTTTAACCAATCTTGTGCATCCAATAGGTGTTTTGTGTCATTGGATGAACATTTAGGTCATTTTCGCCTCCCTAGGCTAATTCTTATCCAATTAGGGTTTTTAACCAATCATGTGCATCCAATAGGTGTTTTGTGTCATTGGATGAACATTTAGGTCATTTTCGTCCTCCCTACACTTAATCTTGTCCAATTAGGGTTTTTAACCAATCTTGTGCATCCAATGGGTGTTTTTGTGTCATTGGATGAACAATTAGGTCATTTTGTCCTCCCTAGGAAAAATCTTTTCCAATTAGGGTTTTTAACTAATCTTGTGCATCCAATAGGTGTTTTTGTGTCATTGGATCAATATTTAGACCATTTTCGTCCTCCCTAGACTTAATCTTGTCCAATTAGGGTTTTTAACCAATCTTGTGCATCCAATAGGTGTTTTGTGTCATTGGATGAACATTTAGGTCATTTTCGTCCCTCCTACACTTAATCTTGTCCAATTTGGGTTTTTAACCAATCTTGTGCATCCAATAGGTGTTTTGTGTCATTGGATGAACATTTAGGTCATTTTCGTCCTCCCTACACTTAATCTTGTCCAATTAGGGTTTTTAACCAATCTTGTGCATCCAATAGGTGTTTTGTGTCATTCGATGAACATTTACGTCATTTTCGTCCTCCCTAAACTTAATCTTGTCCAATTAGGGTTTCTAACCAATCTTGTGCATCCAATAGGTGTTTTTGTGTCATTGGATGAACAATTAGGTCATGTTCGTCCTCCCTAGGCTAATTCTTGTCCAATTAATGTTTCTAACCAATCTTGTGCATCCAATAGGTGTTTTGTGTCATTGGCTGAACAATTAGGTCATTTTCGTCCTCCCTAGGCTAATTTTTGTCCAATTACGGTTTTTAACCAATCTTGTGCATCCAATAGGTGTTTTGTGTCATTGGATGAACATTTAGGTCATTTTCGTCCTCCCTACACTTAATCTTGTCCAATTAGGGTTTTTAACCAATCTTGTGCATCCGATAGGTGTTTTGTGTCATTGGATGAACATTTAGGTCATTTTCGTCCTCCCTAAACTTAATCTTGTCCAATTAGGGTTTCTAACCAATCTTGTGCATCCAATAGGTGTTTTGTGTCATTGGATGAACATTTAGGTCATTTTCGTTCTCCCTACACTTAATCTTGTCCAATTAGGGTTTCTAACCAATCTTGTGCATCCGATAGGTGTTTTTGTGTCATTGGATGAACAATTAGGTCATTTTCTTCCTCCCTAGGCTAATTCTTGTCCAATTAGGGTTTTTAACCAATCTTGTGCATCCAATACGTGTTTTGTGTCATTGGATAAACATTTAGGTCATTTTCGTCCTCCCTACACTTAATCTTATCGAATTAGGGTTTTTAACCAATCTTGTGGATCCAATAGGTGTTTTGTGTCATTGGATGAATATTTAGGACATTTTCGTCCTCCCTACACTTTATCTTGTCCAATTAGGGTTTCTAACCAATCTTGTGCATCCAATTGGTGTTTTTGTGTCATTGGATGAACAATTAGGTCATTTTCGTCCTCCCTAGGATAATTCTTGTCCAATTAGGGTTTTGAACCAATCTTGTGCATCCAATAGGTGTTTTGTGTCATTGGATGAATATTTAGGTCATTTTCGTCCTCCCTACACTTAATCTTATCCAATTAGGGTTTTTAACCAATCTTGTGCATCCAATAGGGGTTTTGTGTCATCGGATGAACATTTAGGTCATTTTTGTCCACCCTAGGCTAATTCATGTCCAATTAGGGTTTTTGACCAATCTTGTGCATCCAATAGGTGTTTTGTGTCATTGGATGAACATTTAGGTCATTTTCGTCCTCCCTACACTTTATTTTGTCCAATTAGGGTTTCTAACCAATCTTGTGCATCCAATTGGTGTTTTTGTGTCATTGGATGAACAATTAGGTCATTTTCGTCCTCCCTAGGATAATTCTTGTCCAATTAGGGTTTTGAACCAATCTTGTGCATCCAATATGTGTTTTGTGTCATTGGATCAATATTTGGGCCATTTTCGTCCTCCCTAGGCTAATTTTTGTCCAATTAGGGTTTTTAAAAAATCATGTGCATCCAATAGGTGTTTTGTGTCACTGGATGAACATTTAGGTCATTTTCGTCCTCCCTACACTTAATCTTGTCCAATTCGGGTTTTTAACCAATCTTGTGCATCCAATAGGTGTTTTGTGTCATTGGAAGAACATTTAGGTCATTTTCGTATTTTCGTCCTCCCTACACTTAATCTTGTCCAATTAGGGTTTTTAACCAATCTTGTGCACCCAATAAGTGTTTTGTGTCATTGGATGAACATTTAGGTCATTTTCGTCCTCCCTACACTTAATCTTGCCCAATTAGGGTTTCTAACCAATCTTGTGCATCCAATTGGTGTTTTTGTGTCATTGGATGAACAATTAGGTCATTTTCGTCCTCCCTAGGCTAAATCTTTTCCAATTAGGGTTTTTAACTAATCTTGTGCATCCAATAGGTGTTTTTGTGTCATTGGATCAATATTTAGACCATTTTCGTCCTCCCTACACTTAATCTTGTCCAGTTAGGGTTTTTAACCCATCTTGTGCATCCAATTGGTGTTTTGTGTCATTGGATGAACATTTAGGTCATTTTCGTCCCTCCTACACTTAATCTTGTCCAATTTGGGTTTTTGACCAATCTTGTGCATCCAATAGGTGTTTTGTGTCATTGGATGAACATTTAGGTCATTTTCGTCCTCCCTACACTTAATCTTGTCCAATTAGGGTTTTTAACCAATCTTGTGCATCCAATAGGTGTTTTGTGTCATTGGAAGAACATTTAGGTCATTTTCGTATTTTCGTCCTCCCTACACTTAATCTTGTCCAATTAGGGTTTTTAACAAATCATGTGCATCCAATAGGTGTTTTGTGTCACTGGATGAACATTTAGGTCATTTTCGTCCTCCCTACACTTAATCTTGTCCAATTCGGGTTTTTAACCAATCTTGTGCATCCAATAGGTGTTTTGTGTCATTGGATGAACATTTAGGTCATTTTCGTCCCTCCTACACTTAATCTTGTCCAATTTGGGTTTTTAACCAATCTTGTGCATCCAATAGGTGTTTTGTGTCATTGGATGAACATTTAGGTCATTTTCGTCCTCCCTACACTTAATCTTGTCCAATTAGGGTTTTTAACCAATCTTGTGCATCCAATAGGTGTTTTGTGTCATTGGAAAAACATTTAGGTCATTTTCGTATTTTCGTCCTCCCTACACTTAATCTTGTCCAATTAGGGTATTTAACCAATCTTGTGCATCCAATAGGTGTTTTGTGTCATTGGATGAATATTTAGGTCATTTTCGTCTTCCCTACACTTAATCTTATCCAATTAGGGTTTTTAACCAATCTTGTGCATCCAATAGGGGTTTTGTGTCATCGGATGAACATTTAGGTCATTTTTGTCCACCCTAGGCTAATTCTTGTCCAATTAGGGTTTTTGACGAATCTTGTGCATCCAATAGGTGTTTTGTGTCATTGGATGAACATTTAGGTCATTTTCGTCCTCCCTACACTTTATCTTGTCCAATTAGGGTTTCTAACCAATCTTGTGCATCCAATTGGTGTTTTTGTGTCATTGGATGAACAATTAGGTCATTTTCGTCCTCCCTAGGATAATTCTTGTCCAATTAGGGTTTTGAACCAATCTTGTGCATCCAATATGTGTTTTGTGTCATTGGATCAATATTTGGGCCATTTTCGTCCTCCCTAGGCTAATTTTTATCCAATTAGGGTTTTTAAAAAATCATGTGCATCCAATAGGTGTTTTGTGTCACTGGATGAACATTTAGGTCATTTTCGTCCTCCCTACACTTAATCTTGTCCAATTAGGGTTTCTAACCAATCTTCTTCCTCCGATAGGTGTTTTAGTGTCATTGGATGAACAATTAGGTCATTTTCGTCCTCCCTAAGCTAATTCTTGTCGAATTAGGGTTTTTAACCAATCTTGTGCATCCAATAGGTGTTTTGTGTCATTGGATGAACATTTAGGTCATTTTCGTCCACCGTAGGCTAATTCTTGTCCAATTAGGGTTTTTAACCAATCTTGTGCATCCAATATGCGTTTTGTGTCATTGGATTAATATTTGGGCCATTTTCGTCCTCCCTAGGCTAATTTTTATCCAATTAGGGTTTTTAACAAATCATGTGCATCCAATAGGTGTTTTGTGTCACTGGATGAACATTTAGGTCATTTTCGTCCTCCCTACACTTAATCTTGTCCAATTAGGGTTTCTAACCAATCTTCTTCCTCCGATAGGTGTTTTAGTGTCATTGGATGAACAATTAGGTCATTTTCGTCCTCCCTAAGCTAATTCTTGTCGAATTAGGGTTTTTAACCAATCTTGTGCATCCAATAGGTGTTTTGTGTCATTGGATGAACATTTAGGTCATTTTCGTCCACCGTAGGCTAATTCTTGTCCAATTAGGGTTTTTAACCAATCTTGTGCATCCAATATGCGTTTTGTGTCATTGGATCAATATTTGGGCCATTTTCGTCCTCCCTAGGCTAATTTTTATCCAATTAGGGTTTTTAAAAAATCATGTGCATCCAATAGGTGTTTTGTGTCACTGGATGAACATTTAGGTCATTTTCGTCCTCCCTACACTTAATCTTGTCCAATTAGGGTTTCTAACCAATCTTCTTCCTCCGATAGGTGTTTTAGTGTCATTGGATGAACAATTAGGTCATTTTCGTCCTCCCTAAGCTAATTCTTGTCGAATTAGGGTTTTTAACCAATCTTGTGCATCCAATAGGTGTTTTGTGTCATTGGATGAACATTTAGGTCATTTTCGTCCACCGTAGGCTAATTCTTGTCCAATTAGGGTTTTTAACCAATCTTGTGCATCCAATATGCGTTTTGTGTCATTGGATCAATATTTGGGCCATTTTCGTCCTCCCTAGGCTAATTTTTATCCAATTAGGGTTTTTAACAAATCATGTGCATCCAATAGGTGTTTTGTGTCACTGGATGAACATTTAGGTCATTTTCGTCCTCCCTACACTTATTCTTGTCCAATTAGGGTTTTTAACCAATCTGGTGCATCCAATAGGTGTTTTGTGTCATTGGAAGAACATTTAGGTCATTTTCGTATTTTCGTCCTCCCTACACTTAATCTTGTCCAATTAGGGTTTTTAACCAATCTTGTGCACCCAATAGGTGTTTTGTGTCATTGGATGAACATTTAGGTCATTTTCGTCCACCGTAGGCTAATTCTTGTCCAATTAGGGTTTTTAACCAATCTTGTGCATCCAATATGCGTTTTGTGTCATTGGATCAATATTTGGGCCATTTTCGTCCTCCCTAGGCTAATTTTTATCCAATTAGGGTTTTTAACAAATCATGTGCATCCAATAGGTGTTTTGTGTCACTGGATGAACATTTAGGTCATTTTCGTCCTCCCTACACTTAATCTTGTCCAATTAGGGTTTTTAACCAATCTGGTGCATCCAATAGGTGTTTTGTGTCATTGGAAGAACATTTAGGTCATTTTCGTATTTTCGTCGTCCCTACACTTAATCTTGTCCAATTAGGGTTTTTAACCAATCTTGTGCACCCAATAGGTGTTTTGTGTCATTGGATGAACATTTAGGTCATTTTCGTCCTCCCTACACTTTATCTTGTCCAATTAGGGTTTCTAACCAATCTTGTGCATCCAATTGGTGTTTTTGTGTGATTGGATGAACAATTAGGTCATTTTCGTCCTCCCTAGGATAATTCTTGTCCAATTAGGGTTTTTAACCAATCTTGTGCATCCAATATGTGTTTTGTGTCATTGGATCAATATTTGGGCCATTTTCGTCCTCCCTAGGCTAATTTTTATCCAATTAGGGTTTTTAACAAATCATGTGCATCCAATAGGTGTTTTGTGTCATTGGATGAACATTTAGGTCATTTTCGTATTTTCGTCCTCCCTACACTTAATCTTGTCCAATTAGGGTTTTTAACCAATCTTGTGCACCCAATAGGTGTTTTGTGTCATTGGATGAACATTTAGGTCATTTTCGTCCACCGTAGGCTAATTCTTGTCCAATTAGGGTTTTTAACCAATCTTGTGCATCCAATATGTGTTTTGTGTCATTGGATCAATATTTGGGCCATTTTCGTCCTCCCTAGGCTAATTTTTATCCAATTAGGGTTTTTAACAAATCATGTGCATCCAATAGGTGTTTTGTGTCACTGGATGAACATTTAGGTCATTTTCGTCCTCCCTACACTTAATCTTGCCCAATTAGGATTTTTAACCAATCTGGTGCATCTAATAGGTGTTTTGTGTCATTGGAAGAACATTTAGGTCATTTTCGTATTTTCGTCCTCCCTACACTTAATCTTGTCCAATTAGGGTTTTTAACCAATCTTGTGCACCCAATAGGTGTTTTGTGTCATTGGATGAACATTTAGGTCATTTTCGTCCTCCCTACACTTTATCTTGTCCAATTAGGGTTTTTAACCAATCTTGTGCATCCAATATGTGTTTTGTGTCATTGGATCAATATTTGGGCCATTTTCGTCCTCCCTGGGCTAATTTTTATCCAATTAGGGTTTTTAACAAATCATGTGCATCCAATAGGTGTTTTGTGTCACTGGATGAACATTTAGGTCATTTTCGTCCTCCCTACACTTAATCTTGTCCAGTTAGGGTTTTTAACCAATCTGGTGCATCCAATAGGTGTTTTGTGTCATTGGAAGAACATTTAGGTCATTTTCGTATTTTCGTCCTCCCTACACTTAATCTTGTCCAATTAGGGTTTTTAACCAATCTTGTGCACCCAATAGGTGTTTTGTGTCATTGGATGAACATTTAGGTCATTTTCGTCCTCCCTACACTTTATCTTGTCCAATTAGGGTTTCTAACCAATCTTGTGCATCCAATTGGTGTTTTTGTGTCATTGGATGAACAATTAGGTCATTTTCGTCCTGCCTAGGATAATTCTTGTTCAATTAGGGTTTTTAACCAATCTTGTGCATCCAATATGTGTTTTGTGTCATTGGATCAATATTTGGTCCATTTTCGTCCTCCCTAGGATAATTTTTATTCAATTAGGGTTTTTAACAAATCATGTGCACCCAATAGGTGTTTTGTGTCACTAGATGAACATTTAGGTCATTTTCGTCCTCCCTACACTTAATCTTGTCCAATTAGGGTTTTTAACCAATCTTGTGCATCCAATAGGTGTTTTGTGTCATTGGAAGAAAATTTAGGTCATTTTCGTATTTTCGTCCTCCCTACACTTAATCTTGTCCAATTAGGGTTTTTAACCAATCTTGTGCACCCAATAGGTGTTTTGTGTCATTGGATGAACATTTAGGTCATTTTCGTCCTCCCTACACTTTATCTTGTCGAATTAGGGTTTCTAACCAATCTGGTGCATCCAATTGGTGTTTTTGTGTCATTGGATGAACAATTAGGTCATTTTCGTCCTCCCTAGGATAATTCTTGTCCAATTAGGGTTTTTAACCAATCTTGTGCATCCAATATGTGTTTTGTGTCATTGGATCAATATTTGGGCCATTTTCGTCCTCCCTAGGCTAATTTTTATCCAATTAGGGTTTTTAACAAATCATGTGCATCCAATAGGTGTTTTGTGTCATTGGATGAACATTTAGGTCATTTTGGTCCTCCCTACACTAAATCTTGTCCAATTACGGTTTCTAACCAATCTTGTTCCTCCGATAGGTGTTTTAGTGTCTTTGGATGAACAATTAGGTCATTTTCGTCCTCCCTAAGCTAATTCTTGTCGAATTAGGGTTTTTAACCAATCTTGTGCATCCAATAGGTGTTTTGTGTCATTGGATGAACATTTAGGTCATTTTCGTCCACCGTAGGCTAATTCTTGTCCAATTAGGGTTTTTAACCAATCTTGTGCATCCAATAGGTGTTTTGTGTCATTGGATGAACATTTAGGTCATTTTCGTCCTCCCTACACTTAATCTTGTCCAATTAGGGTTTTTAACCAATCTTGTGCATCCAATATGTGTTTTGTGTCATTGGATCAATATTTGGGCCATTTTCGTCCTCCCTAGGCTAATTTTTATCCAATTAGGGTTTTTAACAAATCATGTGCATCCAATAGGTGTTTTGTGTCATTGGATGAACATTTAGGTCATTTTCGTCCTCCCTACACTAAATCTTGTCCAATTAGGGTTTCTAACCAATCTTGTTCCTCCGATAGGTGTTTTAGTGTCATTGGATGAACAATTAGGTTATTTTCGTCCTCCCTAAGCTAATTCTTGTCGAATTAGGGTTTTTAACCAATCTTGTGCATCCAATAGGTGTTTTGTGTCATTGGATTAACATTTAGGTCATTTTCGTCCTCCCTAGGATAATTCTTGTCCAATTAGGGTTTTTAACCAATCTTGTGCATCCAATATGTGTTTTGTGTCATTGGATCAATATTTGGGCCATTTTCGTCCTCCCTAGGCTAATTTTTATCCAATTAGGGTTTTTAACAAATCATGTGCATCCAATAGGTGTTTTGTGTCATTGGATGAACATTTAGGTCATTTTGGTCCTCCCTACACTAAATCTTGTCCAATTAGGGTTTCTAACCAATCTTGTTCCTCCGATAGGTGTTTTAGTGTCATTGGATGAACAATTAGGTTATTTTCGTCCTCCCTAAGCTAATTCTTGTCGAATTAGGGTTTTTAACCAATCTTGTGCATCCAATAGGTGTTTTGTGTCATTGGATGAACATTTAGGTCATTTTCGTCCTCCCTACACTTAATCTTGTCCAATTAGGGTTTTTAACCAATCTTGTGCATCCAATGGGTCTTTTTGTGTCATTGGATAAACAATTAGGTCATTTTCGTCCTCCCTAGGCTAAATCTTTTCCAATTAGGGTTTTTAACTAATCTTGTGCATCCAATAGGTGTTTTTGTGTCATTGGATCAATATTTAGACCATTTTCGTCCTCCCTACACTTAATCTTGTCCAATTAGGGTTTTTAACCAATCTTGTGCATCCAATAGGTGTTTTGTGTCATTGGATGAACATTTAGGTCATTTTCGTCCCTCCTACACTTAATCTTGTCCAATTTGGGTTTTTAACCAATCTTGTGCATCCAATAGGTGTTTTGTGTCATTGGATGAACATTTAGGTCATTTTGCTCCTCCCTACACTAAATCTTGTCCAATTAGGGTTTCAAACCAATCTTGTTCCTCCTATAGGTGTTTTAGTGTCATTGGATGAACAATTAGGTTATTTTCGTCCTCCCTAAGCTAATTCTTGTCGAATTAGGGTTTTTAACCAATCTTGTGCATCCAATAGGTGTTTTGTGTCATTGGATGAACATTTAGGTCATTTTCGTCCACCGTAGGCTAATTCTTGTCCAATTAGGGTTTTTAACCAATCTTGTGCATCCAATAGGTGTTTTGTGTCATTGGATGAACATTTAGGTCATTTTCGCCCTCCCTACACTTAATCTTGTCCAATTAGGGTTTTTAACCAATCTTGTGCATCCAATGGGTGTTTTTGTGTCATTGGATGAACAATTAGGTCATTTTCGTCCTCCCTAGGCTAAATCTTTTCCAATTAGGGTTTTTAACTAATCTTGTGCATCCAATAGGTGTCTTTGTGTCATTGGATCAATATTTAGACCATTTTCGTCCTCCCTACACTTAATCTTGTCCAATTAGGGTTTTTAACCAATCTTGTGCATCCAATAGGTGTTTTGTGTCATTGGATGAACATTTAGGTCATTTTCGTCCCTCCTACGCTTAATCTTGTCCAATTTGGGTTTTTAACCAATCTTGTGCATCCAATAGGTGTTCTGTGTCATTGGATGAACAATTAGGTCATTTCGTCCTCCCTACACTTAATCTTATCCAATTAGGGTTTTTAACCAATCTTGTGCATCCAATAGGGGTTTTGTGTCATCGGATGAACATTTAGGTCATTTTTGTCCACCCTAGGCTAATTCTTGTCCAATTAGGGTTTTTGACCAATCTTGTGCATCCAATAGGTGTTTTGTGTCATTGGATGAACATTTAGGTCATTTTCGTCCTCCCTACACTTTATCTTGTCCAATTAGGGTTTCTAACCAATCTTGTGCATCCAATTGGTGTTTTTGTGTCATTGGATCAACAATTAGGTCATTTTCGTCCTCCCTAGGCTTAATCTTGTCCAATTAGGGTTTTTAACCAATCTTGTTCATTCAATAGGTGAGTTGTGTCATTGGATGAATATTTAGGTCATTTTCGTCCTCCCTAAACTTAATCTTATCCAATTACGGTTTTTAACCAATCTTGTGCATCCAATAGGTGTTTTGTGTCATTGGATGAACATTTAGGTCATTTTCGTCCTCCCTACACTTAATCTTGTCCAATTAGGGTTTTTAACCAATCTTGTGCATCCAATAGGTGTTTTGTGTCATTGGATGAACATTTAGGCCAT
This sequence comes from Cicer judaicum, assembly GCA_037974835.1. Taxonomy (NCBI): domain Eukaryota; kingdom Viridiplantae; phylum Streptophyta; class Magnoliopsida; order Fabales; family Fabaceae; genus Cicer; species Cicer judaicum. The sequence continues at coordinate 124,587 of JBBPBS010000866.1, forward strand.
TATCGTCCTCCCTACACTTAATCTTGTCCAATTAGGGTTTTTAACCAATCTTGTGCATCCAATGGGTGTTTTTGTGTCATTGGATGAACAATTAGGTCATTTTGTCCTCCCTAGGCTAAATCTTTTCCAATTAGGGTTTTTAACTAATCTTGTGCATCCAATAGGTGTTTTTGTGTCATTGGATCAATATTTAGACCATTTTCGTCCTCCCTACACTTAATCTTGTCCAATTAGGGTTTTTAACCAATCTTGTGCATCCAATAGGTGTTTTGTGTCATTGGATGAACATTTAGGTCATTTTCGTCCCTCCTACACTTAATCTTGTCCAATTTGGGTTTTTAACCAATCTTGTGCATCCAATAGGTGTTTTGTGTCATTGGATGAACATTTAGGTCATTTTGGTCCTCCCTACACTAAATCTTGTCCAATTAGGGTTTCAAACCAATCTTGTTCCTCCGATAGGTGTTTTAGTGTCATTGGATGAACAATTAGGTTATTTTCGTCCTCCCTAAGCTAATTCTTGTCGAATTAGGGTTTTTAACCAATCTTGTGCATCCAATAGGTGTTTTGTGTCATTGGATGAACATTTAGGTCATTTTCGTCCACCGTAGGCTAATTCTTGTCCAATTAGGGTTTTAAACCAATCTTGTGCATCCAATAGGTGTTTTGTGTCATTGGATGAACATTTAGGTCATTTTCGCCCTCCCTACACTTAATCTTGTCCAATTAGGGTTTTTAACCAATCTTGTGCATCCAATGGGTGTTTTTGTGTCATTGGATGAACAATTAGGTCATTTTCGTCCTCCCTAGGCTAAATCTTTTCCAATTAGGGTTTTTAACTAATCTTGTGCATCCAATAGGTGTCTTTGTGTCATTGGATCAATATTTAGACCATTTTCGTCCTCCCTACACTTAATCTTGTCCAATTAGGGTTTTTAACCAATCTTGTGCATCCAATAGGTGTTTTGTGTCAATTGATGAACATTTAGGTCATTTTCGTCCCTCCTACGCTTAATCTTGTCCAATTTGGGTTTTTAACCAATCTTGTGCATCCAATAGGTGTTTTGTGTCATTGGATGAACAATTAGGTCATTTCGTCCTCCCTACACTTAATCTTGTCCAATTAGGGTTTTTAACCAATCTTGTGCATCCAATAGGTGTTTTGTGTCATTGGAAAAACATTTAGGTCATTTTCGTATTTTCGTCCTCCCTACACTTAATCTTGTCCAATTAGGGTATTTAACCAATCTTGTGCATCCAATAGGTGTTTTGTGTCATTGGATGAATATTTAGGTCATTTTCGTCTTCCCTACACTTAATCTTATCCAATTAGGGTTTTTAACCAATCTTGTGCATCCAATAGGGGTTTTGTGTCATCGGATGAACATTTAGGTCATTTTTGTCCACCCTAGGCTAATTCTTGTCCAATTAGGGTTTTTGACCAATCTTGTGCATCCAATAGGTGTTTTGTGTCATTGGATGAACATTTAGGTCATTTTCGTCCTCCCTACACTTTATCTTGTCCAATTAGGGTTTCTAACCAATCTTGTGCATCCAATTCGTGTTTTTGTGTCATTGGATGAACAATTAGGTCATTTTCGTCCTCCCTAGGATAATTCTTGTCCAATTAGGGTTTTGAACCAATCTTGTGCATCCAATATGTGTTTTGTGTCATTGGATCAATATTTGGGCCATTTTCGTCCTCCCTAGGCTAATTTTTATCCAATTAGGGTTTTTAAAAAATCATGTGCATCCAATAGGTGTTTTGTGTCACTCGATGAACATTTAGGTCATTTTCGTCCTCCCTACACGTAATCTTGTCCAATTAGGGTTTCTGACCAATCTTCTTCCTCCGATAGGTGTTTTAGTGTCATTGGATGAACAATTAGGTCATTTTCGTCCTCCCTAAGCTAATTCTTGTCGAATTAGGGTTTTTAACCAATCTTGTGCATCCAATAGGTGTTTTGTGTCATTGGATGAACATTTAGGTCATTTTCGTCCACCGTAGGCTAATTCTTGTCCAATTAGGGTTTTTAACCAATCTTGTGCATCCAATATGCGTTTTGTGTCATTGGATCAATATTTGGGCCATTTTCGTCCTCCCTAGGCTAATTTTTATCCAATTAGGGTTTTTAACAAATCATGTGCATCCAATAGGTGTTTTGTGTCACTGGATGAACATTTAGGTCATTTTCGTCCTCCCTACACTTAATCTTGTCCAATTAGGGTTTCTAACCAATCTTCTTCCTCCGATAGGTGTTTTAGTGTCATTGGATGAACAATTAGGTCATTTTCGTCCTCCCTAAGCTAATTCTTGTCGAATTAGGGTTTTTAACCAATCTTGTGCATCCAATAGGTGTTTTGTGTCATTGGATGAACATTTAGGTCATTTTCGTCCACCGTAGGCTAATTCTTGTCCAATTAGGGTCTTTAACCAATCTTGTGCATCCAATATGCGTTTTGTGTCATTGGATCAATATTTAGACCATTTTCGTCCTCCCTACACTTTATCTTGTCCAATTAGGGTTTCTAACCAATCTTGTGCATCCAATTGGTGTTTTTGTGTCGTTGGATGAACAATTAGGTCATTTTCGTCCTCCCTAGGATAATTCTTGTCCAATTAGGGTTTTTAACCAATCTTGTGCATCCAATATGTGTTTTGTGTCATTGGATCAATATTTGGGCCATTTTCGTCCTCCCTAGGCTAATTTTTATCCAATTAGGGTTTTTAACAAATCATGTGCATCCAATAGGTGTTTTGTGTCATTGGATGAACATTTAGGTCATTTTGGTCCTCCCTACACTAAATCTTGTCCAATTACGGTTTCTAACCAATCTTGTTCCTCCGATAGGTGTTTTAGTGTCTTTGGATGAACTATTAGGTCATTTTCGTCCTCCCTAAGCTAATTCTTGTCGAATTAGGGTTTTTAACCAATCTTGTGCATCCAATAGGTGTTTTGTGTCATTGGATGAACATTTAGGTCATTTTCGTCCACCGTAGGCTAATTCTTGTCCAATTAGGGTTTTTAACCAATCTTGTGCATCCAATAGGTGTTTTGTGTCATTGGATGAACATTTAGGTCATTTTCGTCCTCCCTACACTTAATCTTGTCCAATTAGGGTTTTTAACCAATCTTGTGCATCCAATAGGTGTTTTGTGTCATTTGAAGAACATTTAGGTCATTTTCGTATTTTCGTCCTCCCTACACTTAATCTTGTCCAATTAGGGTTTTTAACCAATCTTGTGCACCCAATAGGTGTTTTGTGTCATTGGATGAACATTTAGGTCATTTTCGTCCTCCCTACACTTTATCTTGTCCAATTAGGGTTTCTAACCAATCTTGTGCATCCAATTGGTGTTTTTGTGTCATTGGATGAACAATTAGGTCATTTTCGTCCTCCCTAGGATAATTCTTGTCCAATTAGGGTTTTTAACCAATCTTGTGCATCCAATATGTGTTTTGTGTCATTGGATCAATATTTGGGCCATTTTCGTCCTCCCTAGGCTAATTTTTATCCAATTAGGGTTTTTAAAAAATCATGTGCATCCAATAGGTGTTTTGTGTCACTGGATGAACATTTAGGTCATTTTCGTCCTCCCTACACTTAATCTTGTCCAATTCGGGTTTTTAACCAATCTTGTGCATCCAATAGGTGTTTTGTGTCATTGGAAGAACATTTAGGTCATTTTGGTCCTCCCTACACTAAATCTTGTCCAATTAGGGTTTCTAACCAATCTTGTGCATCCAATTGGTGTTTTTGTGTCATTGGATGAACAATTAGGTCATTTTCGTCCTCCCTAGGATAATTCTTGTCCAATTAGGGTTTTGAACCAATCTTGTGCATCCAATATGTGTTTTGTGTCATTGGATCAATATTTGGGCCATTTTCGTCCTCCCTAGGCTAATTTTTATCCAATTAGGGTTTTTAAAAAATCATGTGCATCCAATAGGTGTTTTGTGTCACTAGATGAACATTTAGGTCATTTTCGTCCTCCCTACACTTAATCTTGTCCAATTCGGGTTTTTAACCAATCTTGTGCATCCAATAGGTGTTTTGTGTCATTGGAAGAACATTTAGGTCATTTTGGTCCTCCCTACACTAAATCTTGTCCAATTAGGGTTTCTAACCAATCTTGTTCCTCCGATAGGTGTTTTACTGTCATTGGATGAACAATTAGGTCATTTTCGTCCTCCCTAAGCTAATTCTTGTCGAATTAGGGTTTTTAACCAATCTTGTGCATCTAATAGGTGTTTTGTGTCATTGGATGAACATTTAGGTCATTTTCGTCCACCGTAGGCTAATTCTTGTCCAATTAGGGTTTTTAACCAATCTTGTGCATCCAATATGCGTTTTGTGTCATTGGATCAATATTTGGGCCATTTTCGTCCTCCCTAGGCTAATTTTTATCCAATTAGGGTTTTTAACAAATCATGTGCATCCAATAGGTGTTTTGTGTCACTGGATGAACATTTAGGTCATTTTCGTCCTCCCTACACTTAATCTTGTCCAATTAGGGTTTTTAACCAATCTGGTGCATCCAATAGGTGTTTTGTGTCATTGGAAGAACATTTAGGTCATTTTCGTATTTTCGTCGTCCCTACACTTAATCTTGTCCAATTAGGGTTTTTAACCAATCTTGTGCACCCAATAGGTGTTTTGTGTCATTGGATGAACATTTAGGTCATTTTCGTCCTCCCTACACTTTATCTTGTCCAATTAGGGTTTCTAACCAATCTTGTGCATCCAATTGGTGTTTTTGTGTGATTGGATGAACAATTAGGTCATTTTCGTCCTCCCTAGGATAATTCTTGTCCAATTAGGGTTTTTAACCAATCTTGTGCATCCAATATGTGTTTTGTGTCATTGGATCAATATTTGGGCCATTTTCGTCCTCCCTAGGCTAATTTTTATCCAATTAGGGTTTTTAACAAATCATGTGCATCCAATAGGTGTTTTGTGTCATTGGATGAACATTTAGGTCATTTTGGTCCTCCCTACACTAAATCTTGTCCAATTAGGGTTTCTAACCAATCTTGTTCCTCCGATAGGTGTTTTAGTGTCATTGGATGAACAATTAGGTTATTTTCGTCCTCCCTAAGCTAATTCTTGTCGAATTAGGGTTTTTAACCAATCTTGTGCATCCAATAGGTGTTTTGTGTCATTGGATGAACATTTAGGTCATTTTCGTCCTCCCTACACTTAATCTTGTCCAATTAGGGTTTTTAACCAATCTTGTGCATCCAATGGGTCTTTTTGTGTCATTGGATAAACAATTAGGTCATTTTCGTCCTCCCTAGGCTAAATCTTTTCCAATTAGGGTTTTTAACTAATCTTGTGCATCCAATAGGTGTTTTTGTGTCATTGGATCAATATTTAGACCATTTTCGTCCTCCCTACACTTAATCTTGTCCAATTAGGGTTTTTAACCAATCTTGTGCATCCAATAGGTGTTTTGTGTCATTGGATGAACATTTAGGTCATTTTCGTCCCTCCTACACTTAATCTTGTCCAATTTGGGTTTTTAACCAATCTTGTGCATCCAATAGGTGTTTTGTGTCATTGGATGAACATTTAGGTCATTTTGCTCCTCCCTACACTAAATCTTGTCCAATTAGGGTTTCAAACCAATCTTGTTCCTCCTATAGGTGTTTTAGTGTCATTGGATGAACAATTAGGTTATTTTCGTCCTCCCTAAGCTAATTCTTGTCGAATTAGGGTTTTTAACCAATCTTGTGCATCCAATAGGTGTTTTGTGTCATTGGATGAACATTTAGGTCATTTTCGTCCACCGTAGGCTAATTCTTGTCCAATTAGGGTTTTTAACCAATCTTGTGCATCCAATAGGTGTTTTGTGTCATTGGATGAACATTTAGGTCATTTTCGCCCTCCCTACACTTAATCTTGTCCAATTAGGGTTTTTAACCAATCTTGTGCATCCAATGGGTGTTTTTGTGTCATTGGATGAACAATTAGGTCATTTTCGTCCTCCCTAGGCTAAATCTTTTCCAATTAGGGTTTTTAACTAATCTTGTGCATCCAATAGGTGTCTTTGTGTCATTGGATCAATATTTAGACCATTTTCGTCCTACCTACACTTAATCTTGTCCAATTAGGGTTTTTAACCAATCTTGTGCATCCAATAGGTGTTTTGTGTCATTGGATGAACATTTAGGTCATTTTCGTCCACCGTAGGCTAATTCTTGTCCAATTAGGGTTTTTAACCAATCTTGTGCATCCAATAGGTGTTTTGTGTCATTGGATGAACATTTAGGTCATTTTCGCCCTCCCTACACTTAATCTTGTCCAATTAGGGTTTTTAACCAATCTTGTGCATCCAATAGGTGTTTTGTGTCATTGGATGAACATTTAGGTCATTTTGGTCCTCCCTACACTAAATCTTGTCCAATTAGGGTTTCAAACCAATCTTGTTCCTCCGATAGGTGTTTTAGTGTCATTGGATGAACAATTAGGTTATTTTCGTCCTCCCTAAGCTAATTCTTGTCGAATTAGGGTTTTTAACCAATCTTGTGCATCCAATAGGTGTTTTGTGTCATTGGATGAACATTTAGGTCATTTTCGTCCACCGTAGGCTAATTCTTGTCCAATTAGGGTTTTTAACCAATCTTGCGCATCCAATAGGTGTTTTGTGTCATTGGATGAACATTTAGGTCATTTTCGCCCTCCCTACACTTAATCTTGTCCAATTAGGGTTTTTAACCAATCTTGTGCATCCAATGGGTGTTTTTGTGTCATTGGATGAACAATTAGGTCATTTTCGTCCTCCCTAGGCTAAATCTTTTCCAATTAGGGTTTTTAACTAATCTTGTGCATCCAATAGGTGTTTTTGTGTCATTGGATCAATATTTAGACCATTTTCGTCCTCCCTACACTTAATCTTGTCCAATTAGGGTTTTTAACCAATCTTGTGCATCCAATAGGTGTTTTGTGTCATTGGATGAACATTTAGGTCATTTTCGTCCTCCCTACACTTAATCTTGTCCAAATAGTGTGTTTAACCAATCTTGTGCATCCAATAGGTGTTTTTGTGTCATTGGATCAATATTTAGGCCATTTTCGTCCTCCCTACACTTAATCTTGTCCAATTAGGGTTTTTAACCAATCTTGTGCATCCAATAGGTGTTTTGTGTCATTGGATGAACATTTAGGTCATTTTCGTCCTCCGTACACTTAATCTTGTCCAATTAGGGTTTTTAACCAATCTTGTGCATCCAATAGGTGTTTTGTGTCATTGGATGAACATTTAGGTCATTTTTGTCCACCCTAGGCTAATTCTTCTCCAATTAGGGTTTTTAACCAATCTTGTGCATCCAATAGGTGTTTTGTGTCATTGGATGGACATTTAGGTCATTTTCGTCCTCCCTACACTTAATCTTGTCCAATTAGGGTTTTTAACCAATCTTGTGCATCCAATGGGTGTTTTTGTGTCATTGGATGAACAATTAGGTCATTTTCGTCCTCCCTAGGCTAAATCTTTTCCAATTAGGGTTTTTAACTAATCTTGTGCATCCAATAGGTGTCTTTGTGTCATTGGATCAATATTTAGACCATTTTCGTCCTCCCTACACTTAATCTTGTCCAATTAGGGTTTTTAACCAATCTTGTGCATCCAATAGGTGTTTTGTGTCAATTGATGAACATTTAGGTCATTTTCGTCCCTCCTACGCTTAATCTTGTCCAATTTGGGTTTTTAACCAATCTTGTGCATCCAATAGGTGTTTTGTGTCATTGGATGAACAATTAGGTCATTTCGTCCTCCCTACACTTAATCTTGTCCAATTAGGGTTTTTAACCAATCTTGTGCATCCAATAGGTGTTTTGTGTCATTGGAAAAACATTTAGGTCATTTTCGTATTTTCGTCCTCCCTACACTTAATCTTGTCCAATTAGGGTATTTAACCAATCTTGTGCATCCAATAGGTGTTTTGTGTCATTGGATGAATATTTAGGTCATTTTCGTCTTCCCTACACTTAATCTTATCCAATTAGGGTTTTTAACCAATCTTGTGCATCCAATAGGTGTTTTGTGTCATTGGATGAACATTTAGGTCATTTTCGTCCCTCCTACACTTAATCTTGTCCAATTTGGGTTTTTAACCAATCTTGTGCATCCAATAGGTGTTTTGTGTCATTGGATGAACAATTAGGTCATTTTCGTCCTCCCTACACTTAATCTTGTCCAATTAGGGTTTTTAACCAATCTTGTGCATCCAATAGGTGTTTTGTGTCATTGGAAGAACATTTAGGTCATTTTCGTATTTTCGTCCTCCCTACACTTAATCTTGTCCAATTAGGGTTTTTAACAAATCATGTGCATCCAATAGGTGTTTTGTGTCACTGGATGAACATTTAGGTCATTTTCGTCCTCCCTACACTTAATCTTGTCCAATTCGGGTTTTTAACCAATCTTGTGCATCCAATAGGTGTTTTGTGTCATTGGAAGAACATTTAGGTCATTTTGGTCCTCCCTACACTAAATCTTGTCCAATTAGGGTTTCTAACCAATCTTGTTCCTCCGATAGGTGTTTTAGTGTCATTGGATGAACAATTAGGTCATTTTCCTCCTCCCTAAGCTAATTCTTGTCGAATTAGGGTTTTTAACCAATCTTGTGCATCCAATAGGTGTTTTGTGTCATTGGATGAACATTTAGGTCATTTTCGTCCACCGTAGGCTAATTCTTGTCCAATTAGGGTCTTTAACCAATCTTGTGCATCCAATATGCGTTTTGTGTCATTGGATCAATATTTAGACCATTTTCGTCCTCCCTACACTTTATCTTGTCCAATTAGGGTTTCTAACCAATCTTGTGCATCCAATTGGTGTTTTTGTGTCATTGGATGAACAATTAGGTCATTTTCGTCCTCCCTAGGATAATTCTTGTCCAATTAGGGTTTTTAACCAATCTTGTGCATCCAATATGTGTTTTGTGTCATTGGATCAATATTTGGGCCATTTTCGTCCTCCCTAGGCTAATTTTTATCCAATTAGGGTTTTTAACAAATCATGTGCATCCAATAGGTGTTTTGTGTCATTGGATCAATATTTGGGCCATTTTCGTCCTCCCTAGGCTAATTTTTATCCAATTAGGGTTTTTAACAAATCTTGTGCATCCAATAGGTGTTTTGTGTCATTTGAAGAACATTTAGGTCATTTTCGTATTTTCGTCCTCCCTACACTTAATCTTGTCCAATTAGGGTTTTTAACCAATCTTGTGCACCCAATAGGTGTTTTGTGTCATTGGATGAACATTTAGGTCATTTTCGTCCTCCCTACACTTTATCTTGTCCAATTAGGGTTTCTAACCAATCTTGTGCATCCAATTGGTGTTTTTGTGTCATTGGATGAACAATTAGGTCATTTTCGTCCTCCCTAGGATAATTCTTGTCCAATTAGGGTTTTTAACCAATCTTGTGCATCCAATAGGTGTTTTGTGTCATTGGATCAATATTTGAGCGATTTTCGTCCTCCCTAGGCTAATTCTTATCCAATTAGGGTTTTTAACCAATCTTGTGCATCCAATAGGTGTTTTTGTGTCATTGGATGAACACTTAGGTCATTTTCGTCCTCCCTAGGCTAATTCTTATCGAATTAGGGTTTTTAACCAATCTTGTGCATCCAATAGGTGTTTTGTGTCATTGGATGAACATTTAGGTCATTTTCGTCCTCCCTACACTTTATCTTGTCCAATTAGGGTTTCTAACCAATCTTGTGCATCCAATTGGTGTTTTTGTGTCATTGGATGAACAATTAGGTCATTTTCGTCCTCCCTAGGATAATTCATGTCAAATTAGGGTTTTTAGCCAATCTTGTGCATCCAATAGGTGTTTTTGTGTCGTTGGATCAATATTTAGGCCTTTTTCGTCCTCCCTACACTTAATCTTGTCCAATTAGGGTTTCTAACCAATCTTGTGCATCCAATAGGTGTTTTGTGTCATTGGATGAACATTTAGGTCATTTTCGTGCTCCCTACACTTTATCTTGTCCAATTAGGGTTTCTAACCAATCTTGTGCATCCAATTGGTGTTTTTGTGTCATTGGATGAACAATTAGGTCATTTTCGTCCTCCCTAGGATAATTCTTGTCCAATTAGGGTTTTTAACCAATCTTGTGCATCCAATAGGTGTTTTGTGTCATTGGATGAACATTTAGGTCATTTTCGTCCTCCCTAGGCTAATTCTTGTCCAATTAGGGTTTTTAACCAATCTTGTGCATCCAATAGGTGTTTTTGTGTCATTGGATGAACAATTAGGTCATTTTCGTCCTCCCTAGGCTAATTCTTGTCCAATTAGGGTTTTTAACCAATCTTGTGCATCCAATAGGTGTTTTGTGTCATTGGATGAACATTTAGGTCATTTTCGCCCTCCCTACACTTAATCTTGTCCAATTAGGGTTTTTAACCAATCTTGTGCATCCAATGGGTGTTTTTGTGTCATTGGATGAACAATTAGGTCATTTTCGTCCTCCCTAGGCTAAATCTTTTCCAATTAGGGTTTTTAACTAATCTTGTGCATCCAATAGGTGTCTTTGTGTCATTGGATCAATATTTAGACCATTTTCGTCCTACCTACACTTAATCTTGTCCAATTAGGGTTTTTAACCAATCTTGTGCATCCAATAGGTGTTTTGTGTCATTGGATGAACATTTAGGTCATTTTCGTCCACCGTAGGCTAATTCTTGTCCAATTAGGGTTTTTAACCAATCTTGTGCATCCAATAGGTGTTTTGTGTCATTGGATGAACATTTAGGTCATTTTCGCCCTCCCTACACTTAATCTTGTCCAATTAGGGTTTTTAACCAATCTTGTGCATCCAATAGGTGTTTTGTGTCATTGGATGAACATTTAGGTCATTTTGGTCCTCCCTACACTAAATCTTGTCCAATTAGGGTTTCAAACCAATCTTGTTCCTCCGATAGGTGTTTTAGTGTCATTGGATGAACAATTAGGTTATTTTCGTCCTCCCTAAGCTAATTCTTGTCGAATTAGGGTTTTTAACCAATCTTGTGCATCCAATAGGTGTTTTGTGTCATTGGATGAACATTTAGGTCATTTTCGTCCACCGTAGGCTAATTCTTGTCCAATTAGGGTTTTAAACCAATCTTGTGCATCCAATAGGTGTTTTGTGTCATTGGATGAACATTTAGGTCATTTTCGCCCTCCCTACACTTAATCTTGTCCAATTAGGGTTTTTAACCAATCTTGTGCATCCAATGGGTGTTTTTGTGTCATTGGATGAACAATTAGGTCATTTTCGTCCTCCCTAGGCTAAATCTTTTCCAATTAGGGTTTTTAACTAATCTTGTGCATCCAATAGGTGTCTTTGTGTCATTGGATCAATATTTAGACCATTTTCGTCCTCCCTACACTTAATCTTGTCCAATTAGGGTTTTTAACCAATCTTGTGCATCCAATAGGTGTTTTGTGTCATTGGATGAACATTTAGGTCATTTTCGTCCCTCCTACGCTTAATCTTGTCCAATTTGGGTTTTTAACCAATCTTGTGCATCCAATAGGTGTTCTGTGTCATTGGATGAACAATTAGGTCATTTCGTCCTCCCTACACTTAATCTTATCCAATTAGGGTTTTTAACCAATCTTGTGCATCCAATAGGGGTTTTGTGTCATCGGATGAACATTTAGGTCATTTTTGTCCACCCTAGGCTAATTCTTGTCCAATTAGGGTTTTTGACCAATCTTGTGCATCCAATAGGTGTTTTGTGTCATTGGATGAACAATTAGGTCATTTCGTCCTCCCTACACTTAATCTTGTCCAATTAGGGTTTTTAACCAATCTTGTGCATCCAATAGGTGTTTTGTGTCATTGGAAAAACATTTAGGTCATTTTCGTATTTTCGTCCTCCCTACACTTAATCTTGTCCAATTAGGGTATTTAACCAATCTTGTGCATCCAATAGGTGTTTTGTGTCATTGGATGAATATTTAGGTCATTTTCGTCCTCCCTACACTTAATCTTATCCAATTAGGGTTTTTAACCAATCTTGTGCATCCAATAGGGGTTTTGTGTCATCGGATGAACATTTAGGTCATTTTTGTCCACCCTAGGCTAATTCTTGTCCAATTAGGGTTTTTGACCAATCTTGTGCATCCAATAGGTGTTTTGTGTCATTGGATGAACATTTAGGTCATTTTCGTCCTCCCTACACTTTATCTTGTCCAATTAGGGTTTCTAACCAATCTTGTGCATCCAATTGGTGTTTTTGTGTCATTGGATGAACAATTAGGTCATTTTCGTCCTCCCTAGGATAATTCATGTCCAATTAGGGTTTTGAACCAATCTTGTGCATCCAATATGTGTTTTGTGTCATTGGATCAATATTTGGGCAATTTTCGTCCTCCCTAGGCTAATTTTTATCCAATTAGGGTTTTTAAAAAATCATGTGCATCCAATAGGTGTTTTGTGTCACTGGATGAACATTTAGGTCATTTTCGTCCTCCCTACACTTAATCTTGTCCAATTCGGGTTTTTAACTAATCTTGTGCATCCAATAGGTGTTTTTGTGTCATTGGATCAATATTTAGACCATTTTCGTCCTCCCTACACTTAATCTTGTCCAATTAGGGTTTTTAACCAATCTTGTGCATCCAATAGGTGTTTTGTGTCATTGGATGAACATTTAGGTCATTTTCGTCCCTCCTACACTTAATCTTGTCCAATTTGGGTATTTAACCAATCTTGTGCATCCAATAGGTGTTTTGTGTCATTGGAAGAACATTTAGGTCATTTTCTTATTTTCGTCCTCCCTACACTAAATCTTGTCCAATTAGGGTTTCAAACCAATCTTGTTCCTCCGATAGGTGTTTTAGTGTCATTGGATGAACAATTAGGTCATTTTCGTCCTCCCTAAGCTAATTCTTGTCGAATTAGGGTTTTTAACCAATCTTGTGCATCCAATAGGTGTTTTGTGTCATTGGATGAACATTTAGGTCATTTTCGTCCACCGTAGGCTAATTCTTGTCCAATTAGGGTTTTTAACCAATCTTGTGCATCCAATAGGTGTTTTGTGTCATTGGATGAACATTTAGGTCATTTTCGTCCTCCCTATACTTAATCTTGTCCAATTAGGGTTTTTAACCAATCTTGTGCATCTAATGGGTGTTTTTGTGTCATTGGATGAACAATTAGGTCATTTTCGTCCTCCCTAGGCTAAATCTTTTCCAATTAGGGTTTTTAACTAATCTTGTGCATCCAATAGGTGTTTTTGTGTCATTGGATCAATATTTAGACCATTTTCGTCCTCCCTACACTTAATCTTGTCCAATTAGGGTTTTTAACCAATCTTGTCCATCCAATAGGTGTTTTGTGTCATTGGATGAACATTTAGGTCATTTTCGTCCCTCCTACACTTAATCTTGTCCAATTTGGGTTTTTAACCAATCTTGTGCATCCAATAGGTGTTTTGTGTCATTGGATGAACATTTAGGTCATTTTGGTCCTCCCTACACTAAATCTTGTCCAATTAGGGTTTCAAACCAATCTTGTTCCTCCGATAGGTGTTTTAGTGTCATTGGATGAACAATTAGGTTATTTTCGTCCTCCCTAAGCTAATTCATGTCGAATTAGGGTTTTTAACCAATCTTGTGCATCCAATAGGTGTTTTGTGTCATTGGATGAACATTTAGGTCATTTTCGTCCACCGTAGGCTAATTCTTGTCCAATTAGGGTTTTTAACCAATCTTGTGCATCCAATAGGTGTTTTGTGTCATTGGATGAACATTTAGGTCATTTTCGTCCTCCCTACACTTAATCTTGTCCAATTAGGGTTTCTAACCAATCTTGTGCATCCAATGGGTGTTTTTGTGTCATTGGATGAACAATTAGGTCATTTTCGTCGTCCCTAGGCTAAATGTTTTCCAATTAGGGTTTTTAACTAATCTTGTGCATCCAATAGGTGTTTTTGTGTCATTGGATCAATATTTAGACCATTTTCGTCCTCCCTACACTTAATCTTGTCCAATTAGGGTTTTTAACCAATCTTGTGCATCCAATAGGTGTTTTGTGTCATTGGATGAACATTTAGGTCATTTTCGTCCCTCCTACACTTAATCTTGTCCAATTTGGGTTTTTAACCAATCTTGTGCATCCAATAGGTGTTTTGTGTCATTGGATGAACAATTAGGTCATTTCGTCCTCCCTACACTTAATCTTGTCCAATTAGGGTTTTTAACCAATCTTGTGCATCCAATAGGTTTTTTGTGTCATTGGAAAAACATTTAGGTCATTTTCGTATTTTCGTCCTCCCTACACTTAATCTTGTCCAATTAGGGTATTTAACCAATCTTGTGCATCCAATAGGTGTTTTGTGTCATTGGATGAATATTTAGGTCATTTTCGTCCTCCCTACACTTAATCTTATCCAATTAGGGTTTTTAACCAATCTTGTGCATCCAATAGGGGTTTTGTGTCATCGGATGAACATTTAGGTCATTTTTGTCCACCCTAGGCTAATTCTTGTCCAATTAGGGTTTTTGACCAATCTTGTGCATCCAATAGGTCTTTTGTGTCATTGGATGAACATTTAGGTCATTTTCGTCGTCCCTACACTTTATCTTGTCCAATTAGTGTTTCTAACCAATCTTGTGCATCCAATTGGTGTTTTTGTGTCATTGGATGAACAATTATGTCATTTTCGTCCTCCCTAGGATAATTCTTGTCCAATTAGGGTTTTGAACCAATCTTGTGCATCCAATATGTGTTTTGTGTCATTGGATCAATATTTGGGCCATTTTCGTCCTCCCTAGGCTAATTTTTATCCAATTAGGGTTTTTAAAAAATCATGTGCATCCAATAGGTGTTTTGTGTCACTGGATGAACATTTAGGTCATTCTCGTCCTCCCTACACTTAATCTTGTCCAATTCGGGTTTTTAACCAATCTTGTGCATCCAATAGGTGTTTTGTGTCATTGGAAGAACATTTAGGTCATTTTGGTCCTCCCTACACTAAATCTTGTCCAATTAGGGTTTCTAACCAATCTTGTTCCTCCGATAGGTGTTTTAGTGTCATTGGATGAACAATTAGGTCATTTTCGTCCTCCCTAAGCTAATTCTTGTCGAATTAGGGTTTTTAACCAATCTTGTGCATCCAATAGGTGTTTTGTGTCATTGGATGAACATTTAGGTCATTTTCGTCCACCGTAGGCTAATTCTTGTCATATTAGGGTTTTTAACCAATCTTGTGCATCCAATATGCGTTTTGTGTCATTGGATCAATATTTGGGCCATTTTTGGCCTCCCTAGGCTAATTTTTATCCAATTAGGGTTTTTAACAAATCATGTGCATCCAATAGGTGTTTTGTGTCACTGGATGAACATTTAGGTCATTTTCGTCCTCCCTACACTTAATCTTGTCCAATTCGGGTTTTTAACCAATTTGGTGCATCCAATAGGTGTTTTGTGTCATTGGAAGAACATTTAGGTCATTTTCGTATTTTCGTCCTCCCTACACTTAATCTTGTCCAATTAGGGTTTTTAACCAATCTTGTGCACGCAATAGGTGTTTTGTGTCATTGGATGAACATTTAGGTCATTTTCGTCCTCCCTACACTTTATCTTGTCCAATTAGGGTTTCTAACCAATCTTGTGCATCCAATTGGTGTTTTTGTGTGATTGGATGAACAATTAGGTCATTTTCGTCCTCCCTAGGATAATTCTTGTCCAATTAGGGTTTTTAACCAATCTTGTGCATCCAATATGTGTTTTGTGTCATTGGATCAATATTTGGGCCATTTTCGTCCTCCCTAGGCTAATTTTTATCCAATTAGGGTTTTTAACAAATCATGTGGATCCAATAGGTGTTTTGTGTCATTGGATGAACATTTAGGTCATTTTGGTCCTCCCTACACTAAATCTTGTCCAATTAGGGTTTCTAACCAATCTTGTTCCTCCGATAGGTGTTTTAGTGTCATTGGATGAACAATTAGGTTATTTTCGTCCTCCCTAAGCTAATTCTTGTCGAATTAGGGTTTTTAACCAATCTTGTGCATCCAATAGGTGTTTTGTGTCATTGGATTAACATTTAGGTCATTTTCGTCCACCGTAGGCTAATTCTTGTCCAATTAGGGTTTTTAACCAATCTTGTGCATCCAATAGGTGTTTTGTGTCATTGGATGAACATTTAGGTCATTTTCGTCCTCCCTACACTTAATCTTGTCCAATTAGGGTTTTTAACCAATCTTGTGCATCCAATGGGTGTTTTTGGGTCATTGGATGAACAATTAGGTCATTTCCGTCCTCCGTAGGCTAATTCTTGTCCAATTAGGGTTTTTAACCAATCTTGTGCATCCAACAGGTGTTCTTGTGTCATTGGATGAACATTTAGGTCATTTTCATCCTCCCTAGGCTAATGCTTGTCCAATTAGGGTTTCTAACCAATCTTGTGTCATTGGATGAACATTTAGGTCATTTTCGTCCCCCCTACACTTCATCTTGTCCAATTTAGGTTTTTAACCAATCTTGTGCATCCAATAGGTGTTTTCGTCCTCCCTACACTTAATCTTGTCCAATTAGGGTTTTTAACCAATCTTGTGCATCCAATGGGTGTTTTTGTGTCATTGGATCAACAATTAGGTCATTTTCTTCCACCCTAAGCTAAATCATGTCCAATTAGGGTTTTTAACCAATCTTGTGCATCCAATAGGTGTTTTGTGTCATTGGATGAACATTTAGGACATTTTCGTCCTCCCTACACTTAATCTTGTCCAGTTAGGGTTTTTAACCATTCTTGTGCATCCAATAGGTGTTTTGTGTCATTGGATGAACATTTAGGTCATTTTCGTGCCCCCTACACTTAATCTTGTCCAATTTGGGTTTTTAACCAATCTTGTGCATCCAATAGGATTTTGTCATAGGATGAACATTTACGTCATTTTCGTCCTACCTACACTTAATCTTGTCCAATTAGGGTTTTTAACCAATGTTGTGCATCCAATAGGTGTTTTGTGTCATTGGATGAACATTTAGGTCGTTTTCGTTCTCGCTACACTTAATCTTGTGCATCCAATGGGTGTTTTTGTGTCATTAGATGAACAATTAGGTCATTTTCTTCCTCCCTAAGCTAAATCTTATCCAATTAGGGTTTAAAACCAATCTTGTGCATCCAATAGGTGTTTTGTGTCATTGGATGAACGTTTAGGTCATTATCGTCCTCCCTAGGCTAATTCTTATCCAATTAGGGTTTTTAACCAATCTTGTGCATCCAATAGGTGTTTTGTGTCATTGGATGAACATTTAGGTCATTTTCGTCCTCCCTACACTTAATCTTGTCCAATTAGGGTTTCTAACGAATCTTGTGCATCCGATAGGTGTTTTTGTGTCGTTGGATGAACAATTAGGTCATTTTCGTCCTCCCTAGGCTAATTCTTGTCCAATTATGGTTTTTAACCAATCTTATACATCCAATAGGTGTTTTGTGTCATTGGATGAACACTTAGGTCATTTTCGTCCTCCCTAGGCTAATTCTTGTCCAATTAGGGTTTTTAACCAATCTTGTGCATCCAATAGGTGTTTTGTGTCATTGGATGAACATTTAGGTCATTTTCGTCCTCCCTACACTTAATCTTGTCCAATTTGGGTTTTTAACCAATCTTGTGCGTCCAATACGTGTTTTGTGTCATTGGATGAATATTTAGGTCATTTCCGTCCTCCCTAGGCTAAATCTTGTCCAATTAGGGTTTTTAACCAATCTTGTGCATCCAATAGGTGTTTTGTGTCCTTGGATGAACATTTAGGTCATTTTTGTCCTCCCTAGGCTAATTCTTGTCCAATTAGGGTTTCAAACCAATCTTGTGCATCCAATAGTTGTGTTTGTGTCATTGGATGAACATTTAGGTCACTTTCGTCCTCCCTAAACTTAATATTGTCCAATTAGGGTTTCTAACCAATCTAGTGCATTCGATAGGTGTTTTTGTGTCATTGGATGAACACTTAGGTCATTTTCGTCCTCCCTAGGCTAATTCTTGTCCAATTTGGGTTTTTAACTAATCTTGTGCATCCAATAGGTGTTTTGTGTCCTTGGATGAACATTTAGGTCATTTTCGTCCTCCCTAGGCTAATTCTTGTCCAATTAGGGTTTTTAACCAATCTTGTGCATCCAATAGGTGTTTTGTGTCATTGGATGAACATTTAGGTCATTTTCGTCCTCCCTACACTTAATCTTGTCCAATTAGGGTTTTTAACCAATCTTGTGCATCCAATGGGTGTTTTTGTGTCATTGGATGAACAATTAGGTCATTTTTGTCCTCCCTAGGCTAAATCTTTTCCAATTAGGGTTTTTAACTAATCTTGTGCATCCAATAGGTGTTTTTGTGTCATTGGATCAATATTTAGACCATTTTCGTCCTCCCTACACTTAATCTTGTCCAATTAGGGTTTTTAACCAATCTTGTGCATCCAATAGGTGTTTTGTGTCATTGGATGAACATTTAGGTCATTTTCGTCCCTCCTACACTTAATCTTGTCCAATTTGGGTTTTTAACCAATCTTGTGCATCCAATAGGTGTTTTGTGTCATTGGATGAACATTTAGGTCATTTTGCTCCTCCCTACACTAAATCTTGTCCAATTAGGGTTTCAAACCAATCTTGTTCCTCCTATAGGTGTTTTAGTGTCATTGGATGAACAATTAGGTTATTTTCGTCCTCCCTAAGCTAATTCTTGTCGAATTAGGGTTTTTAACCAATCTTGTGCATCCAATAGGTGTTTTGTGTCATTGGATGAACATTTAGGTCATTTTCGTCCACCGTAGGCTAATTCTTGTCCAATTAGGGTTTTTAACCAATCTTGTGCATCCAATAGGTGTTTTGTGTCATTGGATGAACATTTAGGTCATTTTCGCCCTCCCTACACTTAATCTTGTCCAATTAGGGTTTTTAACCAATCTTGTGCATCCAATGGGTGTTTTTGTGTCATTGGATGAACAATTAGGTCATTTTCGTCCTCCCTAGGCTAAATCTTTTCCAATTAGGGTTTTTAACTAATCTTGTGCATCCAATAGGTGTCTTTGTGTCATTGGATCAATATTTAGACCATTTTCGTCCTACCTACACTTAATCTTGTCCAATTAGGGTTTTTAACCAATCTTGTGCATCCAATAGGTGTTTTGTGTCATTGGATGAACATTTAGGTCATTTTCGTCCACCGTAGGCTAATTCTTGTCCAATTAGGGTTTTTAACCAATCTTGTGCATCCAATAGGTGTTTTGTGTCATTGGATGAACATTTAGGTCATTTTCGCCCTCCCTACACTTAATCTTGTCCAATTAGGGTTTTTAACCAATCTTGTGCATCCAATAGGTGTTTTGTGTCATTGGATGAACATTTAGGTCATTTTGGTCCTCCCTACACTAAATCTTGTCCAATTAGGGTTTCAAACCAATCTTGTTCCTCCGATAGGTGTTTTAGTGTCATTGGATGAACAATTAGGTTATTTTCGTCCTCCCTAAGCTAATTCTTGTCGAATTAGGGTTTTTAACCAATCTTGTGCATCCAATAGGTGTTTTGTGTCATTGGATGAACATTTAGGTCATTTTCGTCCACCGTAGGCTAATTCTTGTCCAATTAGGGTTTTAAACCAATCTTGTGCATCCAATAGGTGTTTTGTGTCATTGGATGAACATTTAGGTCATTTTCGCCCTCCCTACACTTAATCTTGTCCAATTAGGGTTTTTAACCAATCTTGTGCATCCAATGGGTGTTTTTGTGTCATTGGATGAACAATTAGGTCATTTTCGTCCTCCCTAGGCTAAATCTTTTCCAATTAGGGTTTTTAACTAATCTTGTGCATCCAATAGGTGTCTTTGTGTCATTGGATCAATATTTAGACCATTTTCGTCCTCCCTACACTTAATCTTGTCCAATTAGGGTTTTTAACCAATCTTGTGCATCCAATAGGTGTTTTGTGTCATTGGATGAACATTTAGGTCATTTTCGTCCCTCCTACACTTAATCTTGTCCAATTTGGGTTTTTAACCAATCTTGTGCATCCAATAGGTGTTTTGTGTCATTGGATGAACAATTAGGTCATTTCGTCCTCCCTACACTTAATCTTGTCCAATTAGGGTTTTTAACCAATCTTGTGCATCCAATGGGTGTTTTTGTGTCATTGGATGAACAATTAGGTCATTTTCGTCCTCCCTAGGCTAAATCTTTTCCAATTAGGGTTTTTAACTAATCTTGTGCATCCAATAGGTGTCTTTGTGTCATTGGATCAATATTTAGACCATTTTCGTCCTCCCTACACTTAATCTTGTCCAATTAGGGTTTTTAACCAATCTTGTGCATCCAATAGGTGTTTTGTGTCAATTGATGAACATTTAGGTCATTTTCGTCCCTCCTACGCTTAATCTTGTCCAATTTGGGTTTTTAACCAATCTTGTGCATCCAATAGGTGTTTTGTGTCATTGGATGAACAATTAGGTCATTTCGTCCTCCCTACACTTAATCTTGTCCAATTAGGGTTTTTAACCAATCTTGTGCATCCAATAGGTGTTTTGTGTCATTGGAAAAACATTTAGGTCATTTTCGTATTTTCGTCCTCCCTACACTTAATCTTGTCCAATTAGGGTATTTAACTAATCTTGTGCATCCAATAGGTGTTTTTGTGTCATTGGATCAATATTTAGACCATTTTCGTCCTCCCTACACTTAATCTTGTCCAATTAGGGTTTTTAACCAATCTTGTGCATCCAATAGGTGTTTTGTGTCATTGGATGAACATTTAGGTCATTTTCGTCCCTCCTACACTTAATCTTGTCCAATTTGGGTTTTTAACCAATCTTGTGCATCCAATAGGTGTTTTGTGTCATTGGATGAACATTTAGGTCATTTTCGTCCTCCCTACACTTAATCTTGTCCAATTAGGGTTTTTAACCAATCTTGTGCATCCAATAGGTGCTTTGTGTCATTGGAAGAACATTTAGGTCATTTTCGTATTTTCGTCCTCCCTACACTTAATCTTGTCCAATTAGGGTTTTTAACCAATCTTGTGCACCCAATAGGTGTTTTGTGTCATTGGATGAACATTTAGGTCATTTTCGTCCTCCCTACACTTTATCTTGTCCAATTAGGGTTTCTAACCAATCTTGTGCATCCAATTGGTGTTTTTGTGTCATTGGATGAACAATTAGGTCATTTTCGTCCTCCCTAGGATAATTCTTGTCCAATTAGGGTTTTTAACCAATCTTGTGCATCCAATATGTGTTTTGTGTCATTGGATCAATATTTGGGCCATTTTCGTCCTCCCTAGGCTAATTTTTATCCAATTAGGGTTTTTAACAAATCATGTGCATCGAATAGGTGTTTTGTGTCATTGGATGAACATTTAGGTCATTTTGGTCCTCCCTACACTAAATCTTGTCCAATTACGGTTTCTAACCAATCTTGTTCCTCCGATAGGTGTTTTAGTGTCTTTGGATGAACTATTAGGTCATTTTCGTCCTCCCTAAGCTAATTCTTGTCGAATTAGGGTTTTTAACCAATCTTGTGCATCCAATAGGTGTTTTGTGTCATTGGATGAACATTTAGGTCATTTTCGTCCACCGTAGGCTAATTCTTGTCCAATTAGGGTTTTTAACCAATCTTGTGCATCCAATAGGTGTTTTGTGTCATTGGATGAACATTTAGGTCATTTTCGTCCTCCCTACACTTAATCTTGTCCAATTAGGGTTTTTAACCAATCTTGTGCATCCAATGGGTGTTTTTGGGTCATTGGATGAACAATTAGGTCATTTCCGTCCTCCGTAGGCTAATTCTTGTCCAATTAGGGTTTTTAACCAATCTTGTGCATCCAACAGGTGTTCTTGTGTCATTGGATGAACATTTAGGTCATTTTCATCCTCCCTAGGCTAATGCTTGTCCAATTAGGGTTTCTAACCAATCTTGTGTCATTGGATGAACATTTAGGTCATTTTCGTCCCCCCTACACTTCATCTTGTCCAATTTAGGTTTTTAACCAATCTTGTGCATCCAATAGGTGTTTTCGTCCTCCCTACACTTAATCTTGTCCAATTAGGGTTTTTAACCAATCTTGTGCATCCAATGGGTGTTTTTGTGTCATTGGATCAACAATTAGGTCATTTTCTTCCACCCTAAGCTAAATCATGTCCAATTAGGGTTTTTAACCAATCTTGTGCATCCAATAGGTGTTTTGTGTCATTGGATGAACATTTAGGACATTTTCGTCCTCCCTACACTTAATCTTGTCCAGTTAGGGTTTTTAACCATTCTTGTGCATCCAATAGGTGTTTTGTGTCATTGGATGAACATTTAGGTCATTTTCGTGCCCCCTACACTTAATCTTGTCCAATTTGGGTTTTTAACCAATCTTGTGCATCCAATAGGATTTTGTCATAGGATGAACATTTACGTCATTTTCGTCCTACCTACACTTAATCTTGTCCAATTAGGGTTTTTAACCAATGTTGTGCATCCAATAGGTGTTTTGTGTCATTGGATGAACATTTAGGTCGTTTTCGTTCTCGCTACACTTAATCTTGTGCATCCAATGGGTGTTTTTGTGTCATTAGATGAACAATTAGGTCATTTTCTTCCTCCCTAAGCTAAATCTTATCCAATTAGGGTTTAAAACCAATCTTGTGCATCCAATAGGTGTTTTGTGTCATTGGATGAACGTTTAGGTCATTATCGTCCTCCCTAGGCTAATTCTTATCCAATTAGGGTTTTTAACCAATCTTGTGCATCCAATAGGTGTTTTGTGTCATTGGATGAACATTTAGGTCATTTTCGTCCTCCCTACACTTAATCTTGTCCAATTAGGGTTTCTAACGAATCTTGTGCATCCGATAGGTGTTTTTGTGTCGTTGGATGAACAATTAGGTCATTTTCGTCCTCCCTAGGCTAATTCTTGTCCAATTATGGTTTTTAACCAATCTTATACATCCAATAGGTGTTTTGTGTCATTGGATGAACACTTAGGTCATTTTCGTCCTCCCTAGGCTAATTCTTGTCCAATTAGGGTTTTTAACCAATCTTGTGCATC
Organism: Cicer judaicum; assembly: GCA_037974835.1. Classification (NCBI taxonomy): domain Eukaryota; kingdom Viridiplantae; phylum Streptophyta; class Magnoliopsida; order Fabales; family Fabaceae; genus Cicer; species Cicer judaicum. The sequence continues at coordinate 147,618 of JBBPBS010000866.1, forward strand.
CAATAGGTGTTTTGTGTCATTGGATGAACATTTAGGTCATTTTCGTCCTCCCTACACTTAATCTTGTCCAATTTGGGTTTTTAACCAATCTTGTGCGTCCAATACGTGTTTTGTGTCATTGGATGAATATTTAGGTCATTTCCGTCCTCCCTAGGCTAAATCTTGTCCAATTAGGGTTTTTAACCAATCTTGTGCATCCAATAGGTGTTTTGTGTCCTTGGATGAACATTTAGGTCATTTTTGTCCTCCCTAGGCTAATTCTTGTCCAATTAGGGTTTCAAACCAATCTTGTGCATCCAATAGTTGTGTTTGTGTCATTGGATGAACATTTAGGTCACTTTCGTCCTCCCTAAACTTAATATTGTCCAATTAGGGTTTCTAACCAATCTAGTGCATTCGATAGGTGTTTTTGTGTCATTGGATGAACACTTAGGTCATTTTCGTCCTCCCTAGGCTAATTCTTGTCCAATTTGGGTTTTTAACTAATCTTGTGCATCCAATAGGTGTTTTGTGTCCTTGGATGAACATTTAGGTCATTTTCGTCCTCCCTAGGCTAATTCTTGTCCAATTAGGGTTTTTAACCAATCTTGTGCATCCAATAGGTGTTTTGTGTCATTGGATGAACATTTAGGTCATTTTCGTCCTCCCTACACTTAATCTTGTCCAATTAGGGTTTTTAACCAATCTTGTGCATCCAATGGGTGTTTTTGTGTCATTGGATGAACAATTAGGTCATTTTCGTCCTCCCTAGGCTAAATGTTTTCCAATTAGGGTTTTTAACTAATCTTGTGCATCCAATAGGTGTTTTTGTGTCATTGGATCAATATTTAGACCATTTTCGTCCTCCCTACACTTAATCTTGTCCAATTAGGGTTTTTAACCAATCTTGTGCATCCAATAGGTGTTTTGTGTCATTGGGTGAACATTTAGGTCATTTTCGTCCACCGTAGGCTAATTCTTGTCCAATTAGGGTTTTTAACCAATCTTGTGCATCCAATAGGTGTTTTGTGTCATTGGATGAACATTTAGGTCATTTTCGTCCTCCCTACACTTAATCTTATCCAATTAGGGTTTTTAACCAATCTTGTGCATCCAATGGGTGTTTTTGTGTCATTGGATGAACAATTAGGTCATTTTCGTCCTCCCTAGGCTAAATGTTTTCCAATTAGGGTTTTTAACTAATCTTGTGCATCCAATAGGTGTTTTTGTGTCATTGGATCAATATTTAGACCATTTTCGTCCTCCCTACACTTAATCTTGTCCAATTAGGGTTTTTAACCAATCTTGTGCATCCAATAGGTGTTTTGTGTCATTGGATGAACATTTAGGTCATTTTCGTCCACCGTAGGCTAATTCTTGTCCAATTAGGGTTTTTAACCAATCTTGTGCATCCAATAGGTGTTTTGTGTCATTGGGTGAACATTTAGGTCATTTTCGTCCTCCCTACACTTAATCTTGTCCAATTAGGGTTTTTAACCAATCTTGTGCATCCAATGGGTCTTTTTGTGTCATTGGATGAACAATTAGGTCATTTTCGTCCTCCCTAGGCTAAATCTTTTCCAATTAGGGTTTTTAACTAATCTTGTGCATCCAATAGGTGTTTTTGTGTCATTGGATCAATATTTAGACCATTTTCGTCCTCCCTACACTTAATCTTGTCCAATTAGGGTTTTTAACCAATCTTGTGCATCCGATAGGTGTTTTGTGTCATTGGATGAACATTTAGGTCATTTTCGTCCTCCCTACACTTAATCTTGTCCAATTAGGGTTTTTAACCAATCTTGTGCATCCAATAGGTGTTTTGTGTCATTCGATGAAAATTTAGGTCATTTTCGTCCTCCCTACACTTAATCTTGTCCAAATAGGGTTTCTAACCAATCTTGTGCATCCGATAGGTGTTTTTGTGTCATTGGATGAACAATTAGGTCATTTTCTTCCTCCCTAGGCTAATTCTTGTCCAATTAGGGTTTTTAACCAATCTTGTGCATCCAATAAGTGTTTTTGTGTCATTGGTTGAACACTTAAGTCATTTTCGTCCTGCCTAGGCTAATTCTTATCCAATTAGGGATTTTAACCAATCTTGTGCATCCAATAGGTGTTTTGTGTGATATTGGATGAACATTTAGGTCATTTTTGTCCTCCCTAGGCTAATTCTTGTCCAATTAGGATTTTTAACCAATCTTTTGCATCCAATAGGTGTTTTGTGTCATTGGATGAACATTTAGGTCATTTTCGTCCTCCCTACACTTTATCTTGTCCAATTAGGGTTTCTAACCAATCTTGTGCATCCAATTGGTGTTTTTGTGTCATTGGATGAACAATTAGGTCATTTTAGTCCTCCCTAGGATAATTCTTGTCCAATTAGGGTTTTTAACCAATCTTGTGCATCCAATATGTGTTTTGTGTCATTGGATCAATATTTGGGCCATTTTCGTCCTCCCTAGGCTAATTTTTATCCAATTAGGGTTTTTAACAAATCATGTGCATCCAATAGGTGTTTTGTGTCACT